>JALBCR010002611.1:0-557500 GCA_030710515.1 Abscondita cerata | reverse complement strand
CAGTATGTAACGGCATTTTAAAAATTAATTGTTTACCTATTTTCAGATATATGAATTTCTTGAAATTAAGAGACAATGACAACACCATTCAGGATCAATATGAATAAAAACAACATTTTTTGTAGTGTGACGTAGATTGACGAAAAATATAGTTCTCTATAAATGTAAGTGTAAGTTGTTGTTTGAAACGATGTCCTCTTCTGTATGAACAAGATTAAAGAAAATGTTAATGCTTAAAGATTATGCATATGACAAAAGATAATAACAAGAATAACAATCTATAATCGCCTGCTGTAAATTAAGAGATTGTACAATAGAAAACACCGAGAATCATTCGACAGTTGTTTCGCCCTTTTGAGACTCTTCATTAGTGAGAGAACTTGAGTGTAAGTTTACTATTGTACAATATGCGTTGTGACATCTAGTGTCGCCTCGTACTATCGTAACGTGTCCCAAAGGTAATCTGCACTAAAACAACTTTGTCGACAGATGTGTAAGCAGTTACATAAGTTGATCCTTTGATTACTATTGCCAAAAATAGCAATCACAAATCGCCTGCTGTAAAATTGCAAAAACATTGTACAATTGCAAAAAATGGCGGAAATCACTCGGCAGCTGTTTGCTCCTTTTGGGAGAGAACTCCACTATAAGTACACGATTATACAATATGCGCGGTTGTCGACAGAAGATCACATTATAAGTAACGATTTAAAAATTCTTTTTATTTATTTAATCGTGTACATTTAAATATTGTATTGTGATATAAGGGTTATGTATGGTGCACCAGAAGATCGGTATAAACCTGTACAGTGTGGTGACGAAACCGTGTGCAATTGTGGATTGGTTCGTCTTGGCAAAGCATTTACTTCAAGGTTTAGGAAAACCACTAAAACCTAAACATGCCAACCCTTCTTACCCACCCTAGTATTCACATGTAATAATATTAATTTAGTGTGTAATTCTTAATCGTATAGATTACACTAATGACGTAGATTAATGGAAAAATTAGTCTTCTATGAAAATAATTGTATTACCATTACAAACCATAATAGAAAGTAAAAAAAAAGGGTTTTTAATTGTAATTGATTCAAACGTAGAAACATATTTCCTTGCTGACGTTTCACTCTTTGGGCGGGAGTTTTATCAAAGCCATGCTTTATTAGGGCGAGTGAATCAATTTCTCAATCATAAAAACATCATACGTTCAGTTTATGCATAATTTTAACTTGTAACAACACTAAATCATCATGTTCTTTTAATGTGATGGTTAACTGTTTTTTTGATAAAGAAATTGACCCAACCGCATTAATAAAGTATAGCTCTCGCCCGAAGAGTGAAACATCGGCAAACTGTTGGTGGTTGTTACTCGCACCTTCACTTAAAGGAGCACACCCCAAGGACATAATTGCGCAACATTAACCCATTAGAGGATCATAATTAACAAAGTTCCTTGAAATGAATTATTTCTTGTTTTATTCGATGCATCCACCGGTTGGTTTTTCTGAGTTACAGTCGTGTTTGTTTAATCGTGAAGTATTCCTGAAATGTTGCAGCGTATACAATCGTCTACTAAGGTAAGTTTTGTAATCACATTATGTCGCTCATTTTGTAAATACATGTTGTACAAATTGTAATACAAAGTCCAACCTACAAAGTTTGTCAATTACTCGCAAACACATCAAAATGAAGCACGGCCATCTCTCCCGGAAAATTGAGAGAGTTCGCCACTCAATAATCCGTATAGTTGGTCATTACATTTAACGGCCCTTTTCTGTTGGTTATAGAAGTATAAACATCAGAAAAAGGAGACATACGTGAGGAATAGTTGAAGTGAGGAATGTTACGCAAGGCAGTGGATGCTGTAGCAAATGCTACGGCCGAAAATTTTAATATTCCGCCAAAAAGTTGGAAAGACGAGTATAGCAAAATAAGTCCACCAAAACCCGAATTCCCAGTTTGGAGAAACAAACGAACAAAAATTAGTAACGCACATCAAGAAATTGCAAAAACATGGCTTTCCGTTAACCATGCATGATATTCGGCAATTGGCTTACTTTTGCTGAGCACTTAAACTTGAAACATAAATTTAATGTCGCCAAACCAACAGCCGGATACGATTAATTTCACTTATTTTTATCGCGAAAGTGTGATTTATAAGGAAAATGAGATCTATGTCTATCGTACGTAATTTAGGAATTAAATTAAAAGAACTAGATAAGTATTTTGAATTTCTGGAATCAGTTCTAGAAGAAAACAACGTTTTGGGAAACTTAGTTTCATTTTTAATGTTGATGAAACCGATCCTCATCTCCACAACCGATTGCAACCTTCAGAGAAAGGCGATACTATAAATGTTATTGTTTGTTACAGTCCAAAGGGTTTTTCTACCCCTGGTCGCCAAATTCCAAGGCAAACACAAAAATAAACTAAAGCCTAGGGGCAACCGCCGGCAAAATCAGTATACGTAAATACTGTTTCATTCCGAGGAAGGCAAATGAGAAGATATTACCAGTTCTAGATAAGCATTCGTCGCATGGTACTTCTGTAAAGTTATTGAAACTTACCAAACCTAACACTGTCATTATATTTTGTTTTACAAGCCACACAACCTGCAACCATTGGATTGTGGTATGTTTAAAACACTAAAAAGTTACTTCTATGGTATTTGCAATAATTATTTCAGGACGAATCCCGAGAGGCAAATAAAAAACTTCAGTTTGGACATCTCTTCTGAGGGATGATGCAAAACAGCAACACGAGTGAATACAATTTCCGGGTTTATTGCCACCGACATTTTTTCTTTCAATCACTTAGCGATTCCGAACCATGTCTTTGAAATATCCTATCGACATCATCATGCTAGGTTTCTTAAAACTAATGAACCTGAATCAACTTCCATAAAAATCTGAGTAAACCAGAGTTTTTATTCCTAATTGCGAAAGACAACTCCAAATTGTTAAATCAACCTGATATGATGAGAACAAAAAGTTTGGATCTGTTCTAACGTCACCTAAAAGTATTAATCAAGCTGATAAAGAGAAAATACATTGGTCCAGTTCAGAAATAGGAATTGGGCAGTGATGACGACAGTATTGACTTGACTTTTAATGAAAATGAATGCGTCGGCGTGGTGAGGATTACCATACCACTAAGAAAACTGGTCGAGTGGATACAGTGTGTTTTTTGCAAACGTTGACTGCATGATAGATGTAGTAGTTTTTGAAATATGTGCCTGAAGTGTGGCAAAACAACAAGAAGTCTAAATAACTACTGAATGAACTGTGTTAAAAGTTTGAAACTTGTGGCTTGAGTGTTTGAATTAATTTTCTGACGTAAAAGAATAATATGGCCAATATTCCAGATTTACCTTATTAAGTTAGAAAGCAAGATTTGTATAAAAAAATTCTTACCAAAGTTTGAAAAACTAACAAAGTTAGTTTGCATATATCAAACGATTAGAACTAAGGCTATTTGTCAAAACATTTTGGGTTGGCTAAATAATTTAAAACTTCAACCTAATGTCCTGTCCAGAATCGTCTTGGTAGAAAACACTTTTTCTTTGAATAAATTAGATAAAAGTCAATTGAATAATATTGCTGACTACTTTATGTATATCTAACACTTTACTAAATGTCTTTAGCAAGTTTTAATTAGCCCTCGACTTTCGTAACAGAAAGTTAAAGTTAATATTTACCCACTTCAAAATATTTTTATACATAGTGAAAACCGATACAGTTATTTCAAAACGTAGATTAACCGAAAATATCTGTTTTGTAACAGGTATTGCTGGTATGGTACAATATATACGACAAAACAATAACAGAGCATGACTGGAAGTAAAAAAATATACCAGAGTGGCAGACAGGTTTTAGAAAAAAAAGAGGACAATGTTTTGATAAAACAAGTTATAAAGGAAGGAAAATAGGAAAAAAAGGTATACCTTATATGTAAAAGTAGCTTTTGACAGAGTGGATAGAAGAATACTACGGGAGATTATGAAAAGCAATGGGATAAGTGAAGACATAATAGGGGCAATAAAAGAAACAAAATGCAGAATACAAGTGAAGGAATATGTTCTGAACCAAGAAAGGGCTGAAACAAGGATAGCCGCTAAGCCTAATGTTATTCTCTATATACAGGCTTACCCAAAAGTATGACAACATCCTTGTAACTTCAAAACCGCAAGGTTTTTTTTATTCTTGATAAATTTTTGATCATGCTTCGATTATGAGTAATAAATGCCATCATGTGGCTCAACTGATATTTTTGGATTCTACGTGAAATTCTCGATACAACAGTTACAAAAACTATTATTTGACCTAATTAATATAATTAATAATGTGACTATAAAAGACGTAATTCTCTTAGTCAATTGGAGGGTCCATGTCAGTCAAAATAGTATTGACTTATACCTGAGACTTTTTACTTAAAACGAAGAAAGCTATTAATCCACTATTAGTTTTTTGATTGGTTATTCGATTTAAGTAAAAAGCCCTTCTTATTAACACAATAAAATAGATACTAATTTGATTGACATGGCCTCTTCTACCGGCCAAGGGACTTACAAAAATTATAGCCATGTGATGGAATTGTATTGATTACTCGTAATTGAAGCATAATATCAACAATTTTTCAAGAATAAAAATGTCCGCAAGTACACTTATATACACTTTCCCAAAGTTTCATTTTGCTAATCCTTGCGATTTTTAAGTTATAAGAAGGTTTCAATACTTTTGGACAACCCTGTATAAAATACTTGGAGGAGGAACTGCGTAAACATCAAATGAGGAGAATAAAAATTGAAAACATAATTTTAATAACACTAGCCTATGCAGATGGTATAGTGATCTTCATAATGATGGAGAAAGAGATGCGAAAGATAATAAATACGACGCACTAATATTTGAAAAACAAGTGGAAGTAAATGTAAGAAAAACAAAAATAATGATATTTAAGAAGAAGAAAGGAAAAGAGAGAGAGAAAAAGTGTGGTGGCGAGGAAAGGAGATTGAAAGAGTGGATGGATATGAATACCTAGGATACATCACAATGTACGATAATAAGGACAATTACCAGATAAAGGATTTAAGACTAAAAAGAAGTTAAAATACTAGGATAAATGTGGGGGCAGGGAAAACGTGTTCTTGAGAAAGATATGAAAAAGAGAAAATTGTTGTTCGGGAAAGTAGTAAAAAGTGTGATGATGTACGGAGCAGAAATTTAATGATGGAGAGAATGCAAGAGCTAGAAAGGGTGCAGGAAAGATATTGGAGATGAACGCTAGATTTGGAGAGGATTATTTAATAGAGAAAGAAATAAAACTGGAGAAAGTAACAGCAGGAGCAGTAGAGAGAGGGTAATAAGATTGAGAATAAAAAAGTGAAATTTTGTATGAATATTGAAAAGAAATAAAATTAGAAAATTAAATCACGAAGGAGAAGAAAGAAAAGCATATTATACAAGTGGAGGTTATGCGAGAAAAGAAGTAAGAAAGTTTAAGAGAAAACAAAGAAGAATGGAAGAAGAAATAACATAGAGTGACAAAGATAATTAGATACCAGAAAATAAATGAGGAATCATACAATATGGGAAACATGGATATAATAGTGGTAAAAATTCCAATGCACTTAACAGGGGGGCTGACAATACAAGAAAAAAGGATGATAGCTAGGTTTAGACTGAGTAATAAAGAAAACGAAACTGAATGTTAGATGAAAGACGAAGAAAGATTGTGTAGAATGTGTGGAGGTGATTGAGAAAATATTAAACAACTAAGATAACAAACAACTGTGGAATTATAAAAAGAATAAGAAGAGAAAGTTTACTGGGAGAGAAAGGAAATGGTATAAAGTGGATGAAAGATGTAGACACGAGAAGAAGATGGTTAGAGAAAAGTAATGACAGTAGAGTAAATTATCACTTTAAATTACTTGTGTGGTCGAATTCATTTATTAAATTTAAAGAACATATAAAATTTTGTATTGCATTTGTATTATATTACAGTCCAGGTGTTCATTTGTTATTATTTTAAAAACTTGATTAGATTAGAATTAAAAAAAAACATTTTGAATAAGCTTAAACTGAGACTGAAGTGACAAAAAAGTGGGATGCTTTCTCCTTTGCTTGACCTTACAAATAATAACAAAATTAGATACATTGCATTCTAAACTTGTGTTATGTATATTAAGGTCAATGTTGTTGTTAACCACTTATTGCTCATTTTAAGATTAAGTTATTATAATATTTTTTTCTTTATTCACATTGATACAATAATGTTTTTTTTATATTTTAGTAACAACAAAAAATATTAAAAAGCACTTGTCCATTTTTATACAAAAGTAAAGTAATATTTTCTGTTCTTTCGATAGTAATAATTTTTTTGGGAACAACTAACATATTTACATATTAATGTCTAACTAAAAAATAAGATTAATTAACTCCTTACAAAATTGTCACTTCTACTAATCGTGATTTAGAAAAAAAAATACCAACGGACGACCCTGAAAAAATTGAAACCAGTATTCTTAAAATCTGGACGATATCTATTGCATCACACAATTTCAATTTGTTTTTTCAAAATTTTACTGTTCATCATCATTATCATTCAAAAAACCTCAAAAAAGGTCAAAAATATATGTCGCAACCTTCTACATGCATCAAGGTGTACTTCATGGTGCATTCGATCTTCAGTTTTTATAAATCTTCTTTGTACGAAATAACGGAAATTTAATAAGCAACAGGATATTAATGTCAACTATTTTATGTAGTAACGATACAGTTCCAGTTTAGAAAATTAGTAGACTGACCTATCGGTGCTGGTTTTTTATTACTGGTTCACCTTCTACATTTACAAGTTTTCATAACATTTAGTTTTGTTTAATTTTAATGATCGGCATTTCTTTAATTAGTTCATCAAACTTCTCATTAGGCAAAAGCTTCACTAACAAATAACAGGAGGAAGAAACAAATTAACAGGAAATGTAAAAAGTAGTTGCTTTTCACATTAAAATTATTGCAATATGCGGCGTTTATATTATGCATAAGTAATGACTAACACGTATTATGTAAACAGGATTTATATTACAATCATTAAAAAAATGTATCCAATCACTTCCACTTGATACGTTTAACTTCATTTTCTGTCAGGGATAACTACATAAACTAAATAATTTATTATTAAAAAGTATGAAAGAAAATTGAAAAGGCCTTGGCAAGGTTATATACATAGCACATTACAAACATTAATAATTTTTTTTTAATTTCATAGACGTTATTAAAAAACACTGTAAGTTGAATGTGTTGTTTGTGAGGATTTGAAGACGCGCAACGGAATTTAAGATTTATGTTATAAAGAAAAAAAATTTTAATGCATGAAGTAAAAGTAGTAATTATTATGAAAAATGGTCCAGTACATAATTATACTCGAGGCCAAGTAAAACACGGCAAAGCTTTTTTTATGAATTCAGCGTAAGGTAAATTCTAACCTACTTTTTTACTTTTACCTACGACGGTTTTAATTATTTTTAATTTAAATATTTGAATAATTAACAGCTCGAATCATATTGTATTTGGTAAGTACAATAAATGTATATTCGTTTTGCTAATAAAAGTAAGAATTGAATTAAAATCAATTTTTATTTAAATTCTAAAAAAGTGAAGTAAATGATATTTTATTGCCGTTGCCGATATATTTAGATTTTTGAAAGGTTTCAGTTAAAAAAAGTCCACGTTAATAAATCTCAAGTACCAAGTGCTACAACAAAAAACTAATTTGACAGAGTTCCCGTTGCAAATAGACCTGAACCTGTGACAAACACAAAAGTCAGGTTCACACTTTGCATTCAGTTTACGACCAAAAGTCAATGAAAAATAAAAAAATTAGGTACAAAAAATTAATAAGTATAAATCGTTAGATAACTTTGGTTCAAATGCAGACGACTAGAAAGTGATAAAAAATTTTAATTAAAAAAAAATTAAGATTGATACGAATTATTACAGTCACACCCAACACGATCAATATTTCAAAAATGATCTCAAATTAACAGCTTTTTTTCAAAGTGCAATAATAAACACGTATAAACAGATTTATTATCTTTTAATGTACTAAACGAATATTAAATAATAAATTTAATAAACCAATTTTAGTAGAACAATAAATTATAATAGATTTACTAAATTGTTGAACTTGAAAGTTAAAAATCATTGCACGCACTCCTTGTCGAATGTGTTATTTATAGTTTTTTATACCATTGTACTTTTAACAACGTTTCTAAATTGTAGGTCATGTGTTTAATTATGTATCTGTTTTTTGATTTAAATAATAATACATAATCACTCCTTAAAATAAATAAAGACTTTTAGTGTTCTAGTTTTTATTTATCTATTTATTTATATTTTATTTATAAAGTATAAATAAATGAAACCACATAAAAAAAGCAAAAACACATTTAGAATGTAGTAAGAAAAGAAGACATAACAAAAGTAGTACTAAAGAAAAATTCATGGAACTCTAATGAAAGTAACAAAAATAAGTGAACACAAAAAAATCAATCCAGAAGAATAAAAATAGTTACAAACTCAAACAACCAGGAAATAATGGGAAGTAATTTATAAAAGGAGAAAATGGATATAAAAGTAATGAAGACGATCAGTATAATAACATCAATAAACAGTTTATGAAAAAATACATGAAAAACATAATTGAAAAAAGTCAAACAACCTTTACGATGTAAAACCTTGTGTTGACCAATATAAAGGACAAATATGTAACGACAAGCAAAAAAATAAATATATATGAAGCAGATAAATAATAGAAATAAATTAAAAATTAACGACAACAAAAAGAAACGTAGGAAGACATAAAAAACGATGGCTTGATGACATCAAAAAAAGAGTAAAACACCGATGGCAAGAAATAGCCCAACACAGGGAAGCATAGCAACATATGGGAGAGGCTTACGTCCAGCAATAGGCAGACAATGAAAAAGAAGAAGTACAAATAACAGAATGGAGCTCGATGGAAGAAATAAAAAGAAAGACTGAAGATATTATGAAGGTGAAACTTCAGAAATCAATTACGTTGGTGAAAAGAAATTGTTTAAGTAAATAAAGGTATTTAACAAAATGACCAAGTACAAACATAAACGTTTACGTTAATAAATTTGGAATAGAACAATTTGTTGATATGTTTTACTATAAATAACTTGTTATGTTGGTCAAGAACGCGACGATGCATCAGCAACATGGGCCGCTTTTTAGACGGTAGTAAAACTAAGGTGAACTGCGTTGATAAAGTATATCATGAAAGGAGACAAGCTACGCCTCAGGTGATCTCAAGAGGTTTCCACCCTTTAAAATCCAGTTCCAGTCTAGAGCTCTGCAACACTAAAGGAGCACTCACTCGAGAGCATCAAGTAACCAGATAAGAGACAAGATTCTCCAGTCCTCGCACTCTAGATCCTCACTCTTACTGTTGCTCTAGGCCCTCAGAGGGCGTCGATTAATGTGATTACAATCAATATAACCAATATACTATTTACACGTGTCAATGTTTACACGAGATCTCGCAAGACACACATTTTACTTATAACCAATCAACATAACTATTGCTGAGGGAGGTTTATAAAAACCAAAATCATCCCCCCCCTGAGACTCTCGTATCGGTGCCACCAAAGTTGCCACAACTATTATACACAAGTAATACTAGAATATGTTTGGTTTGATGTTATTTGTCATATCGCTGACAAGCTCAGGAAATCGCCAGTAAACGCTTCCGGGATCAGTGTACAATAACTCTCTGCCATCGTGGAGGTTGTCATCAACAACTCACGCTAATTCAATGAAGAAATGAGCCCTCAACTTAGAATCCGTTGATCACAATATTATGGAGTACTAAGGCCAGTTACTTCATTTGGTGATCACATCTCTTAGAAACACCACCCTACAATAAAGAATCGGCTGATTAACAGAATCTACAGATACTAGGCAAGTACGGCTGCTTGCAACTTACATTCAAGGAGACTTACAGAAACCCCCACATATCTAATCACATAGGCCATATTCGCGTCTCCACTATTAAGTTCGCCGGCTCTTTTCGTGCCAACTCATCGTCGATTGACTCAGGTGTGTTTTACATGAGCACTTTGCGTATTTTTTACCTGGGGTCGTGTAGAGGGCAAAGGTCGTCATTCGACCTATCTTTTTCTTCGGACGCAGACAAGTACCCGAGCAGGGATAATTGATAACGAGGCATTTGGTTATTTCTGCGACCGTGCTTTTGGCCGGACAGACCTACTTACTTACTGCACTTTGTAAGCGGTGATACTTAATCAGAATAAGGAACCTGTGGACTATGTAGGTCTCCATTACTACCCTCGTTCGTATGTTCTCTATCTAGCATCTGTATAACTTCCCTCTGAGAGATGAAACTACTATAACATTCGAAAGCATCAGTACCGGAAAAATTAGCTCTGAACGAGTCTTCCCAAGAAGAAGGGCTATTAACGGGGCATTAAAGCCCCCCAAAAAAAGCTTCGTGGAAGCTGGCCCTTGTCGTCGACCTTGGTGACTAGGTTTTTTAACCATCCTCCGTCGGGGCAAGTCCGATGACTGCTTTACCACTCGCACTCTATTCAACGGGCAAAACAACTTTAACTTAATAATAAATAAAAATGGTACGACTACTATACATGAAACGAAAGACGAGAAGGGTAACCTCATAACAAAATGTCATATGATCCCTGAATCGAACTAAATAAATAAATAGTTTCTGGTTACAATAGTGGTTGCAAATCGTTACGGTAATTTATCTCCGGTACAAACCGCATTACGTTTGTTGTTTTCGTTCGACGTTTCTAGATGGCGCACGAAGGTGTTTGTTCTGCGCTTGCTCCGCGATTCACCCGTTTCCTGTTGAACAAGAATTTCTAAAAGATTATGGACGTGTGTGCTATAATTTTGATTAGGGTAAGAGATCCGCTTGTTTCTGGGCCATCCGTTGTTATGTGTCGTTATTTTTAGCTCGTCGTATACTAGGCTACACCCGTTGGAAGCGAATCTTTCGCTACACTCGTTGAAGACGATTCTTTTGCTACGTTCGTTGAAATCTTTTATCTTTTACTACAATCTTTTACTACAATCGTGATACCATCTTTTGCTACAATCTCGGATACGATCTTTTGCTATCATCTTTACTACTATCTAACCGTACACGGTAAGCAGATTTCGCCTCCAACACCTGGGGAACTCGAGAAGTAATGCAACTTTTGGGTGAACAATTATCCCACCGCCTGTTACGACAAAGTCGAAAAAAAACATCTAAAGGTACCGTCTCATTTACGTTTTTATTTTATTATAATTTTGAAACGCTAAAATAATTCGATCGCGCGATAACAAGTCGCGTATTTCAGTTAGTGGTGCGTGTAACACCTGATTAGCGCTAAGGTTCAATCAACCCGACGGAGTTTGTACTCGAGCGCCTTAACCTCGGTTTATCGCCAATTTGTGAATTACGCCGATTTCGTTGTACGCACTGTTTGTAACTACGCTGTTGATGTATTTTATTGTTTCCGATTTTAAAAATAAACTCTATTTATGTGTTATTACTGATATCGTGTTCGGTTATTTTAGTTAAGTGCCACGCCTTACGAAGATTTCTTTTTATCGGCAGTATTAGTTCTGCGCGATAATTATTACTTTGCTTTGAACGTCCTTTTAACTGATTGGCGCCTAGTTTCACCCCTTCGTGGATTATAAATTTCGGGCACGAGATACAGGGGTGTACAAAATAAATATTTTTGAATGTTCAATACTAATGACCACGTTAATTGCGAGCGGCATATATACTCTCCTTACCTAAACTCACAACGCTCTGCCGAGGTTATCTAGCCTAGCCGGGAAGCTGCTCAAAATTTACCGTCATTACGTAACCTGCTTATACGCCGCGCGGTTCTTAATTAAAGGAACTTGCTCTTATCTTTTTCATTTTTCACGGCAACTCTTTTTGTCCGTCACAAAGTAACCAAATCGTAGATAAAAATAACATATATGTGACAATAGAGGCTGGCATTAACAGATGACGAGGCATTTGGCCATTTCTAAGATCGTACTTTTGGTCAACGGAATTACTCCATTGTGTAAGCGGAGTTGCTTAATTACAATAACGATCTGCTGTAGACTCTGTTCTCTTTACTGCCTTCCCTCGTATGTAGTCTACCAAGCACTTGTATGACTCCCTCTCTGAGGGATGAAACCACTACAACACTCGGGGAACACCAGTGGACAGAAAAAACTATCTTTGAAAGAGTCTTCCGAGAAACAAAGTCTATTATCGGGCATTAAAGCCCCCCTGGGCAAGACTTCATGGGCCTGGTCGTCGACCTAGGTGATTAGATTTTTGAACCACCCGCTGCAATGTCGGAATGCCTTACCCCTCGCACTCTATTACCACAAACAAGACAAACTTAACCTAATAAATAAATACATTAGAATGGTACGTGTACCATACATAAAACAGAGACAACAAGCGTAGCCTCGTATTAAAAGATCTTACGAATCGCCGAACTATCAAAATAAGTAAGTAAACAAATAGTCTCTGGTTACAATCGTGGTTAGAAGTAGCCGAGTCGTAGAATAAAATAACACATATGTGACAAAAGGGGTCGGAATACAGAATTTAAAACTTAAGGTAGGTTTCGAGCCTTCCACCTACGTCTTCTATCCAGGGTTGCAAGGGCTTTAACGGACTCCTTGGCCATCGCCCCTCTAGTTCCTACCACAACTGGCAGAACTTTTCCATAAACCTTACGTAAATCACGGTTGATCGGTAGCAGTTGGCTTTCCTGTTGTCCCTGAGCGAGGTAATCATTCTCTTTGTAGCAAACCGTCACATCGATCGTACGGCTCTGCAACACCAAATCGGGTTTAAGATCGGGTAGCCTAATGGAGTTTCTCTCTTTACTGCTACCGAGGGCTGCTGCATTGTAACTTATTTCACAATGAGGTTGAAAATTTCATTGTGACGACGGATTCTGCTGAGCTGAGCTCTGTGTATGTACATTGTCTATAATTACTTCTAAAAATTAAAAGTAATTTAAGTGAGTAAATAAAGGAAGAAGAATTTAATCAGTTACTTAAATTATTTTACTTTTTAGAATCTATTAGCTCAGAAAATTTAAGGAAGAAAACCTAGTCTAAGACGTTTTGCCGCGGAATGTTTTGATGTCGGTGCGGTTTGCAAAAATTCTTTGCCACACATTTTGATGCCGTTCGTTTTGGCGCCGCCTGTTTTGACAAAGACAGTTTTATTTTCATTGGGCAAAAGGCTCGGGTCCAATAGTTCGCGTCCAAAAGTGAGCGGCACAAAACGTCCCATTATGAAAAAGAAAACGGATTTGGTATTAGCCATCGGCGTAAAAAAAATTACTGATTTGATACATCATACGTTATATGGATTTGAAATTTTTTAAACCGGACGGATAGCCAAAATTCGGCCACGAATGGGCGGAAAAAGAAATTTTGAAAACACATAAAATTTCAAATCATTGTTAGGTAGATGACATAAAAATAAATGTATTAGATAAAAATAAAATGAAGTATATTTAAAAAAAAATACAAAATTGGGTAACACCCGATACACTTATTAATTTAGCAGTACGGCTGATTAACAATACTTTCACACTGACTTGTCCAGCAGTAAAAGCAATATAAATCTTACATTTTTTTTGGTCTTAAACAAATTTTAATTTTGTGTAACGGGCGTTACATACTATAAGTGAAAACCTTGATAATACTTAATTTGCTTAAGATAACTCTGTCTTATATTTATTATTGTTCAGAAGTGTCCAGGTGTAACACGCGATAATATAAATAATTTACATTCAATTATTAATTTGGGTTTTGTAACGGCAACAGATGGTGTAAGTTCTTGACCTTTCCAAAAATTGATCAATACACTGTTATTTTTTTGATAGAAGATAGTAAGCACCATGTTTTTTTAATGAAACATTTCCCCATGACCTTAAAAAAAAGTGCATCCAATTTCCACACTTGATAATGCAAAATTATTCTATTCAAATTGTGCACAAATAACCAATTAAAACTAGTCAACAAATAATTATGAATACAGGATGTATTGACATTAAGTATTAATTATTCAAATTTTTATTTTGCCCACGCTACTATCCTACTTATTAATCATATTGTTTGTGTAGAAATGAACTTTATGAAAACGGTAACATCAAGTTTATTAATTAATTATATTGTTATTGTTTAAAATACTCCACACAAATAATTGTTGTTTCCTAACTAATTAGATTAAAATTTAAACATTTTATTGAAGAAAGTGAAGTAAAAAATAACATTTCGAAGGAAAGTCATGATCAAATTATATTTAAAAAAATTCAATTTTTATTTTAATATCAAAACATTCTTTTTAATTAGTAAAATTATTTTTGTTTCTGCTTTTGTATGTATCTATATATATATATATATATATGTATTTTCCGTAGCCGGAATATTGTTCGAAAATCATTGTTCGAAAAACAATTATTAGAACTGATAATATCTTGAAAGAGATGTTTCGAAGTGTATTTTGTTCGAACAAAAATTTCTTGATTAAACATTTTCGAATACCACTTTTTCAAATTGATACATTGTTGTGGTGTGAAAAATGTTTTAATTTCAAAAACATGATTTTTGAAAGTTACTATTTGGAAACTTTAATGATTGGATTAGTTCTAAAATCCAAAATTTTCCTTTAAATGTTGTATCTGATGTATTGACTTTATGAATTATTTACTTTACTTTAATAATGAAAATTACACAAATAAAAATTTAAAAAATAAAGATTAAATAAATTAGGTATAGAAGTACAATTTAAAGGTATACAGGGTGTCCAAACTAAAATGTTGCTGAGCAAATATGAGATGGATTAAACAAAGCCGCAAAACAATAGACTCAATTTGGTCAAACTATAATTCGACAATAATCATCCCTCGACCAAGAGTGATCGTACTTTCAAAAATTTTAATAGAAGATAAGGGACCTGGTATTATTACTTTGTAGTGTAACGTTTGGATAACTTTAACAAAATAATGTTCTTGGTCATTAAGTTGATAAGGTGAAGGTAAACGATTTAATAAATGTTTGAACTACACTGACTTACAAAAAAAGTGGCGCACCAACTGAATCAAAATTTTCACTACTTTAATTTATAGGAAATAAATATTTTTTTGCTTAATTAGTTTACTTGACTAACAAATAATAAACTGTACAAAAAGAGGATTTTAATAACAAGTAAAAATAAGAAAAACACGCAATACAGATAAAAACAACAATAAACAAAAAACACAAGAAGAGATTATCTTCTATTAACCAAGGTTTTTTGGTATCAATAACGCGTATTACCACCCCAAACATCCAGCAATGTCTGAATTCGTCGAGGCATACCTTGAATTAAGTGTCTGATCTCATCTTGATCAATGCTGTCCCATCTTCTACGAGTGCCATTTTTAACTTTTGTAGTATTTCTGGACGCACCGGACGAGCTTTAAGTCGTCTTTCCAACACATCCCAAGTTTGTTTATGTCAGGACTCATCGAAGGCCATTTCAAAAGTCTAATTCCAACGTCTTGCAGATATCGCATGACGCACCTAGCGGTATGGGGTCCGCATTATCCTGCATTAACAAAAACTCGGGCTCTATAAATGGTGCAAAAGAAACAACATAGTTTGCAAGAATATCTCTTATGTAACTGTGTGCATTCGTTTTTGCAAAATAAAAAGCTCAGTTTTTGCCTCTAACGAAATGCCCGCCTAAACCATAACCGACCCTCCCCAAAAATTCTCATATTCAACAACGATGGCTGCAGAATATCTTTCCCCTTGTCGTGGCCAGACTCTGTGGCGTCCATCCAGTGATCTCAAGGAAAATCGTGATTCATCCGAAAAGAGAACCCTTCTCCAATCACGTTCTCCCCAATTTTGCTTAATTCTGGCAAACTCTAATCTGCATTGCTTGTGTTCTCGTCTAAGTCTAGGAACTCTATTCGGTCTGTATGCCTTCAAACCCGTCGCTACCAATCTTCGTCTAACTGTTTGAGCGCATACGGCTGTTCCACGCACATTTCTGAACCTCTGAGTCAGTTCTACCGCAGTTTGGTGACGATCTCGGAGACACTGCAGCGTCAAAAACCTATCGTCTCTTGCAGATGTGGAGCGCGGGCGACCTGAACCAGGACGTCGGGAGTACCTCTGTGTGTCCCGGTACCTCTGCAGTGCTCGACCTACGAGTACAGTTGTCTCCGGTTTACCAATAGCACGAGCAGATGCTATTAACTACCGATTCGGACAATGTGTTTGAATTATTTACATACTCCATAAAAATCGCTATGGATTTACATTTTGTCTATTTTTTGACAATAAACAATTCAAATGTCAATTGACATCTACGAGTTTCGTTAAGTGGTTAACTTTTTTTGTATTTATTCAATGTTGAAATAAATACTCACATCGCCAAAATTCTTGGACTCGTATGTTTGTCAAAATGAAATACTATTATTATAAGTCAAGAAGTGAATTTCAAAGTACATTTAAGTAGGTTATTAAAAAAAATAAATAAAATTAAATTTGAAATGACGAAGAACAAAAAATACAAACGAAAAATAGTGCATAATAAAATGATTACCAAAGTTTTAAATCTGAAAACAGTCTACTTTAGAGCAAAATGAAAAATGCATTAATAGTCGGTATGTTGGCCCCTGTTCTGTAGTAAAGGTCTTAACTAGCCTGTGCATGGAAACAATAAGGGTGTTAATGGTGTCCATTGGGATGTTGGTCCATTCTTCTTGGGCCTCAACTGTGAGTTCCTGGAGGGCGATAGGAGGATTAATTCTGTTTGAGATTGCTTGTCCAACGAAATACTATTGTCATCCAAGAAAATAAGCCAAATATATCCCCTGTCATAGTGTCTGGAATGGGAATAAGCTACGTACGACGACCATGGATTATGCCTCCCCAAAACATTACTATTTCTCCTTGGTATGGAACAACTTCTGTAACGAAAGATAGACTTTCTGGTCGCCCTGGCCTTCTCAAAACTCTGTGTTGCCCACAATCACTAACTAAATCAAATATGGTTTCGCCACTGAGCTAAAATCCAGTCTCTGTGTTCCTGGGCCCAATGTAGACGAGCGGTTATATGTCTGGGTACCCTTAATGGTCGCCTATAACGCAAGTTGGCCCCAGCAAGTCTCCGAAGTATTGTGGTACTGGAAATGAATCAACCATACGTTTTTATAAAATGAGTTCGGACAGCCGAGACTGTTATGGTTTGATTCTGACGTACATAACCTGTTACATACCAATCATTTCTTGCATTAGTTACCCTAGGACGCCCAGTTCTACGTCTCCAGTCAACGCTGTTAGTTTCCTGATACAAATGCACTATTCAAATAACTGAAACGCGGATCCCTAGTCTATCCGCGATTGATGATTCGGCGGACCCTCATCGAGTAAAGCCACTATTTTTGCTCTATTGAACTCGGACCAGGACAAATGAAAAAAATATGAATATGAACCACATTTTCAAAATTGAATTTAAAATTGTAGGCAATTGTTTTTGTAAACATTTTTGATGCTTAGCAACGATGAAATAGATAAAGATTAAATGTACAAAAAACAGCCATGATAATTATTTCTGTTTTAAAATTTACGAGGGGTCCAAGAATTTTAGCAATGTGTGTACAAATTACTAACCGAGTAGAGATGGTGTAATTGTTCTTTCAAAACAATTCCTATAAAGCAGCAGCTTAGTTTCCCAAAATTGCTGATCCCAATAAAAATATCAGCGGAACTGATTTGAGAAAATTCATTTTCAAGTTCAATGAGATAGGATCCGTGGCGTATCGTAAGTGTAATTCCAACAGGTCAGTAAGAAATGGAAGTGGCAACTTGAGTCATTTTGTATACAATCAAAAGCACCTGATACTGTGGGAGTTTTGAAATCTAGTATTTACTCCATCTTGAAATCTCATAAGTATCACCGTTGATTCGAAAATTTGAAAAAATACGCAACGTATATGAATAAAATGTAACCAAAATTGCCCTGACATGAGATGGTTCTACCGTCGATTTTACTCGAGTTGTTTCATGACTGTCGTTGATATCGCGTCATAGTTAAATGCGAGTTTGTTTTTTAAAGTTACTGTGTCTCTGTGTCAATGACGGAGTGTGAATACGTGAGTTGCACTAATAATAACAAAGTCAGGGTTAAACCGAGAGTAAAATCATCTAAATGCCGTGGTAACATTTTATTCATATCCGTTGCCAAATTTACTCTGAAATTATTTATGAGCTTAATGAAAATAATAAGGACAGAAGGCAACTGTGCCTCCGTCTAATCAGAAAACCAAATTTGTTGTGTAATATCTGCTTTTCAGACGAATGTATTTGTTGTTTGAATAGTGCGGTTAAGTAGTACAACTGCTGTATTTGGAGTGATGAAAGTTCCCCCGAATTCAAAGAAGTACATACCCAACGACCTGAAATAACCAACGTTTAGGTATGGCGATCATATTGAAGAACCTTTCTATCTTCCAGAAAATTTTGATGGTGATATTTATCTCCAATTACTGCTGGACACTGCTGATCACACATTGTCGCATTGAAGAATATTTACACTTGCAACAAGATGACGCTTGGTCACACTATGCTGCAGTAAAACAATTATTGGACGAATCTTTTCCTCGTTATTGGATTGATGGCGAAGTTCTATTAAATGACTAGCTATTAGAACTCGTTTAACTTCTTTCTGTGTATTGAAAACAGTTATTAAATTTAGGGGGATCAATTCAAAGAAGCATGTGACAAAGAGAATAAAAAAAAGTTTTCTGCACTATCAATTTATTGTTTCTATATCCTGTAAGAGAAGAGTTCTTGACGTACACTAAAAAAACATCAAATTTCTTTGATAATGCTGTGAGGAATGATTGTGAGAAATTCCTCTAAGTTCTTTTCTTCGCCAGTTGAAAATCACGTAACTGTCAAACATGTTACGTATTGATATTATTTAGATTTAGACCACCCTGTATTATCCAAACACCTTCATCGTTTAAGCAAATAATGTTGGACCTCGTATTCTAAAAAGACTTTTGAAGTGGTGACTAACCCCTGCTTGAACCAAATTATGTCCCCCTTTCTATTAAGTTGACGTATTTTGTAGCTTTTGTTAAATCCATCAGATTTTTGTAATTTTGTCGGTAACCTTTCAGTTTGAACACCCTGTATAAACAAGAAAGTGATGAATTGATGAACGAAGGTGGAAGAGCATTTAAAGTAATCAAATGGGCATAATAAGAAAATAAGAAGAAAATGGCGAAAACAGAAAGTGACAGAATGTCACAGATAGAATGAAAAGAATAGTTGTAGGTAGAAAGAATGAATAAAGAAATTGAAAACTAAGTGCAAGAAGAGAAACAATGTTTTAATAAATTTTTATTTTTACAAATCAAAAGAAAGACGAATTTGAAAACTAAAGTTAATATGAAAATGAAAGAAATAAGTTGTGTCTTTTTAGACTCGAGTGAACCTATAGATTAAAAGGTAGAATCAACAGATTAACTCTGATAAACTATAGAATAATGAATAAAATAGGAAAACGATAAGAAAGTAGACAAAAAAACAAAAGAACATAGAAAATGAAGAGAAAAAAAACTGTATTAGAATTATATAACGATAAAAGTCATAAGTTGATGAAAGCAAATGAAAATGTAAAAAATATGTATATAAATAATGAAGAACTAAAATATAAAAAAGTAAAAATATTTAAGGAAGATTACAGTTAGAGCATAATTGTAAGAAGGATTATGAAAATAACAAAACTTTGAAAATAGAAGTGTAAGAATGAAATAAAAAATTATTACTTTACATTATAAAATTTTACAAAATATGAGCAATTATCAAAATTGAAAGAGATTTTTTAAAAATTTGTACAGAATTTGGATTTGAAATTTTTACGAATAGGCATATTTTTATTATATGTACTATATTGTGCCCATATATGGCAGAACGGATAGGAACTTTTAGATTAAATGGTTGACAAATCACATTATAAAGTAAAATAATGAATAGAATAAAAAATCAATAAATTAAAAAGTATGAAAGGATCCAAAAATAATAGGAAACTATTTTGGAAACATAAAGATTGAAGTTTGAACACAAATAAAGAAGAAGATGATAAAATAAAATGATCTTAAAGTAAAAGGAAATAATAAAATAATAAAATCTAAAACTAATGAAACAAAAACGTCTTCCTGGATTGGACCGTGTCAAAAGGTAACCATAGTTGCCAACATTTTGCCACCTATTGTAAGGTAATATTTTTTTTGCTTTTTTTGTGGAAGCTTCAAAATTAATGATTACAATAGTAGTATAAAAAATGTAAATATGAACGAAACAAAAGAAAACATAATATAAGTATATAACAATGTAAAACATAATGAATGCTCGAAATATGAAAATGAATTGTTAACAATAATGAGGGCAAAATTGAAACAAGAACAATACAAAGAAACAAATAAAATTGAAAAAAGACTTAATGTAAGAAATGAAAAATTTTAAGTTAGTTGTATTGGTTGATAAATGTTTTTGTTATTTTAGCAGTTTTAAATAAATTTAGATCGAAAATTTTACATAAGATAAAAAAACAATATGCGATAATCAAAGAAGATTTAAAATTTGTACAGGTTTTGGATTTAAAAATCATACTTCAATGAGTAGTTTGGATTAATAAAAAATAAGTTATTGCTATTGCTTTGAAAAACAAACAGAAACCCAAACTTTTAGATAAAATTATAGAAGAATCATCAATATCAAACCGCATCTAAAGTAAAATAGTGAAATAAAAAAAAAGAAGCCAAAAATAAAAACAATAAAAAATATAAATTTAATAAAAAGAACATTGTATTAAAGTGGAAGAAAATGTTGAAATAATCAAGTCTACTATTTAGTAAGAAAATGAATAAAGAAAAAAATGTGTTATTATATGAAAGCTTGCATAAATGGCGATGAATGATAAAGACAGGTTTTTTAATTCTAAAGTTTAATTATAATAAACTTTTAAAAAGAACATCGGAAATAGTGTGATGGTCAAAATTGAGAAAGATTTTAATTTATACAGACAAATGAAATTTTTGTGAGTAGTTTGAATGAATTCTGCTATAGTATGACTCATAAAGCAAAATAGCTATCCCGTGTATCAGTATGATTGCAAAACGAACGGCAACAGAAGTAAAAGATTCATATTTTATATGGTGTAAAACAGTGTTACTTTGAAGTTTTTCCAATATTGATCAACCAATAGCAAAGCAAAGAGAAATAAAATAAATGGTCACGAAAATAAAAATAATAATAAAGGATCAAAACTCAAAAATCAATACATAAAATGAAAAAAAAATACAACAATTAACAAAGCAAAATATTTTTTTATTATTCAGTGTGCACGTAAACGACCACGGCCACAGAAATAAAATGATACATATTTTGTCTTTCAAATATTGATTAGTCTATAGAAAAGCAGTCGTGAATAATGCACATGATTGTAGAACTTTCTAGGTTCGTGGCTGTTACTATAGGAGATTCCATATTAATTAAATAGAATTGATGTAGTAGTATTTAGTAAAATATTAATTTTGCTAAAATATTAATTTAAAATAAATATTAGCAAGAAAACAGTCGAAAATTGAAAAAAATAGAGGACAGTTTGAAGGATTAGAAAAAGAGAATAGAATATAAAGATAAAGTAGTGAATAAAGAAATGAAAAATTAATGAAGAAGAAAATATCAAAATAATCAAATATATTTAACAATAAATTGAAAACAAAATGATTAGACATTAGAAAATAAAAAAAACCTCACAAAAGTATAATAAGAAAGGCTCGACATTCAAAAATCAATTGTTACAATACATAAAAGAGAACAAAAATTGCAACAAAAAAATATAACAACAGTAAAACAACTTTAAGTTTAATTAATTATTGTATTTTGAATTGTGAAATCAACAAGATAATTAAAAACAAAATTAGTGTAAGAACGAAAAGAAAAATTGCATTGTTACGTTTTCTAAAATTTTAAACACATTAATTATCATGCTTATAATCAAATTAGGCGTTAAAATTTAATTAGTTATAAATGAATTGGTTAAGAGTAACAAAGTGATTGTAAATACTGCAGATTTGTTTATTTTGAATTTTACTTTAGAAATAATGCGATGATCAAAATTGTGCGGATTTAACAAGAAAATAGACAAAAATACTACATACCTTAAAGCACGCTTAGAAAAGAATACAAAAAATTAGACAAATGATACAGAACAATGATATAATGTGTTGATGAAAAAATTGATATTAAAGTACGAAAAATGTGAAAAAGAAAGTAATATTGACAACCGATTGTGAAATAAACAAAGTGATTGGCAAGGGATTAAAGATTCATTTCTTTTGATATTTTTATAATTTTAGATTAGAAATAAGGGAGGATAATGCGATGATCAAAGTTGTGAAGAATTAACAAGAAAATAGACAAAAATACTACAGAT
Organism: Abscondita cerata; assembly: GCA_030710515.1. NCBI lineage: Eukaryota > Metazoa > Arthropoda > Insecta > Coleoptera > Lampyridae > Abscondita > Abscondita cerata. The sequence goes on along the minus strand of JALBCR010002611.1, from coordinate 534,910 downwards.
ATTGAAACATACGTAGAAGAGAAAATACAAAAAAAATTGAAAATAAAACAGAATAAGAAAGTATTAGAAACTAAAAGTATAGAGAGGATGTTTGAAGTAATATATATTGTTTATGGAAAACTCTACGTAGGAAAATTCTGAAAATTTGCGAACATACCAAAGTCGATGCGGGTCATTCAACCAAAATATTTTAAAGATGGCGAAACTTCCGGTTTTACCGGAAGTATGTATGAACTTGCTTATTTTAAATGGAACATCCTATATATTACTACATTTCTAGATTATACGTCTAATTCTAGGCATATTTTATGTACAATGTCACATACCTCACCTCAATCCTTTCTGACTTATTTAATGTTTTATGTTAAAATTTGCGTTTGCAAACCAAAAACTAATTTGAATTATCAACTATTCAAAACATTTTTACTTGGTTTGTGTATTTTTATTTTTAGCTGGATCCGTTTGAACAGTATTTATGCAAAATTGTAAAAAAATCGGTATGTTCCATTTGAAAAAATTGACTTTTGACAATTTTCGGAACTACTATTTTGATACCAATTTTCAAACACTCTTTATAATTTTTTTTGACAATTTTGCACAAATACTGATCAAACGGACCCAGCTTAACATAAGAAAGTACACAAACCCAGTAAAAAAAGTTTTTGAATAGTTGATAATTCAAATTAGTTTTTGGTCTGTAAACGTCAATTTTGACATAAAACATTAAATAAGTCGGAAACGATTGAGGTGAGGTATGTGATATTGTACATGAAATATGCCTAGAATCTAAAAATCTAGTAATATATAGGGTGTTCCATTTAAAATAAGCAAGTTGATGCATAATTCCGGTAAAACCGGAAGTTCCGCCATCTTTAAAATATTTTGGTTAAATGACCCGCATCGACTTTGGTATGATCGCAAATTTTCTGAATTTTCCTACGTACAGTTTTTCCGTAAACAATCGCGGCGGTTCCCGGCGAACCACCATGTATAGATAAAAAAAATTTGTTGATAAGAAAAATGATATTAAAATATTGGATTAGAAATAAGAAAAACTAATCAATCAAAGTTGTGAGTAATTAACAAAAATATTGACAAAAACATACGTAGAAAAGAAAAGAAAGTAAAAAAATAAAACAGAACAATAAGTATAGAAATAAAGTTTGAAGTAATATAAAAATAAGAAAATGATGTTGATAGAAAAAATGCTATTATGGTATAAATAAATGTATGGAAAAAAAGAAAAGAATAATGAGAAAAGATTGTGAAATAAACAAAGTGATCGGAAAGGGATTGCAAAATTATTTCTTTTGAATTTTTAAAATTTTAGACTAGAAATAAAGGAAAGTAATGCGATGATCAAAATTGTAAGAAACTAACAAAAAATAGACAAAACAATACATACATTAAAGTATACGTGAAGAGAAATTACGAACAAAGTGATTGGAAAAAGATTGCAAATTTATTTATTGTGATTTATTATTTAATCAACGACGATCAAAATTGCTAAAGATTTAAGATTTGAAAATTAAGTTACATCTTATAAAAAGTTGTTAAAAATAATTAAGAGTTATGTGAAAAAATTTTATTTTATTTTCATGATTCGTTACATATTCTTAATTTGTTTAAAATTTAGAAAATGTAACTTAAACAAAACTTTTAATTTTTTTGGTTAGGGATTCTAACTTACTTTTTCCTTTTTAATATTTCTACCTTATTCATCAAAACAGGGATATATAAAAAACAAACATGAATTCTGCAATTAACATTAATTTTAATAAAATGATACAAAATTTAATTGACTTTAAATTTTAAAATAGTCATGATAAATAAAACAGCACACTAATTTAGACTAACACTTTCATACATTTATTAAAAAAAGTCGGCGCATACCATAAATAATTTTAATTAAATCACGCGAACCAAATTTTTTAATCAGTTAAAAATACATTGATTACTTAAGACAAATTTAGTTAAATTGTAAGTGGGTTAATTTTCTGCATATTTAAACATTTACTTTATTTTTATTAAGCAACTTCTAATTACTGGAAACTAATTTTTTGTGTTGTTTTTCTGTATAGGTATTTATCGTATTTGTTGTTAATATGTTTGTTACAATTTTTGAAAAATTAATAAAATAAAAAAAATATTTTGCAAACTTAATTATTGTAGATTTGGTGCAACTGATAAGTGTTATGTATGTACACTGCAATTAACAATTTTGAAATTTATCTAACAATTTTTACGATTAATTTAACTTCCTATGAATGAGAAATTTTGCAATAAATTTCAAATAAAAAACTTGGAGACCTATCCTCAAATTAACGAATTTTGATAGGCGCTTCGTTTATCTTACTAACGATTAAAAATTTCTTTTTCTAAGACACCAGTTGGAAATTCCTAAATTTTAAAATATTAAGCACCGGAAATTATTTGATGTTTTAATATTACTTTTACTTTTACATTTTTTTGTTACGGTCGCACTTTTATACTAAAATGTGTTTAAATTGCAATGCGACTAAGAAGGTTCGTAATTTACGATTACCGCTTAAAAATATTTATGGCGGTCGTTGAATTGAAAAACTTTTAAGTTTAAAATATGATGTATATATTATGTTTAAATACGCTTTAGCAATTTAATCCAACACTTAAAATATATATTTGTATAATTTATTATCGAATCGTAGACGTTAGAAAAATAAATATTTCCATTTTATTATTAATTAATATTAAGTTCGAATACCAAAGAATCAAAAAATTCTAAAACCGGTCTGCAAGTTGACAGTATAAGAAACATTTTTTATAAAATTTTGCACAATTGCATAAAAACTAGAATTGCCCTCATAAAATTTGAGCTAACGACAAATTAATATTTTTTGAATAGCAACCAATCACAGGCGAATTACGTCTTGCTCAAATTATCCATAAATTATCGTCTCGCTCAAATTGTCGTACCAAAAATTGAAAATTCAAAAATTTAATAAGTAGTTTATTATTTCTTTGTTGTCAAGGCTTCATATTTTTGGTAGGGTTACTACTTGATTCGTTTAAAATGTATACTCGGGAAATTCTGTAGCAAAATATGTTTCGTGATCGTAATGTATTCCAGATCATTTTGAGTAAATGTTCCACTCGTGCCTGATCCAACAATAATTCCTCGATGGCACTTGTGGTCACGTGAAACATTTACTCAAATTTACTCAAAATTATCGGTAACATTAGGATCACTTAAAATATTACTACTGAGAGTTTCCGTCATAAAATATGACCCAATGACAAATTTCTATTTTTTAATAGCAACCAATCACAGTAATTTGTTTACGCGATAATTTAAGCGAGACACTAAATCATCGATAATTTAGCATCTCGCTTAACTTGCCGATGCCAAAAATTAAAAGTTCAATAATTTAAGAATTTTTATACAAATTCGGAAAATTCTCTAACAAAATATGTTTCGTGATCGTAATGTATTCCAGATCATTTTGAGTAAATGTTCCACTCGTGCCTGATCCAGCAATAATTCCTCGATGGCACTTGTGCTCACGTGAAACATTTACTCAAATTTATTCAAAATTATCGTTAACATTAGGATCACTTAAAATATTACTACTGAGAACAAAAAACACCAAAAAACTGCACCAAAAATTTTACTCGGACACGTGTTTCAATAGCTTTTGGTGCAGTTTTTTGGTGTTTTTTGTCGTTAAATACACGCTGCAGTTAGTGTTCCTTTCCTTTGATTACTACTGAGAATTTCAGTCATAAAATATGACCCAATGACAAATTTCAATTTTTTGAATAGCAACCAATCACAGTAATTTGTTTACACGATAATTTAAGCGAGACACTAAATCATCGATAATTTAGAGTCTCGCTCAAATTAGCCGATGCCAAAATTAAAAAGTTCAATAATTTAAGAATTTTTTATACAAATTCGGAAAATTCTCTAACAAAATATGTTTCGTGATCGTAATGTATTCAGATCATTTTGAGTAAATGTTCCACTCGTGCCTGATCCAGCAATAATTCCTCGATGGCACTTGTGCTCACGTGAAACATTTACTCAAATTTATTCAAAATTATCGGTAACATTAGGATCACTTAAAATATTACTACTGAGAGTTTCCGTCATAAAATATGACCCAATGACAAATTTCTATTTTTTAATAGCAACCAATCACAGTAATTTGTTTACGCGATAATTTAAGCGAGACACTAAATCATCGATAATTTAGCATCTCGCTTAACTTGCCGATGCCAAAAATTAAAGTTCAATAATTTAAGAATTTTTTATACAAATTCGGAAAATTCTCTAACAAAATATGTTTCGTGATCGTAATGTATTCCAGATCATTTTGAGTAAATGTTCCACTCGTGCCTGATCCAGCAATAATTCCTCGATGGCACTTGTGCTCACGTGAAACATTTACTCAAATTTATTCAAAATTATCGGTAACATTAGGATCACTTAAAATATTACTACTGAGAGTTTCCGTCATAAAATATGACCCAATGACAAATTTCTATTTTTTTAATAGCAACCAATCACAGTAATTTGTTTACGCGATAATTTAAGCGAGACACTAAATCATCGATAATTTAGCATCTCGCTTAACTTGCCGATGCCAAAAATTAAAAGTTCAATAATTTAAGAATTTTTATACAAATTCGGAAAATTCTCTAACAAAATATGTTTCGTGATCGTAATGTATTCCAGATCATTTTGAGTAAATGTTCCACTCGTGCCTGATCCAGCAATAATTCCTCGATGGCACTTGTGCTCACGTGAAACATTTACTCAAATTTATTCAAAATTATCGTTAACATTAGGATCACTTAAAATATTACTACTGAGAACAAAAAACCAAAAACTGCACCAAAATTTTACTCGGACACGTGTTTCAATCTTTTGGGCAGTTTTTTGGTGTTTTTGTCGTTAAACTACACGCTGCAGTTAGTGTTCCTTTCCTTTGATTACTACTGAGAATTTCAGTCATAAAATATGACCCAATGACAAATTTCAATTTTTGAATAGCAACCAATCACAGTAATTTGTTTACACGATAATTTAAGCGAGACACTAAATCATCGATAATTTAGAGTCTCGCTCAAATTGCCGATGCCAAAATTAAAAGTTCAATAATTTAAGAATTTTTATACAAATTCGAAAATCCTCTAACAAAATATGTTTCGTGATCGTAATGTGTATTAGATAATTTTGAGTAAATGTTCCAGTCGTGCCTGATCCAACAATAATTCTCTTCGGACACTTGTGAAACTTTGACGCAAAATTATCGGTAACATCACGATCACTTAACATATTACTACTGATAATGTTGAGTAAAAGTTCCACTCGTGCCTGATCCAATAATAACTCCCCCCGGGCACAAATTATCGGTAACATTACGATAACTTAACATACTCTTACTAAATATTTATTAGCAGCAAAATTGTTTAAAAAAAGTTATGGTAAAGAAAAATAAACCATAATTTAATCGTGGTGTAAATTGATCTCCCTCCATATAATATTAAAAAATCTTAGCCAGGGACGTATTAAGAAAAGTCAGATAGCTGATTGAGGCACTCTAAAGTGATTTCTTTAAATCCAGTAGCCAGATTAAGCGATAGTTCAGCATATGAAGATGGAGAATTCACATTCTTTTGTTTTTAGACGAGTATCATCATTATGAATGTGTAAAGGCGTCTTCACTAGGTACCTGAGTTTTTTGTCATAAAAGTATTAAAAACATTAACAACAATTGCAGACTAGCTTATGACAATCTTGGCATGTACAAATACAAACCGCTTTTGGTTTAGTGTTTGTTATTTAGCAAAAAAAATTGGTATTCTGGTCGCAATCACCATATAAATTCCAAATTTCATTTTTTCTTGGTCCATTTGTATTGGAAGCCTTTAAGTTGGTAGAACAGTAGACTGAAAAGTTTTTATCATCGGAATTAGGGCTAATGCAAATTATTTCTTAGCTTAGTTAGTATTTGAAGAACCCAGAAGTTAAAAAAAAAGCGAGGCTAGATATCATGTTGTTGATGTAAAAAAATGTTGGTTTTTGGAAAGAAGGCTTACAATCTCACCTAAAGTCATTAAAGTGAATCACGTTTTGTGCTTGCTGATGCAAAGTCAAAAGTATTAATGAGCATAAAATCAATTTTTCGGCCATATAAATCCAACAAACTCGCTCAAAGGAATGTTAGAGTTCAAATGGTAAGACATAATTCAATAAAGGAAGAACTCACAATCATGTAGAAAGATGGGCGCCATTTTTCCTTCATTAAAATGAACCACTAGTTTTTAGATGAGTGTGTAGTCATTCACATGATAATGGAACCAACTTTCGAAGCAATAATTCGTTGTTTTGAGGGTTGGATTGTAGCCAAAATGTTTTAAAAAAATACATGTGTTTGAGTTTAACCAAGAGATAACAAATAGGTTTTTTTTGACAATCTAAAATAACCTCCAGTCTTTTAATTCTGCAATAATTTTGAAACTAATTCTAAATCAAGTCTCTTTGAAAATTAACAAAATCTGAACAAAATGAAAAAGAAATCATTAGTTTGTACATTAGGAAATTCTCAGCATGAATTGACTGTTGCCAAAATCCTACCGGAGAACAAAAATAGGAACAGTGTGACATGGAAATTCAGGAGAGTTTTAGAGCTATAGTGAAATAAACGCAGATCCTTTTCTTTACAGGTTGATATGAAGACAATTCTCTTAAATCAAAATTATTTTGTACAGATACTTTAAGATAAATAAAATATATAAAATTTAAATTTCATTGTCACAGGTAAATTTAGATTTCCAGACATCAAGTTTTTCTATTATTTATGAAATACTCGAGTGCAATATGGCAAAAATGCTGCAGGTTTGCGCATACATCATCACCTCCAAAATTTTTCTAAAATTGGTACATAATTTGCTATCCACATTCCTGTATTTGTGGTTCTAAGGTCTACTCTCTAGGACATCATATAACCTATCTTACCAAAAGTGGTAGCAGGTTTTCACGGCACAGTACTATCAGTAACATTTTAAAACGTTAATTAGCCTTTATTGACACTCCAATTCGTACCTTGCGGTCTCTTCCGAACGGATGGTAAACAATCAGACTGAATGAGTTTACGATTTCATTTGTGTTGATACTTTGCAGCAACACCTATTCCAAACACCTGTTTACATGCAGGTTCTGCTGCAGCTTTTGCAGCTTCATTAAAGCACGACAAATACAAAGTAATAAAAGAACGCGTTGCTTTCGCCGTGGAAACAATGAGTACCTGGGGTGAAAAGCCAAAATCTTTTGGCATCAAATCGGCACCTTGCTTCAATGAAAAATTGGTGTTTGCCTAACAAAGATTTATCTGCAGCAGCAAATTGACTTGGCTTGCGTACGCGGATGACGTGGTGCCGGTGGCAAAAACAGGAGGAAATGATAAAAGTGATAAGGAAATATTTAATGGAGAAACAATTGGAAGCGATTGTAGGGAAAAATTTAAAAAAAGGGAGGGAAAGAAAAGTAAAATAGTGGTGGGAAGGTGAAGCATTAGAGAAATTAGAAAATATAGATATTTGATTGAATAGTCAAGAGGAGTAATGACATATGATAGGAGATATGGCAAGGAAAGGAGTGGAAGGAGATAGAGGAAACTCAACAGAAATACTTGAAATGGACACTGGGGCTGGCGAAAGAGACACCTGGGTATAAATTCGAAAAAGAGGTAAAATTGGAAAGGTTAAGAATTCAGACAGGAAGAAGGGCAATGAGATATGAGAAGAAGATAGAAATGAAGAGAAACAAAGATATATTATATTAATTCTAGAAGAAAATAAAAATACGAAAAGGAAAATATGGGGAAGAGAAAAAGAAAGTAATACGAAACAGGAGGTTACGCAAAAATAAGTATGCTAAGGCAAGAAGGAATATGGAAGGGAATATAGAGACCAGGATTTACAACCACAAGAAAGAGCGGAGAGAATAAGAGAAAGAAAGTACAATGAGAAATATTGAAAGATAAGGACTGAAGGTAAACTCAGTTATCTTACGGGAGAGGGAGAATTATGAGAGAGGAGATTTAGGGTAGGGAATAAACAAAGAAAAGATAAGTATTGTGTGGAGAAGAGTGAGAAATTTTAGAATATATGAGAGGGGAGTGTGGTAAATTGAGGGAAAAGAGGAGACAGGAAAAGACGCAGAAGGGAAGAAGGGATTGAGTGGATGAGGGAGGTAAAAAAGAAGAGAAACTGGGTACAATTGGAATAAAGGTAGAGTAAGTTATATATTTTATTTTGACGATACAAAGAGGGAGTGCAGCTTGTATTTTTGGAATAATGCCACGACACTCTGATTTGGAAGATATCTTTTATTTAACAATATGTTTTATTTAACAATTTAAAATTATTTATGAATATTATACTTGAATTACATTGAATTAAGAATTTAATTTAATTATGATGATGGTTGAAATGTAAGCAATTAGAATACATATCAACATAAATACATCATCTCCCCGGAATGTGGAACGTCCCATAGATACAAGCAGTAGATTCTCTATACGCGTTAGTGTTTCCTTCAGTCACCGATTGATGGCGTTATGCGTTGGCTTTCCGGTTTCGTCATTAATTGAATATCGCGAAATAATGTTACCACAGGACGAAACAGCAAAATAATTTAATTTTTAATATTTCATTTGTATAAATATTACTAGGATATACTATTCAGTTTGTTTGAATTAATCTTTAACTTTAAATTGAGTGTTAGGTGTGAAAATAATATAATAATGTAACACGTATCGCCACCTATCGGCAACTTCGGGAAGTTCATATGCAAATATAAATTTATCTTTATAAATTTATACATTCTGGGGGAGATGATGTATTTCTAGTATCAATAAGTGATTTTTTAAATTCTATTTAGAATTTGCTGTAACTGATACCAAGGCAGTTAATAAATATTTTTGAATGCCTTTTTTCAAAAGGGTAAAGTATTTTTCAGTCCTGTAACATGTAACCAGTGATTTTCATTGATTGAAACAACCCCTTTGTTCGCATTTGCTCTTCTTGGTCTCCTGCTAGGGCAATGGAATTTGTGAAGTAGTTAAGTAGTAAACTAGCTTATTATTTATTGAGCCAACTCGTTACGGCGTTTTGAAGCGCTTCGTCACTCACACCGCTGTGATGCAAGCCACCGCTTCATGTACGGAAACAGGTGAAAGTCACTAGGTGCCAAGTCCGGGCTGTAGGGCGGGAGGTTAAAAAGACCCTATTTGAATTTGGCCAAAAGTTCATTTGTTCTCGCAGAAAACGTTTAACGGGCTTTCTTTGGCTTGCTTGGAGAAGCAGTATGCCTCCATTGCATTGACTGCTGTTTAGTCTCAGCATTCACATAGGCTACCCAAGTAACGCCGTAACGGGTTGGCTACGTTCCCAGGCGGCAGAATTTTTTGCAGACGGCATTTCAAAGACTTTTAGAAGATATGATAAATGCCTGAATTTGTTTGGCGATTATATAAAAAAGTAGAGAAAACCTGCCGTTTTAAGATGTATATAATAAAATGTTTGTACCTCAACTGGTTTAATGTGTATTTCAAAACGAAGGTTACTTTATGGACGACCCTCGTATAAACAGTTTTATTAAACAAACACAAACGTTCCTTTCAAACAAGCAGAAATATTTACTAAGTTCACGCAAAAAATTAATATACCAGGAAGTATCGAATTAAATAAAAAAAAAACATTTCAATACTTTCGTTATTACAGCTCAAGTTTCTTTAACATGAGTGTAATGTCCTTGCAAAGAATTGGAATAAATTATATTTTACCAAATTAAAGAACGGATACCTACTTCAAAAATAGATTAAATTTTTATTTTTACTGTTCCAGTAATAGTAGTAGTAATAGAAACGTACTTGTTTACAGAATAAGGCCTTCTCACCTTGATCTAATATAGATTGTTTAAAGAAAAATAATAATAAAACATTTTGTATGGTACAATCTCTACGTGTTCTTAAAATATCAATTTAAGGTCGCGCAATAATGATTAAGTAATGTGCTTCATTAGACTAATATAGTAATAAATAAATAAGAACCTAATTAGTTAATTTTCCTTTTACTCGTGTTCAATAGAATTAAAATCTTGTCATTTTATGTTGCACGATTCTTCAAATGTTGTTAAATGTTAATAATTAAACCAAGAGAAGATTATGATTAATAAATAATTCCAATTTTGCATTGACTTCCTAAATTAGAATGCATAAGCATATCCTGTTGAGGTTTCTAATTTCATTGTGAATATTCAAACAATTTCCGTTATACATGAAAAAAAAACTACTCCAAATAAATTCGCATAATTGATTATGAAAATGTTTGTTTAAGAAGACAACTAGTTAATTAAAATATTTAAATTTTATTTATTATACGATTATTAGTAACAGTATGGCATTGAAATACAAACAACAAAGAAAACACGTAAAAAAAAAAATAGTTGGAAAGAGTTCGGGAGAAAGATGAGACTGAGGTGATGGAAAGATGGAAATAATACTTCAAAACACTATTAAACGGGTCGGATCAACACAAACGAAAAAAGCAGAACACAAAATGTTAGTTAATAACTACAATGAAAAACAAATAAAGAAGAAGTAGAAGATGCAATCAAGTAGCTGAAAAATGGTAAAGCACTAGGTAACGACACGTCAGAAATGCTAAAGAATATGGAAGAAAAAGGAATAGTACTGTTTACCGAAATATGCAATACAAGTTGGAAGTATGGGAAACTCCAAGTAAAAAGGGAGTAGATAAAAACAATAAAAAGTGTTTACAGGAATAATATTAATCACGTAATTAGAAAAAAATTGGAATTAGTGAACTAAACATAAAAATTTAGCACGGTTAAATATTCAGGAATTAACATAGAAAATACTGGCAGACAAGGTGTAGAAATATACAACAGTCAAAAGAGCTTTAAATACATATTATGCATTAAGTAATAGCTTTATAAATAAAAAGGAGGTATCAAACAACAAAATTAAATATTTACAAAGTTTCGGCTAATATTAACGTTTGGAAGTAAGTCTTGGATACTGACACAAAGACATAAGAGTATATTGCAAGCAGCGGAAATAAAATATTTAAGACGAGTGCAAGGTGTAACAAAAAAAGACAAAATTCAAAATACTCAAATACGAGAAGATCTAAGTATAACGTCAAAAACAATTAAGTTGATGGGGACATCTGCAAAGAATGAGAGAGACGAGGCCGGTGAAAAACGTATGGTAGGCAAAAATAATTAATAAAAGAAAAAGAAACAGACTTAGAAAAACGTGGGAAAAAGTGATTGGAGAAATATTGGAGAAAAGAGAAAAATCTAGAACGAAAAACAAGAAGGAATGAACTAAATTTGTTTATAGATTAAAAGTGTGTTGTAAGCCACATACTTTTTAGGTACAAATGGCGTATTAATTATATATATTACAAGGTCACATTTTGTCATTTTGTCAATCAATTTTGTCACATTGTCCATGAAGAATAAATAGTTTCATCAAAACTTCATGCAAGTAATTAATTTGGTCCATTGTAATTTGTTTTTGAATAAGTATTAAGTAGTAAATCACAACCTCAAAACTTCGACGTCTGTCAAACACAGTGAATAATTGAGCAATTGTCAAATGACAAGCATTCCATGCTAACTAATGCAAATTATGTGGAGACAATGTGATTTTTAATAATTATTGCGATTATTTCGAAAAGTTAACGAGTTAGCTATACCACGATGCTATATAAACTTGAAGGCATTTTAATTGTCTATAGGAATTTTAAGTAGTATACAGGGTATTCCACTTGAAAAAATAAAGTTTTGACCTTTTTGTATGTCACGTCAAAATCATTAATTTTAAACCGCCCTGTATAAGATAAAATAAATTTATTTAAGTAGCTGTTAAATACAAGGCTTTTGCAAACTGCATCTATAATTTCAGTCTTATATGGGTTCAAATAGCAGCTAAATAATTTTGATGGGATCATATTTTGAAAGGAAATAACCTAAAATAATTATTATCTCGAAGACAGGTGTATATAGGTATAGGAACTATTCAGAAAAAATATCAGTAAGAAATTGAAATTCTAACAAGTAAATAATATACAAGGTGTTTCATTAAAAACTACTAAGTTGTTACTACTTTTGAGTAGAAGCGGCAACACCTTCTACCCTTTTTTCTTTCTCTTTCCCCCCTTTTCCCCAAACTTCTTACCTTCCCTCCACTTTCAATCACCCCTTTTTTTCTTTTACCCCTTCCCCCCCCAATTAAAAAAAAAAAAAAAAAATAAAAAAAACTCCACTACAACATATTAAAATATTGTAAAAATGGTCTGTATTTATTTATTGATAGGAATTTTCAAAAAAAATTTCTATTTTTCAATAAAATGGGGTAACATACATTTGAGTGATGCCACCACAAGCCGTTAGCTGTTGTTATTTTATGTTTGGCCGTCCCAGTTATCTATTTACGTCGTAGCGGGACTACGGGGTTTGAGTTTTGTGGATGGGGAATTCCTGGACTGGGTGTTTTGTGGGTGCCTCGTCTTGTGGGTGTGAAGAATAAAAAAATAAAAAAAAAAAAAAAAAAAAAAAAAAAAAAAAAAAAAAAAAAAAAAAATGCAAAATCCATTTTAGAGATCGGGTAAAGTGCGATTTATGGCAGTAGCCAATTTTCAGAATTTATCCTACTCCACCCATTTGGAAAGATTATAGCCCCGTACAATTGTGGCCGCTTCACCATTATGTAGTCTCCTTTCTTTGTCCCATCTTCTGACTTCGTCTACAGGTTCTACACCCACAAAGTTTGATGCCATGTTTATCACTTTGTTGTCGTACCAAGGACAGCCACAAGTTTTTGTCTTTGTGACACAAGAGTCACAGCTACCGGACCAATTTTCTGAAGCTGTCGCTCTGATTTGAATGGGCAGTTTTGCAGCCTGTTATTTCGTACGGTACCTGAGTGAAAATACCTCTCTCCAACAGTTCCGAAGTAATAAAAGGATGTGAAATAGTTGTCACAAAATAATTTGTGACCATGATGGTCTGGAATTCGGTTTGATAAGTAAATCACCAATCCATTAGTTGCAGAATATTTTTCTAGAAACTGTGCTGGAAGAGTAGTAGAGCCTTGATATACAACGAAGGTATATAATTCCGAGGACCGCAAAGATAAATATTTTTACTCCCCAGGATTAGGTTTTCCTTTCATATATGTTTGATTATAAGTTGTCCTTGAAGGAATAATTGACTCGTCGATACAAAGATTTTCTTCTAATTCTAATTCTTCACAGCGCTTTTCAAATGAAGTAAGTATCGGCCGACCTTCCAAAGTTGTCATTTTTGTCGTGATTGGATTTATGTCAACAATATGTAGATTATTTCTTAGAGACTCAAATCTATTACGAAAGTGGATATCATCAAAAATTTAATTCTGGTAGAGGTGACAATACATACGAAGTAGGGAACTGAATTACACATAAATATGCTAACCAACAAGCTTTTCATTTCCATTGATTTTAAATAAGTTGTTTTTCTATTCTTAAACACAAAATTTAAAACTATGCAATGACCCTGTATAGGTGTTTGCATTACATCAACATCATCTTCCTGTTTGGAGTTGGAACATAGTATACGTTTGGGGTGAAAAGTTCTTTTGTGTCCATGATTCTTTTTATTATTTGCAATTTTTGTTTAGTTGACAACTTTTTCGCTAAAACTGCCAATGGTACCTCTTATCTTCGTCGGACTCTTCAAGATGTTTATCATAAATCTACGACTTCAATTCCGTCTTCGTCCTCTATGTCGGAGTCGTAAATTGCGTATGTAGCAGCTTGTGCCTCCTCCAAGTCACCGTTTTAGCTACAGCCTTCAAATTCTTATAAAATTTCATAGGCGGTATACCTCGTCTAAAAAAAAAAATTAGTTATAGACAGAATTACAATGTGGCATGGAATTTTCAAGTGAAACCAAACAATATAATAATGAATTCGTGTATCTTATACTTTACATTTAATTGCTATGATTTTTTTTTAATTTATTATTTTTTTTTTTTTAATGTTTTTTTTTTTTAGTTTTTTTATATTTTTTTTGTTTTCTTTAAATAATTTTTTAAAAAATATTTAAAAAAAAAAAATTAAAAAATAAATAAAAAAAAAATTATAAATAAATTATTTTTAAAAATTTTTTTTTATAAAAATTTAAATAATTAATTTAAAAAAAATTTTTTTTAGTTTTTTTTAAAGTGTTGTTGTTAAATGCAACAGGTACGAAAAAAAGGTTTTAAATTTTTTAAATTTTTTTAAAATTTAAATATTTTAAATTATAATTTTAATTTCTTTTTTTAATTTTTGGAGGAGATTAAAATAGGATTTTTTAAAAACTAATTAGACAAACTATAGAACATCTATCAATTCTATTCTTAGATTTATACCACCGGTTTATTTATTTAGTTATCTTAGTGTGTTGGTGTTGCTAATGTGCAGCAAAGAAGTCAATTCCACTTGGTTTTCGAAAAAATATGTCCCATATAATACCTAGAAAATTCAAACAAAGAAGCTGGGGATGATGTTTCGTCACCACTAAATAATGGAAGAAGAAAGAAAAGAAATTCATTAATGGAAAATATAAATATCGCCCAATCAATTCGTAAAAGCTGGTGACTTTTAAATAAATTAGGTTCTAAAAATTTCAGATAATTCTACCTGTATTACTTCTCAACTGGTTAATGTTTCAAACTCAATAAAATTAAAAATTCTGATTATCACTAAAATGAAAAAGTGTCTACAAAAGAAAAGAAATCTACAGCCCATCTCCTGTTACTGTAGAAGAGCTAAAACATGCTTTAAAAATGACAAAATCAAACAAAGGTGCTGATTTCAATGGAATATATTCAGAATTAAAAAAAAAACTGGTAAATTATTGTTTAAAATAGTTATGTTTCTCATTGATATTTAGGTATAGTATAGATTAATAACGAGATTTAAAGTGGTTTCAATTTTAAAGAAAAATAACCTCCTACGGATCCCACTTACTATCGTTTATAATAAGTTTGCTAAGTCTAATTTATAAGTTGATTTTTTAAAGAATTCATTCATTAATCGAAGAGAAATTAACAATTCAGCAACCAGGATTTTAGTTCGGTAGAAGTTGTTGTGATAAAGTGTTGGCATCAAGAACGCATATCCAAGCTAGATTTTAGAAGAAAATTAAAACTGGAGTTGTCTTTTTATGATACAAAGGGAAAAGAATGTTTACTTTTTAAATTGTTTAGCGTTGTTCTTTGTCGGAAAGATATTTCTTTTATTGAAAATATGTTATCAGATTAAAAAATTAGAGTTTTTCTTGAAAATAAAAGCAGTAAATTTAGATTTTTAAATAATGGTATTTCATAGGGATCAGTTCTTGCACCTATTCTTTTTAATGTACGAGGGTGGTCTGAAAAGTTTTCGACCTAACATAGCTACAAGAATTTTTATCTTAAAATTTATTTTTATTTTTCTTTATAGTCTTCTTGTGACTCTATACTCTTCTCTCAGCAATGCTCCCATCTCTTTAATCCGTCCAAATAGAAATCGGCGTTCTTCTCTGCAAAATAATTGTTCACGAAGGTGATTGCCTCCTCATTTGACAAAAATCTTTGTCCTCCGAGCGCAGTTTTTAGTTGAGGGAACAGAAAGAAGTCGCTTGAGGCTAGATCTGGTGAATAAGGTAGATAGTCAAGCAGTTCAAACGGTAATTTATTGATTTTCGCAAACGTGGCCGTTTATCCGCAATTTCTGCCTTCAGCTTGTCTAGTAATGATGCGTAGTATGCTGCTGTAATGGTTTTCACTTTTTGAAAATAATCGATTAGGATAACTCAATGATTTTCCCAAAAAACAGTCGCCATCACTTTCCTAGCCGAATTTGCTCTTTTTGGAGCCGGTTCCCCCTTTGCAGTCCACTGTTTTGACTGTATTTTTGTTTTAGGCGTATAGTGGTGTATCCAAGTTTCATCTACAGTAATTAATCGGCGCCAAAACTCGGATTTATTGCCCCTAAACTGCGCCAACAGAGCATTGGAAATGTTCATTCAAACACGTTTTTGGTCTAACGTTAGCAAACGCGGCACCCAAAGCGCGAACAGCTTTCTCAAGCCTACATCTTGGTTTAATATGTGACAAACACGTTCTTTGGACATTTCATTAATTCGGCGGTTGTCTAACACCATTTGGTAAAGCGATGTTATCGTCAGTAGTTACAGTTTTTGGACGTCCCGAACGTTCATCATCTCCCAAGGCTGTTTAAATTCAGCTGCCGAAAATTTCACAGTGGTAAATGACTGTGAAGAGTCCCCGTACACAGAGTCTAACTCATCTTTAATTTGCGTAGGCGTATTCCCTTTCAAAAACAAATATTTTATGACAGCTCGATACTCGATTTTCTCCATTTTCACAAAAATACTCACATTGACTCACTCAAACGACTATCAAATAAAAACTGCGGGTCCAAAACGACTGAAACTTTGATGTGTTGCTACCAAAATATGCACAACTACATTCCCTGACTTTTATTGACAAGTGCTGCCATCTTCACGTTGAGGTCGGAAACTTTTCAGACCGCCCTCGTAGATGTTTCTGATTCAGTCTACAGATAAACCGTGAGACACCGTTTAAGTTTAAGTTAATCTTCCTTCCAGACGCCCCCTTAGGTTTCCCCCATTAACCAGGAAAAACTGGTCAAAAGTCAAAATATCAAGTTTGATTTTATAAGACTTAAATTACATAGGTGAATAGAAGAATGTTTAAAAAGTATAATGGAACATTTTATAAGGGCTAGTAAAGTATATCTAGCAAGTGTAAGCCAGTACAAAAGAGACTTTCGCTCAAGTAATAGTTTGATCGTTCGAGCAAGGGGCATATTCAAAAATTCGTAGAAAATCGTACAGTTGGTCTTTCTTAATTCTGCAAAATGGAGGCTTCAGATTGAAAAAAGTAGTGTATCATCATATGCGTCAAAAAGTGTAGAAAAAATGGAAAACAACGCAATTTTTCCGTACAAATGAATACAATCTCGATTACCGAGGAACCTGATATGCAGCAAGGCTACAGCATGCCCAAGAAGTGCACAGTTAGCGAGGTGCTACTGTAATAATATGGGCGGGAATTATGCTGGGTACAAGAACTAATCTCGTTTTTTTAGATCAATTTTTAAATGCTGAGCAACACATCCAGAATATTATTGTATCTGTTGTTCAACCACTAGCAGAATCGTTCAGCCAAAATTTAACCCTTATTGAGGTTTAACCATAAGCATCTCAACTCCCAGACTTTAATCTCATTAAGTATACATGAGGTATGCTTCAGAGATTAGCCTACCACATATGGACGCTATACAAGTTCTGTCCCAATCTTTGGCTTAGGCCTGAAGAAGCAATTACATCAATTGCGAAACGTCGCCTTATACCATTAACTGACAAGTTTTTTTTCCTTCACTTCCATTCAAAAGGGCCCAGACGTCTTACTATCTGGCACAATTTAAACCATTCATACATCTTGGAAGGTAGCACAACTGAAACTTCAAAATTTTATTCTCGCTATGCCAAGAATATGTAGGGTGGTTATAAACTCTAGAGGAAGACCCCCCTTTATTAATTTCTCAATCATAAATTTTTTAAATTCTATATAAGATTAATTTTAAATTGTTGTTTACTTCCATTTTGTAGAATTTCTAATTTATGATTATTAAAATTTGGTGAATATTAATTTAAGTTAATTTCACGAATAGCTGGCTTTACCTTTAACTTTCAAGACAAAATGGGAAAGAAGAAGCAAATTTTTTTTGAGCAAGTAAGATATATCCCAAGATTATGTTGTTGTGTGTATTCACACACTTAATCAATATTAATACATATAAATACTAAGGTGGAACAGGGTTGGCATGTTTAGATTTGGTGATTTTCCTAAACCTTGAAGCAAATGCTTTACCAAGACGAACCAATCCATAACTGCACATGGTTTTGTCAGCACACTATACAGGTTTATATTGATCACACTTACATCACAATACAATAATAAAATGTATTATACGTTTAAATAAATAAATCAACAAAAGTTTATTTATTCTTAATTTACATAATGCAATAAAAGTGTTAGAAAAATAACTTTATAGGCGTCATAATTTTGATAATAATAATAATAAATTTTTATCAAGTGCAAAACAGCAAACTTTGATGTCGCATTGATACCAACAAATTAACTCAAAAACATTAGAGTAAAACTGGAAACAAAATTATTTATGCACTTTAATCACTATTAATAAAAAAACTAGTTTTATTTGTGAACGACAAAATACAGTGTTCATTTGAAATTAATTCATTTTTGCGTAATATTGGCGTTAAATTCATTTTAGAAACAATTTTAAATTAGATTTAATCTAAAACTTATAAAACACACATGATAATTAAAAATTCAAAATCGAAAGTACGACATTCATGCCCTAGATTGTCGTATTAAATTATTCTTGAGAAGTAGTTCAATTAATACCTAACAAAATTGTTTGTGTTAAAAATTGTGTTAGTGTTTTAATTGATGTTTAATTATTTCTTTAAAATGTTGTAGGCAGCACAAGTTTTTACTTTTACGAGTTTAAGTGTTTGCATATTGAAATCGCGTGAATGATTTTTTTTACCGAAGTACTATTGAACGTAACTGAGCTTCATTACAGTCAAGTACGATTTCTACTTGTTCAAAAAACAATTCGATTGATTGTTTAATTTTATTTGTGTTTACATCAATGTCGACCACTCTTTTGAATGAAGGAGTTAAATGAAATGTCAAATTGAAGCACTTAACAGGTAATACGTTTAAATTTTGGTTTAACACATCACAGTTTTGGTAGACGTATTACGTTTACTGCAATTAAATTAATTTAAAAGTGACAGTAGCCGATGAGTAGTTAAATATTTTAAAATTAAGATTGATTGTAGCTAGAAAACTGCGGAATGGGACAACTCGCCGTACACATCTTGCCGTCGGCAATTTTGTCGACATCTAGTCATCAGAACAAGTGAACGTCATGACAATTGGCCGGAAAGAAAACTGGTCCAGGAGAAAACTCGTCTTAAAAAAGTTTGATTTCAAATACATAAGATGGGGAGTTCTGCGTTCCAATCCGAAAATTTGAACAGCATTTTTTTTCACTTTTTCTGACAATTTGATATCTAAGATTTTAATGAAACTTGGAATGCAGGTGTCATATTTAATATCCAAGATCTGATGAATTTTTGAGCATAATGCATCAAGCCCATAAGAACTCACAAAACACTCCAGTTGGAATTAGGAATATAACACGCAACCACATGGTAATTAACAGATGACCTTGCAAAAAATTGAGAAAGGAAGCGATACTTACTAAGCACACATTGTAGCAGGTCATCAACTTTTTCAAAATTAAGAAAATAAGACGCTGATAACCGCATAGAAGGCTCGTGAAAAACTTTCCAACCCTACCCATTGTAGACATCCTTGAAACTGTATTCCACAATTACGACTTGTAATGCAAATGTAAATGATTTAAAAAAAATTGTCATTTTAAATGACTAACTGTATCAGTGTTTGACCATTAAAGCGTTTTCAAAGTTATCATACCCAAAAAGTAAAAAGAAATCGGAGGTTGGCGCGCAATAGTGGTTCTGTGGGGTCGATATCGAAGGGTCGAAATAGTTTGCAGGCTTTTTTTCTTTTCTTTCCCGTACATATTCAATGTTTTATCACCCCCCGATACATCATGGGTCTACAGGACGCAGTCCTTCATATTATCTCCCATGTCCTCTTGAATTGAACCGATATTGAACAGTTTTCCAAAGCTTTTAAAAGTCTAGGTGCAGCATAAACACATCCAAGACCGACGCCTCGCGTTCAGCATTGCAAGAAGTCGAAATTGCGGCCGACCACGGTTACAGATTTCCTCGTGCTCTGTACCACCAATAAAGTGTGTACGATCAGAGCATCGGCGTATAAAGTGGCTTGGTGCACTCGAATAATTTCTGCTTCAAATCTTATGATGAATATTTCAATTAATTTAAATTTACTTTTGTTCTTTGTCAAAAAATGAACTTCCGGCAAAGTCGAAGTGGTCAATAAACAACATACAAATATCTCCCATCAATGACGTATATAAACTCAAGACACAGTTGATCGCTGATTTCGTCTTGCGCAATGAACCTCCATCAAAGAGAGAGAATTACGAACTAGTAGTTTGTGCTATGATACTTGCATTCTATAGTTTCCTTTATATTTTGTCGGGTTTAAACGCACAACAAAACATTCATATTGTTTGAATTTCACGCGGTTTTTGACTTCAACTGATCCCAAAATAGTACTTTTCAAAATTTTGCCTAATTTTTCCTTTCATTGGGTTATGTCGATGTACGTGAAAGTGATCGGTTTTTAAAAGCGTTCCAAAACTAGAGAATTTCTGGAATTTAAGGTTTGCAGGCCTGGAATTTGTGGAAGCCGGCACTTGTACCTCCAAATATTTTAGTATGTTGTTCCTTAAGATCCCAGATTGTGAAAAATTTAGCTTTATATGCTTTTTCCCTAAATTGCCTGGGCTAAAAGTAAAGTGGAGCTCCAACTTGTTGCAGCCAAATATTCTCATGAGATCAGCAACATTGGAAAAGAACGACCAAAGTCGGCACGAGGTCAAAACACAGAAAATCTAAATGTCTAGTAGCATTTAGGTTTTCATAAAAGTAAGTAAAAACCTAAAAATCGTTTTCCAATGATTCCTACCAACACATTTAACTTGACTTGATACTGTATGTGTGATTGTTACGTTCAATGGGAATTTTCGATTCAAACAAATGTATGTAGCTTAGAGAGTTTAGATTTTCATCATAACATAAATTGTTCGTCTGGCGATTTCTAATTACTTTTTTGTATCCTCTGGACTTTGTATCTATGATATTTTTATTTACGAAATAACTTTACAACTACTAATTCATCCAAGTTGTTGTTTAAGGCAAGTTGTTTTATTGACAGATTATGATTTTCTTCAATTTCAAGAAACACATTTAATTTGGTTCGTAGCTCTGCAGTTAAGTGCGTTAGCTGCTAAGTGAGCACCTCGGGTTCAATTCCCGGTGCAAACATTGAATTTTTTGGCCGTACTCTCTCGCAAAGCAATGGCAAACCACCGAGAGTATACTTGCCTAGTAAACTTCTCAACTTAAGCTGTTTGGAATCGCCGTTAAATTGTAGGTCCCTAGTCTCATGCATATGTGTCTACTGTCACGCACAACACATATACATGCAAGGGGTGGGTAACGTCCGGTAACGGGTATGCCACTTCAAGAGAGAGATCTGGTCCACACCCAGTCTCTGTGAACTTAAACCAATTTACTCACCGTAGATTGGTGGTCTGCCAGCATATGTTTAGTTAAATAGATCACACACTTACGCTTGAATTAAAGTCCATCACCATATCCAACTATCACGTACTGATAAGTTAATTATCATTTCAAAAAATTTACTGATAGGTACATTTTCGTAGTTTCTTCAAGTGATGTAGTGTATTTTGATTTACAGTTACCACCAAAAAACAACAACATAAAAAAATAATGATAATTTCTTTTGTGTAACTTGCAAACTTTTTTTCGTTTTCAATTACAATCATTTTTATGTAAATTTGCGTTACAATTTTTTGAAATAAATGTAATTTTAATTGATGACCCAATTTTTAAGTAACAAAAAAGTAGTAGTTGTCAATTAAAAAATTTGATGACGACGTCACTGCACACAAATCCGATAACGCCATAGTAATAATTCATATGGCCAAAGGTAACATTTGAAAAAGCAAGATCGATCAAAAAGTCACCTAGTACTATCAAATGTTTGAATTTTGTCTCAAACTTTATATTCACGCTGTATATTTTTGCGACACCTTCAGCCTGATTTTATGTACTTGAGTCTTCTGTTTTAGTTTTTGTGAATTGCAATTGTCTTAAACTTATCATACTGTCGTTTTTTTTAGTACCTATTTATGCGCTTGTATAAAAATTAGAAAAAGTACTAAAAACTACATTAGACATAGTAATGGTAGGTATAGTTGTTTGTAAATTAAAACAATCTCATTGGTGCGGTTTTTTTCAATCCGATTTTATGTGTTTTTACAAAAGTCAATAAAATTACAACCACAAAACATGCAGTATAGAACATTTTTTTTAAATGAGTCAAAATCATCTTTGTAACTGTAACCGTTTCTCAAATTAATCAGTTTTTGTGATTCAAACGGTTACCAAAGTTATCATACACCGATTTTTTTAGATCAATTATGTGCAAAAACAAAGAAATATTCCAAAAATGTATAATTTTAGATAATATAGAATTCAATTTCCTTTAAAATGACTCCGTAACTGTAACCGTTTTTTAACTGTGTTTATTTATTCGTATGGTACATTTTACATATTGTATTGTGATGTAAGTGTTATGTATGGTGTCCCAGAAGATTAGTATAAACCTGTATAGTGTGTTGACGAAACCGTGTGCAATCGTGGATTGGTTCGTCTTGGCAAAGCATTGGCTGCAAGGTTTAGGAAAACCACTAAAACCTAAACATGCCAACCCTTACCCACCTTAGTATTTATATTATAGAAGGTAAATAAGAACATGAAATATAACAGCACAGCCATTGCATGACGACATATGATGGACCGGTCCAAGCGCCAGTCATGGCAACGACAAAAAAAATAGTAGGCTAAAGAAATAGCAAAACAAAATAATGGAAAAACAGATAATCAAGATAAGAATATAAAATATTGCTGAACTTTAGATGTCCTTCAGATTTGTTTGCCATAATATAGCTTCATCTGTTAAGTTATAAATGTTTGAAAACGCTCCTTTAAACTTCGTTAATTGACAATCCTCTACCATATGTGTAACGGTCTCCGGTTCGTTTCCACAGTCATAATTTGGATTAGAAATCGCACCCCATTTAAACAACATAGATGCATTTTGAATGGCCTGTTCTTATGCGATTTACTTTTGACCAAATTTTTCTTTTTGATCAAAGCCGGGACTTCTATTGTTGGATATCAATGAGATGTTTATTGAAAACACCAAAATTCTATATTGCAACTTTTTCACTTTGCAGTCCAAGTTCATGTGCGTACAAAACTAATTAATGACACAAAAAATTGCGCTAGAAACAAGTTGAATTTCATTTAAAATCAGTTCAGCCCTAAAACTGTAACTGTTTTCTAATTTTATCAGTTTTTGTGAATCAAAATGGGTTCAAAGTTGTCATATTCCCGCTGTTTTCAGACTAATTTTATATTTTTGTTCAAAATCAATTGAAAAACAGTAAAAAACTACATTGAGCCAATAATTCATCTCTCTAATTATAACCGCTTTCTAGCTGATCATTTTTTGGAAATCAAAACGATTTCAAAATTATTATAGTGCTGCCTAACTTTATGTCAGTAGAAAAACAATGAGTAGACTAAAAAACTATACTAGATGCGCAGGTGGGCTTTAAAATGAATTCCAATTCACCTCCATAACTGTAACCGTTTTATAATCTTTTTTTTTCTCAATCAAAATGGTTTTAAAACTATCATGTTGCTTTTTTTGAAGATGATTTTGTGTTTGTACAAAAATCAATAAAAGTACCAAAAAATTAATAAAGCAAAGTTTTTTTTTAATGAGCTCAAAATAATCCATATGTAACTGTAACCGTTTCAAAATGATTCAAAACGGTTACTATAGTTTTCACATGTTGACTTTTTTGGATTAAACGGTTTTAAAATTACTTGTTGGGGCTTTTTAGCCTAAGTTTATGTACGTGCAAAAACAATGATCAACTCAAAAATCGAAGTATAATTTTTTTTTAAATTAATTCAGCTTTGTAACTGTAACTGTTATCTAATTATATCAGTTTTTGTCAATCAAAATGGTCTCAGAGTTGTCATCATATTGTTGATGGACTAAATGCAAAATCAATTGAAACATACTAAAAACTAGTGTGCATATTCAACTAATAATCCAGTTCCCTAGCTATAATCCCTTTCTAACTGACCATTTTTTTGGGAATCAAAATAATTTTAAAACTATTATATTGCAGTTTTTTCAGCCGAAAAACGATAAAGAAGTATAGATACTAAACTATGTTGTGGAGAGATTAAATTAAAAACCACTACCCTGGTTTTAGTTAGCCGACGTTTTGCCCAGTCCTGTTTGAGCTTTATCAAGGTTTCTTAAATTAGGGAGTAGTCACTACATCTAATATTGTGTTGGCTAAAATAACAATCTCGAATCGCCTGTTGTAAGTTTGCAAGAGGTTGTCCACTAGCAAACAAACACCGACAGGTTTGCGACTCTCCAGGAGTGAGAGAACTCGAGTGCACCTTGTCAACAGATGTGACACTCTCTCACTTGATGTGTTAGCTGTTATATAAGTCGATCATTTTTGGACGTGTTCTGTTGAGCGACACTAGATGTCGCAACACTTACTCGAATAAGATGTGCCTTCCAGTAGGGAATATAGTCGATAACAACCATTTGTTCAATAGTGAACCTACATTCGAGTTCTCTAACTTCTGAAGGGTCCCAAAACAGGAAACAGCTGTAGAGTGATTCTCGGTGTTTGTTTGGTATTATGCAACCTCTTGCAAACTTACAGCAAGCGACGAGTTTGTTATATTTGCCAACACATAGTTGGCTACAACAATTAAAGGATCGATTTAAGTAACTGCAAACACATTTTAAAATTAATTACAAATATACAAGGTCTTCCATAATACCGTACCGCACCAAAGATATGTTTATTAAATGAAGCACCCTGTATTTTATTTTAAATTTAAAATCACTTCTTCGTCACAAAATTATAAAGTTGTCATGTGTTATTTAATACATAGTATTTAAAAAACAAATTAAAAAAAATCGTTACGAATTCAATCTTGTATAATTAAAAAGGGTACAAGAGTAATGCTCTGCTGTCATAGTTTTTAAATAAAAGTCAAAATTTATAAAAATTACTCTTTAAATATAATTGCAGTTTATGGTGATGTGAAATAGAGGGTGATGCATTAATAAATGCAAACAATGAATTTGTGTTTTGACTTGCCCTGTATTAGATTTAAAAAGTATTAGATCAATCATTTTTATAAATTTATTTAAAAACTATGGCTACAACATATAATTACTTAATTATACAAGAAATTGATTTTTATTGAAATTTGGTTACAACTTTTTAAATACCCTGTATAACACATAACAACTTTGTATACATGTAACGAAGAAATGAAGAAGAATTTAATAAAATACAAAGTGTTTCACTTAAAAAAACATATTTAATACGGTACAGTGTTATGGATGATCCTGTAACTAATTTTAAAATGTGAAGTTTACAGGTACCTCTTACTTTCGTAAATAACGAACATTGTTGCAAAAGTTGATCATCCTGAATAGTTGTTATTGATTTTTTTCAAAAACGGACTGTTTCGAGTTTGAAATTTTCTAGTTTTCTCAGCATAATAAACTGGTACATCACTACCCATTTAACCATACAATCCTAGTCAATTGGGAAAACCAAATTCTAAAATGATAAAATAAATGAGCAAGTAAACAATTAACGTGAAAGAAATAAGTTAGAATTTCTACAGCGAATATGGCCGAATGGTCAATTTTCTATAATATGTATTTTATGCATCATTTACCTTTATAGTAAGTACGTAGATCATTATTTTTAATGTTAATGTATTTCTTGAATTATTAAATAAGTCAAAAATATTTCATTACATCTGTTAAAACAACCAACAATTATTATTTTTTTGTTCTTTATTGTTTTTCAGTAAACAGTATCTAATTTAGAAAAAGATTATTATTATTTTTTCTAAATTACTATTATTAATTATAATAACGCTTGTCAAATTTGTCAACTGTAATAATTTATAATTATACTGAAGATCAATTACTTAATTAATTAGAGTCGAAAAAACTTATTAATTAAAAACTAAATTGGAAATTGCTTAAAAAGTTTTTATTTAATTAGTTAATAAACTTTAAGTGTCACTCACCACTAACTTCTTCGTAGAATTATGTGTTTGACTTACCTGTAAATAAAAAAAATATATAAAAGACAACGTATTGTTTAATTATTATAACGTCATTTTAAAAAAGTTATACCTCTAAAAACTAATTATCTATTTTATAAGAACCACTATTAAATTAACACAAATTTTAATTCAACAAAACTGAAAATATTCTACATTGTTACAGAATTGTACTGATTAACATCAATACATTCAATAACAACCCAGTAAGTTCTACACATTTGTGTAAAAGATATGTAGGAAATTTAAATGAAGGAAAGTACATAAAGTAATACATAAGTACGAGTCCTTTTACGTCCTTTTTCATAATCAAGGCTTGATCCCTTGACCACGTCTTAAGACAGAATTTAAAACTTTGCTCGAAAGAGAAAATTACGTGTTAAAACAAAATAGTTCAAATAAAAGATAAATAATAAAATTTCTAACTTTTTCATAACTTATTTTGTCTAATTTAGCATCGTATTAAAAATTGTTTAAACAAAAGTTATGTATGTAAAACAACTTTAATTAAAAAAATCTAATAAATTTAAAAAATATTGCACATAAACAAAAATTAAGTGTCCTTTGGCTGAGATAAGATGAGATCTTAAATCTAATCATATTTCCAGTACTTTAAAAATCATTTTTCTTCAAACGTCGGTAAACTTTACAACCGGTTGCTATTGGCAGCAAAATTATTTAGATGCTCACCTAAAAAAAAGACAGATTACGTAATTATTTGCCCACAGAGCCCTTGTTTGTTTTCTTTATATTTAAGAGACTTAGAAGAATAAATTAAAGAGCAGCAGGTAGGAGAAATAGTGGTGGGAAGAGAAAAGTGTTAGTTTGAGCCAACACAGATAATATTGTGGTTTTGAAAAAAACAGGAAAAAATGAAAGAAATGATAAAGGTCATGAATAGGTATTTAAAAAACAAGAAATTAGAATTAAATGCAGAAAAGACAAAAATATGGGCGAGAGAAAGAAATTGAGATGGTGGATAAGTATAAATACCTAGGATATACGGCGAGGCACAAAAATTAGGACAAAGAACATATTAAGAAATTAGAAGGTATATGAAAAAAAATATTTGGAAAATAAGGTGGATATTTGAGAAAATAGTGAAAAACGTGTTGCACGAGGTGTGAGGATAGAGGGAGTGGAAAAACCCGGAGAAAGTATTTGAAGTGGACACTTGGATTGGAGAAGGAAACACCAGTGGAAGAGGAATTGATACTGGAAAAAATAAGGATACGGATAGAAAAAATGCAAATCAAGAAAGAAAATAAGATATTGTATAAATTGGCGCCAAAGATAAAATATGGTGAAGATGGAAGAAGAAGATATTAGTGAAGAGGAGTATATAGAAGATAAGAGATGAAGAATAAAGTATAGAAGAAGAAATAGTAGAGAGATATAGACACACAAGTATAAGAAAGAAGAGCAAAAATTAGATACAACACAAAGTATGAAGAGTTAATAGCAGACGAAAAACCATGTACAAAGCTGTAAGAATGGAATTCAGGAATAAAAAGTTAATCGCAAAACAAAGATAAGAGGTGTAGAATGTAGGAGCGGTGGAAAAGTATAGAATATTTGCAGCTAGAGTGTAGTGAAATAAGAGCGGATGAAAGAGTGATAAAAGTGATGCTAGGATAGAAAAAGGAGATAATAAGAGACAGTTTTTTTTGTTGTTTTTCTACTTATTTTGTTATTTTAAGAATTGTAAAATTGTATTACTAATATTTTTGAGATACTCCTCCAACGGTAATCTTCAGTAAATCAACACTTTGGACCAGAACGGTAGTCCGATGTATCCCGAAAGCAAGGTAAGGGTAAAACCTTGACTGCCCACAACTTGTGAATGGAGAAATCCACCAAATGAGATAAAGAATAAAGCTTAAATGCAAAAATGATTTATGTAAAAACTAAAAATAGTATTTTTTAAAAATATTGTACATAAACAAAAAGTGCTGTAGGTTAAGTACCCTTTTGGCTATTCAGATTAGAACCAAGGTCAAAAAATATCTCCGGTATTATAAAAATCATTTTTCTTCAAACATCAGTAAACTTTTATCTACTACCTAGTTTTTGACGCTAAAGTTTGAGGCACTGGTTGCTATAGGCACCGGAACTGACATTTTTCGTACTCACCTGGGGCGGTAAAGATCTAATAGAAATAACAGGACAAGTAAAACAAAAAATATACATAATAGGAGATTTCAATAGCAAAATTGGTAAAACCAATGAGAAATACAAAATGGTATTAGGTAGTATGACAAAAAAACAGAGGGGCGATAATGAACCAGAGGGTGAAGGGAAAAGTCAAAGATTGTTAACGGTCACTATTGGCGGTGGTTAAAATTAGAAGAAATTTATATATGAAGAAGACACAGATAAATAAGAGAGATAATGAAGTGGTACAGTTTGAATCAATTACACAGGGTGTTAATGAATACGTGTTACAAATTTTAAGGACTAAACATGACATGTATAAATACAAACCTATACCTTTTAACCTTGGTTTCGAAGCTCTTCAAAGATAATGTCTTCAAGTCATTTTTTAGACATAAATATAAAGAAAATGTATGAAAAAATTTGGAAACAAAATTAAAAAAACGAGTATAGAAAGAATTTGGGTATATATTAAGAAGATACGTATAAGAACACCAGAAGAAGTATGAAAGAAAGCAAAAAGGAAAAAAATTAAGAAATAATCATTGTGATATACCAAAAAAATTAAGATTCAAATCAAGAAAAGGAATGAAGGATGACGTAGATATCTATCGGACGAGACTAAAGAAAATACAACATAATGAGCAAAAACGCGAACGTCTGAACAAATGATCCTAATTGTAGAAGAAACGCAATCGAAGACATATAGAAACAAAATGAAAAAAAAGGACTTAAAAGGAAACCAATGGATCGCATATTTACAATCAAACAGATCACAAAGAAAAATATGGTTTATTTGGCATTTTGGGTTTAGGAAAACGTTTGACTAGGAATCTAGAAATTACTAAAACAAAGACAAGCACCAAGCACAAGCGAATAACTGAAACGCAATTATAAG
Organism: Abscondita cerata; assembly: GCA_030710515.1. NCBI lineage: Eukaryota > Metazoa > Arthropoda > Insecta > Coleoptera > Lampyridae > Abscondita > Abscondita cerata. The sequence continues at coordinate 505,724 of JALBCR010002611.1, read as the reverse complement.
AACAAATCAAAACGAATATGGAATTAAGATAAAGAAGAACTATTTATAATAGTTACAAATAAAATAATTAAAGATGTAAGAAGAGAACGAAATATGTGATAATTGAACATTTAAAATGAACAAAGTTAGTGTACCTGAGGGAATATAGTCATAGAGGAAAATGGTTGACATTTACAAATAAACGAAATTTACTACTGAAAGAGAATAGAATGAAGATTAATAGAAGTTAAAAATGTATGACTATCAGAGAAGAAAAAGTAAAAACGAAAAAGAAATTATTTCCAATATTTAAGAGAAATATTGGACGAAAAAGGAAAGGAAAACAGAAATAGACTCTAATATACATTAAAAACTAACTTTATAATCAAGAAAGAAATTTTGATGGAAATTAAAACTAAATTATTTAAAACCATAAATAAAATACTCAAAACTAAATAAGGATATTGCTGGTATAACAGTTTAACCCCAGGAAAAAATTTTGTTACATATAACATAATTAAAACACAAAAAAAAACAAAACACATGAGTAAAATAAAAAATCACTTTAATTGTTAAATAATTTACCAATTTTTAATAACGAAAGTATAGGCATACTTTTAATATAGTTATCAATATGCTCTTGTGGAATTTCCTGCTAAAGAATTGGAAGAATAAGCCTTAATTCCCGTAACAGTCGTAGGATGAGTAATATGATTTTGCAACATATCCCAATCATGTTCTATTGGTTTAAGGTATGATAAAAATGGAGTAACCGGTAAGCGATTGATTTAATTGTCATTAAGGGCCCTGAACGTGACCTAAGATAATTTCCTTTTTATATCGTCTTCCATTTACATGCCCATTAAAAATATGAACACACCAAGTTTTTGGAGAAAGTGGTGTACCTTCTCTAAAAACTTGGGGGATATGACTGAGCAAATAAAGATCTCCCCGTTCTTGGTAGACCGTTTGTGATGATTATCATTGTTAAGACAAAACCACGACTCATCAGTAAACTAAATGTTCTTCCAAGGATAGCTTCTTCAAGATTTTGCTCGGCCCATATTCTTCTTTGACGTTTTTCTTAACGGATGATGTCTTTGAGGTCTGTATGAGGTTTACAAACTTCCGTTAGTCTGTTGCTTACCGTTTGTCAGATTCTCTAGTGTCTGAACATTATACTTTGAAAACTGTTAAAAAATGTTTACGATTTTAATCTGCTAGATGCAGTTTTATCACCAAATCAGCTTCTTTGCGTCTTAAATGTACTCTTTGCATCTTGTAGAAGTAAATACACCGCTCAAAACAATTAGGGAAACACTTGTAACAAATTGAATAAGTAATTGTTTTTTAAAGCTGTCATGCTGAAAGTTGGACAATATGTAAATTGAATTATTAATTTTGTTATTGGATACAAATTTTAAAGATCCATAGCCGAAATATAGAGAAATTACCTCAAATAACAAATATAGAGAAATTTTTTATTTTGGAAGGCACTGGCCACTTCTAATTGGTAAGCTTCCTGATGTTGCTATAGTGACGAATGTTGATTATTGCCTTGTTTATTGAAGTCTCTGACAAAATGAGGCATTTAAATGAGTTTGAAGTGTATCAAGCTCTACATCTTTTACGACAAGGTCAATCTCTGCGACAAGTGGCTAGAGAGCTTGGGGTTTCTCCTTCCGTGGTGTCCAGGTTATGCAACAGGCACAGAGAGACAGGTCAGTATTGTAGAAGACGTGGTCAGGGCCGTAAATTTAAAATAAGCCCCCAGGATGACAGATACGTTGTTCTTTCTGCTCTTCGACAGCGTACAAAAACTGCAAAAGACCTGCAGAATGACCTTCATATGGCTTCCGGAATCCGGATTTTAGACCAAACCATAAGGAACAGATTAAGGAAAGAGAATATTCGTCCATAAAGGCAAGTTAAAAAACTACGCTTAACAAATGGGCATAAGGCAGCAAGACGTACGTATGCTGAAAACCATGGTGATTGGAACCTAAACCAGTGGGGGTGTGTGCTCTTCTCGGACGAATCCAAGTATCGTCTTACACGTTGTGATGGTTGATTGAGGGTGTGGGGACGGCCAGAAGAAAGATTTTCTGCAGAGGCTGTACAGGAAATTGATAGATTTGGAAGAGGTTCCATAATGATGTGAGCCGGAGTTATGTACAACAATTGTACGGACTCCACAAACTTTGCAGCAACTTGGAGATGCTCTGAAGGAGGAATGGGAGAATATCCCGCAAGAGGAAATCCAGAATCTTATTGGGAGCATGCCAAGAAGTGGCCAAACTGTCATCGAATGTCGTGGAGGCCATACACGATACTAACTCTATATAACGAGTGTTTAATTTTAAAAAATAAGCACAAGATTCAATTGCTTACATAGCGGAATTATTTGAAAAGTTAATTGTCAGCGTTATTCATTTGTTTTACTGACATGAGCAATAAATAAATAAATAAATAACCACAAATAATGTATTTTATTAATTTCATGTTTGTACCTTTATTCAATGAAAAAATAATTTCATATTTCATAGTGAAAAAAACTAGGGGCATTTTTAACGCAATATATCGAATTCCTGCCATTCGAATAAAACAGTAGCCAGTGATAATTGTAGAATTACGAGCGACACCTACATATACGTGCTTCACCTTTTTTGAGACTCATCAGTGTAGGGTAGCTCAAACGCAAGTCTACAAAAATAGCTACAGTATTTTAATACGTCGTGCGGTTATTTGTTATTAATTACAAAAATCAGAAAATATTTTGTTGTACTCTTACGTTGCCACCACTTTTTTAAATTAGTAACATCAGCATACTACGATATTTTTTAAAAGAAAATAGGTTTAGTACTAATTCACAAATTGCCTTAAAACTAAAAAAATAAAAAAAACTTTTTTTATATGAAAGTATACCTACGTTAGATTAATATCCCTATTCAGTTTTGACTAGTTACAAATACTCACACACGGGAGTTAGTCCTGAGACTCGCAGAGCAACAAAATTAATAAAAGCAGAACAATGTTAAGGAAGGGATCGTTAAAACAAACCAAAACTAACAAATCTAAATGATAAAAAGTGTACACACCAATTTTTACTCCACATCTTATGAATAAGATGGGGAGTTATGCAACGGTCTCCAAACCGAAAATTTTAAAACCCCCTTCTTTTCACTTTAGTACGTTATAATCAAACAAAAAAAGTTAATTACCGATGGCCGGCCGACCGTCCGTCCGTATGTGAAATAGATATTAAGAAAATCACCCGTCGGATTTTTATGAAAATTTGTACATAAACCTTATTTATAATTCCGCCGATCTAATCGAATTAATAGTATGGATTGAAGCAAATTGTTTATCAAAACGCCGACGGGCAAATTGTAATGCACTTAATAATTTGGAATATGTCAGTACTTGCAGACTTTCGTTTAGAAGCAAATATCTTCAAGACCGTTGGTTTTAGCACCATAAAATGTAATTACTTTTTGACTAGAAATGAATAAAGAATTTAAAAAAATTATTTGTTCCAGTGGCGTAAAAAATAGGAGGGTAAATGTTGTCACAAACCTTATAGCGCGCCACTGGTTAAATTTTTGAAAAGTTAGTTTATGTCAAACTATGATTTTCTTGAAGAGCATGCTGGTCACCAAATTTGAAAAAAAAAATTTAAAGGCATTTTTGATTTATTGCAAATTTAAATTTTTATTTTAAACTTTCAACACACTGTATCTCAGCAACTAAGCGGTTTAAGGGTTCATGTTTCTATATCAAAATTCACCAATTTACGAGACCTCTCTGGGGTAGAGCAACACGCACACTACATTTCGCTAGAGAAGCTAAATAAACACTACAGTATTTTAAATAATCAGTTATCAATCATATTTGCGTATCAGGTAACGTAAATAGAAAGTGTTTACTCGTATTATTTCCCCAATATGTATATTAAAACTTGTATTTATTTTATATAATAGAATTCGTCATTATTATATTCGATGTCTACGATAACTATTTGTTAATAACATTAAGATTACGTATCTCAGAAGCAAATTTTTTTATAATATATACAGGGAGGTCAAAAATGAAACAAACCGTTTTTGAGCTTACACTTTCAAAAAAAAAAACGCTCAAACACGATAATTTTTGTTTGGAAGGGACATCTTCCAAAGAAAAGTTGACTCCAAAATTTCAGTAGGGTGGCCCCGGCAGCCCCCATGTCAAAATCGTAAATAGCATGACGGGTCAACAGGTACCTTATATAAAAACCCTTTAAATTTTCTATACAGCAATATGCATTTCGGTCAGGGGGCCCCAAAAGGCCCCGGCAGCCCTATTTTCAAAAATAAAAAAGAGATAGCAATACTGCATTATGGTCAAGAATTCCAATTCATGTTTACAAAGGACATTTATTAACGATAAAATTTGCTCTAACAAATGAACAGGGTACCCTGGCAGTACCCATCTCGAAAATCTCAATTTACAGAGCGAGTCAAGTGGCACCTTATATGAAAGGTATTGTAATTCTCTATTCAAATAAAACATTTTTTTTTGGAGAAGGGGCTTAAGGGAGTCCAAGGACCTCCTTTTCATAAAAAACAACAGAAAATGCAATAAATGCTGAACCATGAATCTACTTGACCGTGAATCCCTAAATAAACAATTAATTCTTATTTCTAACAAATAAATGACTTTTTAAATTACATACACTAATAAAGTTAAACGAATCCTCATTTCTTTGGCCTTAGCATTAAGTTTGATTAGCACAAAATGTCTGTGATTGCAAAGGATCAAACAAAATATTACGTATGAAGTGCTACTGCACCCCCAACATTTTTGAGAAGGGGGTTACCCTTGTTAGAATCTTATCAGAGAAATTTCATCTATTCGAAAAGTCCACTTCAAACTTGAATTGATCTTACCAACTAGTTTGCTTTCTAGAAAAAGGAGGTGCTTGGGCTCCCTAAAGCCCCGTTCTCGAAATAAAATGTATTTGTTTAAATAGGGAATTTCAATACCTTTCATATGAGGTGCCACTTACCCCGTCCTGTAAATTGAGATTTTCGAGATTTTATCGTTAATTAATGTCCCTTGTAAACATGAATTGGCATTTTCGACCATATTGCAGTTTTTTCTGACTTTTTTTTTATTTTCAAAAATAAGGCTGTATAGAGAATTGAAACTGGTTTCATATGAGGTACCTGTCGACCCATCATGCCATTTAAGAATTTCGACACGCGGGCTGTCGGGGCCACCCTGTTGATATTTCGAGGTCAACTTTGTCTTTGGAAGAAGTCCTTCTCCAAACAAAAATTGAAGTATCCGAGCGTTATTTTTTAAAAGTGTAAGATAGCTCTAAAAAACGGCATGTTTCGTTTTCGGTGGGTCACCCTATTTTGATTTTTTAAATAACATTTAAAACAACAATTTTGTTGTCATTTTTATTGAGACAATTCAATTTCTATGATAAAAAATACAAAGTTTACAATTGAATAAATGAACGTAACTAAAGGAATACAAATAATTTTCCTACGTCCTTAAGTGGTTATGATGTCGAAAAGATGTATGACCATGTCAAAAATCCACAATAAATTCAAGCGGAAAGTGAAAATCGCTATAAACGTGAACATGTTTTCAAAAAAAAAGAGTCAGACAATTACTGCATAAAAGAACATATGATATGAAAAAACCAAAAAATAATCTAAACAGTGTACAATTTAGTAAAAAAAATGAAAAAAATATCTTAAAAAAGTCAAAAATTATCGTCACCAGAAACAAAAAAAAACAATTGGTTAGGCTTTTCTCAACTGTGTTGAGCCCTTTTATGATAGTAATTGCGCAGAAGTTTTAGGTAAACACTATAGATGTTGCTTAGCCAACGTTTCGACTGGTGTTGTCCAGTGAAGGTATCTAACAAAAGATTGGTCCAGTTTAACAGTAATAATTTGTTAGCTGCCTTGATAAAAATTAGACAACCCCAGTCGAAACGGCTAAATAACATCTATGGAGTTTGTCTGAAATTCCTTTGCAATCAAATTAAAAAAAAAAACATTCTTAACCTAAGTCAAAAATCTTCAACTAGTAAAGAAGTGTGAGAAAATTACAGTTAAACAATTAACAAAACTTTTAAAAATGATTTTTCGGATTTTTTGGCGAATCCCGTTCTTATTTTTATACACTGTGTCCAAGATAAGAATGAACAGCATGGAGATCTTGAAAAAGGTAAAAGATACAAGGTCGCTCAAATTGCAAAAAAAACTATTTTTTACATTATTGGTTCGAAACAATTATGTGTGTTACATTGTTGAATTTGTATTAAAAAACACCTAATACATGGTGTTTATTTGTATGCGTCCATATAAAAAAATAAAGTTGTTGATTCTTTCTCCAAGATGAAATGTTGAATTAATAATTTAAAAGCTCTAAAAGTGTCAATGAAAAAGTGTTTTAGATTTTTAATATTTTTAAGAATAAGTGCAAAAAATGCGAAAAATAAAAATCCAAAAAATTGAATTTTTTGTAAAATCTTGAAAACAAAATATATTATTAAACTTTTTCAAACACCATGTAAATATACCCTAAATTGCCCAATTTTTGGAGTTTGAGGAACCTTATATCTTCTACCGTTTTCAAAATCCCCGTGCTGTTCATTTGTATCTTGGACACTGTATTCTGCCCTTAAAGCTTCTTTCAATCTATAGCTGTATCAACTTTTTGTTTTAAATCTTGAAAATTGATTCGTTGATCTAAAATTGCGGCGTTTACTTTTTTCATTACATCATAATTTCTTCTTTAATTTTTTTGATCTATCGTAGATATATATGATGCCTTTTACCTGTATCCATTAGGGTTTGTTTTTCCACATTAAGTTAAAATACTTCTAGTCCGTGAACCCATATAACAAAGATGTCACTACCGTTTCGTGTTGCTTGCCCAAATGCTTGTATAAGTACAGGGTGTCTCCAACCACTTGAGTCAAAATTGAATATAATGACACCAAACTGAACATTTTTATATAAGAAACCTATAACCGGAAACCCATATTTATGTTTTATTTTAAAAAACGTACATTTCATAAAATTATTGAATTGAAAAAGATATTCCCGGAGTATAAGAATACAATATCAACACCTCGTCTCATGAAAATGAAAATAGCTCACACGAAGTATACATTTCCGACGACTTCATTCCTTGTTTTGAAATGTATGTTTTTTGAAAGAAAACATAAACTATGCGTTTTTGGCCATATGTACCTTATATCAAAATATTCAGTTTGGTGTCAACTAAAATATATCCAATTTTGAAACGAGAAGTTGGAGACACCATGAGATTTTTCATGAGATACGTGCGGTGTTCTTTCTCCATTCTAAATGAATTAGATTTTAGTCAGATTGTTCAATTCAATTGCATAAAAAAATGTGCCTATTGTCTAGTTATATAATTTTTGTCCTGACATATTGTGTCAATATATTAATCACTTTTTTTATAATCAATGATATTACACTTTAATAATTGTCTTGTTGAGTTAACATATAATTACATTAATTTCCAACATTCTAGTAGTTATCTAAAAAACACAGTCCACACGTATAATTGATGCACCTAAGCATTATACGATAAACATTTTTGACCCGTTCGAACCAGATAATTTAAAAAAAAACGAATTAGTTAGTGATAGAGTGGTCCAGCAAAAATTTTTACTAGCATTAAGTTAATGTTGGTCATTTGCATCAAATAGTTAACGACCAAGATCACCAAATTCAGTCAATAGATAAACAACTGGAAAAAATTGAGTGTGTTTGTTACTTCAAATAATTATTTTTTAGGCGCTATAGAATATAAGTAAAATGTGTGTCTTACGACATCTCATGTAAAACATTGACACGTGTGAATAGTATAAACTAAGAAAAATGCCAACAGTTAACTGTAACGACATCTGTGCGTTAAAATGCGTAGCGCTATCTAAGCGATAGCTTTAATGCTTGAAACACACGTGTCGATAAAGCCAAGTATAACTTACGAAGCATACACGCAGCGAAGAACACCTGATGCAGGATTTCGCTCTTATTATGAGCTCATCAGAGGTGTATACTTAAGTGCGGTATACAACTGTACAAGACGGCGGTTGGTCTTTTAAACAGTTAACTGTTGGCATTTTTCGTAGTTTATACTATTCACACGTGTCAATGTTTTACAAGAGATGTCGTAAGACACACATTTTACTTATGTTCATTGCTCCAAGAGAGTTTAAAAGATCAACCGCCGGCTTGTACAGTTGTATACCGCACTTAAGTATACACCCTCTGATGAGCTCATAATAAGAGCGAAATGCTGCATCAGGTGTTCTTTCGCTGCGTGTATGCTTCTGTACAAGTTATACTTGGCTTTATCGACACACGTGTGTTTCAAGCATTAAAGCTATCGATTAGATAGAGCTATGCACTTTAACGCACACATGTTGTTACAGTTAACTGTTAGCATTTTTCTTAAAAAATAAAATATAATTTGAAAAAAAAACTGAATACAAATTCTTGACAATGCCAAATTGTTTCATTCTTTTAACATTCGTACGTTACTTTTGGAGTGAGCGCCTAAAAAGCGTTGTATGTACCGCGGCTGTAAAGGTTTTTTTTGGCCTTTTCTGATATGATGGTCTCGGCTGACGCCTCGACCATTAACAATCAGAGCGGCCGAAAAACCTACTTTACAGCCTTGATACACAAATAACTATTTTATTTTCAGATATTGATGTCACAATGGGAGCTAACCTTTTCTGGGAATTGTTGACTGATGGTAAAATAATTTTAGGGAAGCTATGCTTACATTACTTAACAGTCATTTAGGGTGGATATTATCTGGAAATTTACAATTTTAAGTTGATATTTAAGAGGATAAGCAGTTGAAAAAGGTTTGGAAAATTGAGAATATTCGAGATACTTCTTGAATGCCTAAAATTTCTAAAGAAATTACATTTTACAAGTTCAAATTTTTGGTTTGTTGTAAAGTATTTCTTAAAATTATCTGCTGATGTAATGACGACATAGCATTAAAATGATTTTTGAATCTTTAGACAAAGTTGAAAATTAATCCTTAATTAACAATGTGAATAAAATTAATTCAGAAACAATTTAAGATCTTAAATACTTTCTTCCATATCACCTAGTCATCAAAGAGGAGTAATCACGGATGACCTCTCAATAATATACAATTGTCTCATGCAATCAGAATTTAATGCATATTCAATTTCGGAAATCATATTAGAAGATTTATATGATGATGATTTATTAACAAGCCCCAATAATCTTCAAGAATTATCTGAAACATATGATGATCTATACGAACTTTAGCATCTTCCCAATTTATTTTTGGAAAATCAATTTCTAATGAACCCAAACTAAGTTTAATCTTAATAAATGCTTTTTAACTACTATGTTATTAGAAATAAATGAATTCAATAAAATAATAGAGATTCACTGGTACACCAAGGAATTGTCAAGTATAAAATACCACCTTTAGACACAACATGTTCAAAACTACAAATTGCACATAAATCTACAATCCATTAGATTAGTTAGTACAGTTGTTATTACGTTCTTTAAAATTGTTTACGAAAGACATACTTCTCCAGTAATCCATCAAGGCTTGAAATCCATGTTCTTTTTTATTCCAAGAAAAGTAAGAAGAATTTACAATTCTTGATATTCATTATTTTTGTGAATTTTCCAGTAAAGCTTATACTTTTTGTATTTATATTAGAAGTATATATTATTACAGAAATTTGGCTACTTTGTGCTAAAACAAAAGTGGCTCCTGTTAAATCTTTGCAAATACCACTTTTGTTTGAAGAGTGTTAGTTTTTTGATAGAGCTTTTAATGGTGAAATACAGTTTTATCCCTTCCCATAAGTAATTTGTAAAGTCACTCCACTCACATATAAACATATTGCTGAAATCAAATTAAGGGCAAACTAAAATTAATTACCAAATATAATATTGGCGCCCAACTTGGGACAGATCTTAAAATTTAAAAATAAAATATTTAAGAAACTACTGTCACACGGATTAAAATAAAAACATATATTAATATATTATTATTAATATTAATGTAATAAAATACATTCAAAAAGATAAAGTGAAATTATATTTTAAATTTTTCTATTGTTATGAAGTGCCGTTTTTTAAAACTTTTTGTTAATTTATTGTAATTTTTTGATGACGCATTCTTGCTTACAATAGCAGAATACAGTTATTCAAATTTAATGTAACAAAGTAAGTGTAAGAACTTTGAATACAAACAAAAGTTACACAATATGGTTGTATGTACTCACAACTTCGAAACACTGAACCAAATGTAAACTGCATACACACATAAAACACACTTCAGTTCGCTAGAGAAGCTAAATAAACACTGAAGTATTTTAAATAATCACTTATCAATCATATTTGCGTATCGGGTAACGTAAATAGAAAGTGTTTACTCATATTATTTCCCTACTAGATTAAAACTTGTCTTTGTTTTATATAATAAAATATGTCGTTTACAATAACTTGGTACTTGTAATAACATACGGATTACGTTTCTTCAAAACAACTTTTTTTTTTAAATTATTTTTTTTAAACATTAATAAAGACGCTAATACGAATATACCTCGTCCTCCTCTTATGGATGTGCTTGATGAAGAAGTAAAAGAATTCTAGTATAACAAAATCAAAAGTTTCAAGATAAAACCAAACAGAAAGTGGAAAATATCTTTAAACATAAACATGTAAAGGATAAAAATCCTCAAAAAGAAGCAACTGACAAGTAAGGAGTGAAAATAAAATAAAAACTAGGACCATATAATCTAAATTTCGATGTATCGAAAATGTAGAATTAAATAATAAGTTTAATAAAAGAGAAAAAAAACTAACACAAAAATATTGAAAGCCATGATCACTATAACTAAAACCATAGATATTCTTCTAAAGATTTTCCATGTAACTGTCTTGCATTTATAGCTGTCGTTTCAATTTGATGATCGTGTCAGAATCACTTTGTTGAAGAGTAATAATATTTGTTATGATGTGATTATTTACGGTGATGTATTACCGATGGATTCTACTAGTTTTGGTAATATCTTTGCGTTAACAAAAAAAACGACATTCAGCTTCTTCAGAAGAGTTTTAATGACTATTAATACTAGTTTCCTTTCGCTGATTCATGACAATATTGATTATGGTGTGGTTATTTTAATGTAGTACAACCCTCAGAACAGATATTTACAAAGTATTCAAATTCTAATCATTTTCATTATTTTCAATTCTTCTCTACTAGTTTCTGGTAATATTAACTAATTGTTAATGTTTGGGTTTATGTATGTTTGTAACCGCAAAACTTAATTTAATTAATTAATATTCTGCTTAGAAGATACCGTAAACTTTCGTAGGTTTGTTTCAAGTATCTCGTCCTGATGAAGTCCCTTACGATAGGTGGGGAAACGTTGGCAACAATGGTTACCATTTCGAAAATGTTAACAATGACTCCGGTCGTGAAAGCTTCAATTCTTACACCTGTGGCATTGTTTTATGTTTTTTTGGTGTCGTTCTAATTTGCGTTTCACTTTTTTCTACTGCTATGTGACGACATGTATAGGCTACAGTTATAAAAATGATAAATAAATTTATATAGCTTGAGCAAACAATCCCGCTCGGCTTGAGAACACGTAGTAAGATTAATATAATTATCAGACAAAAAATAGTTCTAAAAGTATTATAAGAAATATATATATATATATATATATATATATATATATATATATATATATAAACGATAAGGTTTTTCGACATCTAGTGTCGACTCGTGAAAGCGTTCACGTACGTAAATGTTAGCAAATTTGCCGACAATAGTACAATAGTGAACTTACACTCGAGTTCTCTCACTCCCGATGAGTCCCAAAAGGACGAAATAGCTGTCGGGTGATTTGTGTTTGTTTGCTATTGTACAACCTCTTGCGTACTTTACTGCAGGCGATTCGAAAATTTTTATACTTGCCAACTGTTAGGTTGGCTATAATTATTGAAGAATCGACTATGTAAACTGCTTTACATTACCTGTCGGCAAATTTGCTAATATATATATATATATATATATAATTAGCAACTTTTGCCGACAGGTATTAAAGTAAAAGCAGTACATAGTCGATTCTTTATTATAATTATAGTCAACCTAACAGTTGGCATAGTATGTTGCTGAATCGCCAAAACAGTAATAGTGCATTAGCAGAACAACACTGAGAATCATCCGACAGCGCTTGATTGGGATCTCATCGGGAAGTGAGAGACGAGCAGTTCACTATTGTACATAATGCGCGCTGTCGATGTGCCCTACTGCAGGGATTACAATATTTAAATGATAAGTTTTTCGATATCTAGTGTCGACTCGTGAAAGCGTTCACGTACGAAAATGTTAGCAACTTTGCCGACAGGTATGTACGTGAACGCTTTTCACGAGTCGACACTAGATGTCGAAAAACTTATCATTTAAATATTGTGATCCCTCCAGTAGGGCATATAGTCGAACGCGCGTTTTGTACAATAGTGAACTTACACTCGAGTTCTCTCACTCCCGATGAGTCCCAAAAGGACGAAACAGCTGTCGGATGATTCTCAGTGTTTGTTTGCTATTGTACAACCTCTTGCGTACTTTACTGCAGGCGATTCAAAATTTTTATACTTGCCAACTGTTAGGTTGGCTATAATTATTAAAGAATCGACTATGTAACTGCTTTACATACCTGTCGGCAAAGTTGCTAACATTTTCGTACGTGAACGCTTTCACGAGTCGACACTAGATGTCGAAAAACTTATCATTTAAATATTGTGATCCCTCCAGTAGGGCATATAGTCGACAGCGCGCGTTTGTACAATAGTGAACTTACACTCGAGTTCTCTCACTCCCGATGAGTCCCAAAAGGACGAAACAGCTGTCGGGTGATTCTCAGTGTTTGTTTGCTATTGTACAACCTCTTGCGTACTTTACTGCAGGCGATTCAAAATTTTTATACTTGCCAACTGTTAGGTTGGCTATAATTATTAAAGAATCGACTATGTAACTGCTTTACATACCTGTCGGCAAAGTTGCTAACATTTTCGTACGTGAACGCTTTCACGAGTCGACACTAGATGTCGAAAAACTTATCATTTAAATATTGTGATCCCTCCAGTAGGGCATATAGTCGACAGCGCGCGTTTGTACAATAGTGAACTTACACTCGAGTTCTCTCACTCCCGATGAGTCCCAAAAGGACGAAACAGCTGTCGGGTGATTCTCAGTGTTTGTTTGCTATTGTACAACCTCTTGCGTACTTTACTGCAGGCGATTCAAAATTTTATACTTGCCAACTGTTAGGTTGGCTATAATTATTAAAGAATCGACTATGTAACTGCTTTACATACCTGTCGGCAAAGTTGCTAACATTTTCGTACGTGAACGCTTTCACGAGTCGACACTAGATGTCGAAAAACTTATCATTTAAATATTGTGATCCCTCCAGTAGGGCATATAGTCGACAGCGCGTTTGTACAATAGTGAACTTACACTCGAGTTCTCTCACTCCCGATGAGTCCCAAAAGGACGAAACAGCTGTCGGGTGATTCTCAGTGTTTGTTTGCTATTGTACAACCTCTTGCGTACTTTACTGCAGGCGATTCGAAATTTTTATACTTGCCAACTGTTAGGTTGGCTATAATTATTAAAGAATCGACTATGTAACTGCTTTACATACCTGTCGGCAAAGTTGCTAACATTTTCGTACGTGAACGCTTTCACGAGTCGACACTAGATGTCGAAAAACTTATCATTTAAATATTGTGATCCCTCCAGTAGGGCATATAGTCGACAGCGCGCGTTTGTACAATAGTGAACTTACACTCGAGTTCTCTCACTCCCGATGAGTCCCAAAAGGACGAAACAGCTGTCGGGTGATTCTCAGTGTTTGTTTGCTATTGTACAACCTCTTGCGTACTTTACTGCAGGCGATTCGAAATTTTTATACTTGCCAACTGTTAGGTTGGCTATAATTATTAAAGAATCGACTATGTAACTGCTTTACATACCTGTCGGCAAAGTTGCTAACATTTTCGTACGTGAACGCTTTCACGAGTCGACACTAGATGTCGAAAAACTTATCATTTAAATATTGTGATCCCTCCAGTAGGGCATATAGTCGACAGCGCGCGTTTGTACAATAGTGAACTTACACTCGAGTTCTCTCACTCCCGATGAGTCCCAAAAGGACGAAACAGCTGTCGGGTGATTCTCAGTGTTTGTTTGCTATTGTACAACCTCTTGCGTACTTTACTGCAGGCGATTCGAAATTTTTATACTTGCCAACTGTTAGGTTGGCTATAATTATTAAAGAATCGACTATGTAACTGCTTTACATACCTGTCGGCAAAGTTGCTAACATTTTCGTACGTGAACGTTTTCACGAGTCGACACTAGATGTCGAAAAACTTATCATTTAAATATTGTGATCCCTCCAGTAGGGCATATAGTCGACAGCGCGCGTTTGTACAATAGTGAACTTACACTCGAGTTCTCTCACTCCCGATGAGTCCCAAAAGGACGAAACAGCTGTCGGGTGATTCTCAGTGTTTGTTTGCTATTGTACAACCTCTTGCGTACTTTACTGCAGGCGATTCGAAATTTTTATACTTGCCAACTGTTAGGTTGGCTATAATTATTGAAGAATCGACTATGTAACTGCTTTACATACCTGTCGGCAAAGTTGCTAACATTTTCGTACGTGAACGCTTTCACGAGTCGACACTAGATGTCGAAAAACTTATCATTTAAATATTGTGATCCCTCCAGTAGGGCATATAGTCGACAGCGCGTTTGTACAATAGTGAACTTACACTCGAGTTCTCTCACTCCCGATGAGTCCCAAAAGGACGAAACAGCTGTCGGGTGATTCTCAGTGTTTGTTTGCTATTGTACAACCTTTTGCGTACTTTACTGCAGGCGATTCGAAATTTTTATACTTGCCAACTGTTAGGTTGGCTATAATTATTAAAGAATCGACTATGTAACTGCTTTACATACCTGTCGGCAAAGTTGCTAACATTTTCGTACGTGAACGCTTTTCACGAGTCGACACTAGATGTCGAAAAACTTATCATTTAAATATTGTGATCCCTCCAGTAGGGCATATAGTCGACAGCGCGCGTTTGTACAATAGTGAACTTACACTCGAGTTCTCTCACTCCCGATGAGTCCCAAAAGGACAAAACAGCTGTCGGGTGATTCTCAGTGTTTGTTTGCTATTGTACAACCTCTTGCGTACTTTACTGCAGGCGATTCGAAATTTTTATACTTGCCAACTGTTAGGTTGGCTATAATTATTAAAGAATCGACTATGTAACTGCTTTACATACCTGTCGGCAAAGTTGCTAACATTTTCGTACGTGAACGCTTTCACGAGTCGACACTAGATGTCGAAAAACTTATCATTTAAATATTGTGATCCCTCCAGTAGGGCATATAGTCGACAGCGCGCGTTTGTACAATAGTGAACTTACACTCGAGTTCTCTCACTCCCGATGAGTCCCAAAAGGACGAAACAGCTGTCGGGTGATTCTCAGTGTTTGTTTGCTATTGTACAACCTCTTGCGTACTTTACTGCAGGCGATTCGAAATTTTTATACTTGCCAACTGTTAGGTTGGCTATAATTATTAAAGAATCGACTATGTAACTGCTTTACATACCTGTCGGCAAAGTTGCTAACATTTTCGTACGTGAACGCTTTTCACAAGTCGACACTAGATGTCGAAAAACTTATCATTTAAATATTGTGATCCCTCCAGTAGGGCATATAGTCGACAGCGCGTTTATATAATAGTGAACTTACACTCGAGTTCTCTCACTCCCGATGAGTCCCAAAAGGACGAAACAGCTGTCGGGTGATTCTCAGTGTTTGTTTGCTATTGTACAACCTCTTGCGTACTTTACTGCAGGCGATTCGAAATTTTTATACTTGCCAACTGTTAGGTTGGCTATAATTATTAAAGAATCGACTATGTAACTGCTTTACATACCTGTCGGCAAAGTTGCTAACATTTTCGTACGTGAACGCTTTCATGAGTCGACACTAGATGTCGAAAACTTATCATATATATATATATATATATATATATTTGTAATAAAAATCTTTGGGGTTTAAACACGTGTAATAAATATTAAAAATTACAACGAATAAAGCATTATATATATATATATATATATATATATATATATATCAGATTATCCTTTTACCTTTCGGTATAGAATATAAATATTACATTTAATATAATTACATATTTAAATTTACAAGTTTCTTCCATTCTTTCTTATTGCATGCCATCTCCTTTGCTTCTTTCCATGTTTTTCCTTTTCTTCTAGTATTCTTCCCACTTCTCCATTCCATGTTTTTTTTGGTCTTCCTCTTTTTCTATTTTTCATTATTCTTGTCTTCCATATCTGCTTTACTGGTACTTCTTCGTTTATTCTTACAAGATGACCCCACCACGACAGTTTCTTATTCTCTATAAATTCTATTGTACTTTCTACTTCCAGTTCCTTTCTTATGTCTGTGTTTGTTAGTCTCTTCTTGTAATACCTTTTATTTTTCTTAGGTACCTCATTTCGACTGCTTGAATCTTACTTTTCTGCTGCTCTGTCAATACCCACGACTCGCTACCATACGTTAATATTGGTCTAAAAATCGATTTGAATATTTTTGTTTTTGTTTCCACTGAAACTTCCCTCAGAAAATTATTTTTTAATGCATAGAACAGTCCATTTGGCTTCTTAATTCGGTTGTTGACATTTGCTTCCTCATTTCCTTTTTCGTCCAATACTTCTCCTACTAAATATTGAAAGTTATTGACTTGTTCAATACTTTCTCCTTCAATCTCAATTTTCTTGTTTACTTTTTCTTCTCCGATTGTCATTACCTTTGTTTTACATTTATTAATTTTCATTCTATTCTCTTTCAGTACTAGATTCCAACTGTTTAAATTTATTTGTAAATCTTTTTCACTTTCCGCTATCAATACGTCGTTATCCGCGTATATTCCCTCCGATACCTTGACTCTTTGCATTTTTAAATACCCAATTGTCATCTTATTCACTTTTTCTTACACTTTTTAATTATTTCGTCCATAAATATTATAAACATTTATTTATTATCTCTCACAATTGCGTTTTGGCCACTTTCGTAAATAATTTGGATCATTTTTATAAGCTTCGCGCTTACTTGTCTTTCTTTTAGCAGCCTTATAAGAAATATGGGATATAAAGTGCTGGAAGCTTTTAAGCATCTATTTATCTTTTATTTAAGGGTATGAGTTCATTCGTTTCTCTCATTGTATTGTGACGTAATATACTATAAAAAAATGGTCAGAGAAACCTGCACCGCGTGGTTTGCCTTGGCCTTGAAACAAGTACACAATAAGCATTTACCTTTTTTCTTCCCCAGTCTAAGTTGTCCACTGCTGGACGTAGACCTCCCTCAGGTCCTTCCATTTATTTTGGTCTTGTGCAGTCTGGATCCAATTGGTTGATATTCTTTTTAATATTGTCAGACCACCTGGTTGGAGATCTGTCTCTACTTCTATATGCTTCTTGCCTTGGTCTCCATTCAACTAAGCGCTTTGTCCACCTATCGTCTCTCAAGCGGGCCCAGTTCCATTTCAACTTGGCTATCATAGTTACTGCGTCTGTGATTTGTGTACGTTGTCTAATAATAGTATTGCGTATCTTGTCTCTTAGAAATATTCCTAACATTGAACGTTCCATTGCTGTTTGTGCTATGCGGATTCTTTTGATGGTCTTTTTAGTTAGAGTCAATGTTTCGGCGCCATAAGTTAGAACTGGCAATACGCACTGGTTGTATACTTTTCTTTTAAACATATAGGGATATCTGATTTAAAGATCTTTCTAAGGTTTCCATATGCTGCCCATGTTAGATTTATTCTTCGGCGCAAGTCGTGGGTTTGGTTATCTCTACCGAGTGTTAATTCATGTCCTAAATATTTATATTGATACACTTGTTCAATCTTCACGTCTCCTGCCGAGATATTGTCATTGAGTTTGTCATGTATTTTGTTTTTGAAAAGTTTATGTTAAGTCCCACTTTCTTTGAGGCCGTTTTAAGATCTGTCAGCATTATATATGCTTCGTCTACACGATCTGTAATCAAAACAATATCATCAGCGAAACGTAAGTGGTTTAGTCTTTCTTCATTGATGTTTATTCCTCGATGCTCCCAGTCTAGTTCCTAAAAACATATATTCCAAGAGGGTTATGAATAATCTCCCTGTCGTACACCTCTTTCAATATTAAAGGTATCTGTATCTTCGTGTAGTCTTACGGAGGCGGTTGCGTGGAGATATATATGTTTTAAGATATTTGTGTATCTAGAAACGATGCGGCACTGCGACAAAGCTTGAAAAAGTTTGTGCCCCTCGGGGGAGCCTGTAACTCCTAGCGGGCGCGTCTCCAGGTAGCGGGTAGGAGAATGCCTCCCAGATATGGGTGGTAGGAAGGAAATGAAATACCTCCCGTGGACCAAACATGCACTGTGACGTCTGACCCACATTGGGCGGTCACAAACAGCGTCTGACCCAGAGTGGGCGGCTGAAAAAACTCGCCAACCCGCAGTAGGATAGCGTGGCGTTTCAAATCCGATATACCCCTCAAATACAGAATTTTAAAACAAGTGGATACGTACCCCAGGTGGGTAGGAACAATAGTCCCGAATCCCACACCTTCAAACTGAAGGGCAGCCTCGTGGATTCTGGGGGAGGCAAAAATTCGCGAAACTTATTTAAATCTGGATTCAACTCAAAAGTAAGAAAGCTGAACATTGCTACGTACATCGTCATCGGAAGAGAAGCTAACAGAACTAGAAGAAGAACTGACACATATAAACTGGGACGTGATAGGAATGTGCGAAGTAAGAAGAAAACAAGAAAATCAAATTACTTTAAGGTCGGGCAATATATTCTACTATAAAGGAGAAGATGATACTGCGTTAAGAGGAGTAGGTTTCTTGATACACAAACGACATGCAAAAAGTATCTAGACATAGGACATGTAAGTTCGAGAGTAGCATTTCTAATTCTAAAGCTCAACAGTAGATATAATATCAAAATTATTCAAGCATATGCGCCTACATCTTAAATCACTGACGAAGAAGTAGATAGTTTCTATGAAGATATTTCCAAGGCATATGAATACGGCAAAACTAATTATACAATATTGATAGGAGATTTTAATGCGAAAATTGGACTTAAGGAGGATGAAGCTGAAACACCTATAGGACATTACGGAATAGGAGAAAGAAATGAAAGAGACACCACGTTACTCGCATTCTGTTTGCAACACAAGCTATTCATAATGAACACATTTTTCAAAAAGAAGCCGAACAGAAAGTGGGCTTGGATAAGCCCAGATGGTATCACTAAAAACGAGATAGACTTTGTAATTACGGACAAAACAAAAATCATTCAGAATGTTAAAGTTTTAAATAAATTTTTCACTGGCAGCGATCACCGTATGGTAAGAACCCAAATTTTCATCAACCTTAAACACGAAAGAGACACACTCATCAAAAACAAATTTAAAGTTAAAAAATTTATAAAAATAGAAGATGTTATCATAAAATCACTCAATAAAGCAACTTAAAGGTACAGTGTAAAACAAGACCTTTTCACTAGCAAGGTCAGCGACTATACTAAATGTCTCATAAAAAAACGTAGGGAAATGAATAATAAAAACTCGCAAAATTATAAACAACTTAATAAAGAAGCATCGAAGGAATTTAGAAAAGACCTCAGAAGACATAACACTACAAAAATTGCTGAAGTGATTGAGCAAAATAAAAGTTTAAAAGTCATGAGACGTCAGACAAGTACAGCAACGAAAAGTATAATCAGACTGAAAAATGAAAACGGTAAAATTATTACAAATAAATCTGAGATTCTCAAAAGCACTGAGAATTTCTACCGGAATATGTTTAAAAACACAAATCTTGATGAACCAGAAGCAATACCTACTATCAGAAACCAGGGATCAGAATTTGCCTGAAATTAGTTTAGAAGAAATCGAAGTAGCAATAAATGAAATGAGCAATAACAAAGCACTAGGTGAAGATGGGATTGTTATAGAAGCGGTAAAAAAAGGAGGAGCAGTTGTAGTCAAAGCCCTTCGGTCATTATTTAATAAATGTTTTATGGAACAACGCTGTCATCACTTTGATTTATAAAAAAGGGGATATTACGAATCTAGCAAACTACAGGCCCATTAGTTTATTAGTATACATACATAAGCTTTTTACAAGAATATTAACGAAACGAATGAACAATAAACTTGAATTATATCAGCCAATAGAGCAAGCCGGTTTTAGATCTGGATTTAGTACAAATGGTCACCTATTAGTGATCAAAATACTAACTGAAAAATGTATCGAGTATAATAAACCCCTTATTCTGGTGTTTATCGACTACGAGAAAGCATTTGACTCGGTCGATCAGCACAAACTTTTTCAAGCAAGCATTTCCCTACCGAACGATAAAAACCCTGTTCATTCTCATCTCCGAAGATAATGTTTGTCTTTTCTCTACTTTGCAACCGATATCTTCGGAACCGGAAGAAGTTGAGTTATGCGATTTTCGCCATTCAATAGAGGAAGGTTCATTACGGGTGGCTGAGACTAAACTTCACTCTGCAGTCATTTGTGTAGTTTTCATTTTTGCGCGTCAATTTTTTGACAGATTGAAGTTTGGTTAATGGTTTACATGTGGTCAAAAAAGAATTGTTCTAAATAATATCTTCATAAAAAAATCGTAATAGAATTCAAACGTAATAGTGTAATTGCACTGTATTTGGCTGGAAATTCACAAACAGCAATAGTTCGTCAGCTCCAGCATTTGAATGTGAATAAAATGTTTGTGTATCGAACCATAAATCGATACAACGAAACTGATAGCATCGCTAAACGCAACAGAGGCGGTCCTAAAAAGACAGCAACATTAAAAGAAATTATTCGAAAGGTGAAGAAACGAATCCAACGAAATCCTCGTCAAAGTGCCAATCAATTAGCAGCACGTCTGCATGTTTCACGATACAACATTCAAACCATATTGAAAAATGAACTACACTTGAAGCCCTACAAGATACAAAAAGTTCAGGATCTTATAATGGCACAAAAAAATGTTAGGCTTGAAAGAATACAAGCATTGAAGGCCTTGGCCGAACGTGATGAGATTCAAAAAATTATCTTTCTGATGAGAAAATTTTCACCATTCATCAGTATGTAAATAAACAAAATGATCGTGTTTAGTTAGAGCCCAAGTCCAACGATAATTTGGACGCAAGAGTTGTTCTGTTATGGTTTGGGCTGCAGTGACTGCGGATGGACGCACTCCTCTGGTTTTCATCAAACAGGGAGTTAAGGTAAACCAAGAGGTGTACCGCCAAAAGATCCTTAACGATGCTTTGCTACCTTGGGCACGTAAACACTTTGGTACGAACCGTTGGACATTCCAACAGGACTTGGCACCGTCACACAAAGCTCAAGCGACACAGTAATTTTGACAAAGTCAGTTCTTGTTCGAAAATGGAATAAAATTCCGCAAACCCACGTTCGGTCAGCATGCAATGCTTTCTATAGAAGACTGAATCAAATAATCAGAGCCAACGGAGGTCATATCGAGCAGTAACATGTTTTTCATAAAATGTATTTTATTTTTAACGTATTACACGAAATTTCAATAAAAAATAATCAAAATTTAAAAAATTACAGTTTTTTCATTTGGTAACACTTGGTCTCAGCCACCCTTATATTTCATAATTGTAAAAAATTTTCTTTGACATTGATAATTCATGAAACAGAAATCACAACACTTCGGAACTTCCTATTTAGAACAGGTATAGCACCAACCTTTGTCAATCGAATTGTAAAAACACGTTTTTGAACTATGTTTGTTTTTACTTCCAAAGATGATAATTGTACGGTGGACCAAATCGTACGTGTTGATGTCCAAATGCGTAGGCTCTTGCTTTGCAGCCCATATCTTTAGATCCATATAATATAAAAATTCGTTTTCCAAAGGAAAAGTTCGCAAATCGAAGATTGTAAAATTTTCAACTTGTACTTTTGATAATCCATGGACCGGAAATCACAAAACTTTGGAACTTCTTGTTTGGAACAGATACAAAATAAACCTGTCTCTATCAAATGGTACAAACAAATAGATAGATTTTTATCTTCGACTCTGATAAACCCATCACCCGGAAATCATAAGATTTTTGAAGATTTTCTTTAGGGCAGGTACAGAATAAACTTTCCTTTATCTAACGCTAACAACCGCGAGTCTCTATCTTATCCGGTTTCGAGGATATCTGTTTTTCAAAGCAGAAGTACGTATAGGTGCCCAAATGGATAGGCTCTTGCTTTGCAAGCAATATTTTTAGAAAAAGATTAGTGGTTTTCACCATTTGATTTAATCGAAAGTTTATTTAGCACCGTTTTTGAAGAAAAAGTTCGTTAGTAATGTCGTTTCTTGTAAATTAATTTTTGTAACTCCGACCATCAGAAACCTAAACATGCAAACCCTAACTCAGAATAATTTTTATTCTTCAATATTAGGGTCACATTAGACACTTTTTATATTTACAATAATTTTTCCAGCTTTCCTTCAATTTTTTTGGCATAATCATATAATAAAATACTAAAAGTCAATTGCGAGGAGGTTTTTGTTACATTATTGTTAAAGATAATACAAAATTTTCAACTTTTGCATAAATATTTATGATCAGAATTAATCGCCAATCGCCATTTTGGAAATAGGCTATCCATGTCATCTCATAAATATCTTCTTCGGATTTCGGAACTTCTACTTCGGAATAAGTAGAGTACAACCTTTTTCTATTAAAATGTGAAAAACATTTGTCAATTATGTTTGTTCCCATGTCATAATGATTGATGACTGTACGGTAGACCTGAAAGCATGTGTAGGTGTCCCAATGAGTATGATCTTGCTTTGCAACCGATATCGTCGGAAATGGAAAAGATAGAAATTTGCGGATTTCACAATTCGATAGAACAAGGTTTATTCTATACTGTTCCTAAGTGTTGTTGTTTCGTGTCAATTAAGTTCGTAAAAGTTTCATGTTCGACTTTAATTAGCTTTAGACTTGGTATCTGAGTATTTGGAAAATCGGCAAACTAATTCTCGATTACTTGTTTGTCTCAAAACTTACTAGACTGACAACGATAACTACTACCTTTGTTGCTAAGGAACCTCCTAAATTTCTGGAAGATGCTCGGAATGTGAACGCAAGAAAGACCGAAAATTGTACAGCCAGTTCATATATGTTTAGAAGATTTTGTAATCACTATGGAAATCACATGTCATTTGTGTTTTGCAAGGAAAACTGAACAAAAGCAATAAGCTATTTGGTTTAACATTCAAAAATTTTCTTATTTTTATTTATGTAGAAATATAAATATAAAAATAATTCATTTCTTAACTTCTGTTAAATATTTTTTCTTTATGTGATTTAACTTATACTTTAGTAAACTGACTGCAAAAACATTAAAACATATTTTTAAAATTTTTCTACGCTTATTGAGTACAGGAACCCACTGCCAAATCTACTTAAACCTCTTAATCTATTGGAACTTGTCAATCTTCTTAGTTTATTTACACTGATACCACTGGTGTAACTTTTAGCCACCGTACCGACACCGGGCTAATAATCCATAAACCGGAAATCACAAAACTTTGAAACCTTTATTTTCAAGAACAGGTACTAAATAAACCTTTCTCTGTCAAATGGTAAATCCGTTTTTAAACTGTGTTCATTTCCTTCTTGTGTAAACTTGAGACAATCTGCAAAAAGAAAGAACATTCCCTATCCAACTTTAAGACGTTATTTCTTGAAACAATAGTCATTAGGAAGTGCAGTCAAACTTATTCCGAATTATAAAGTCAACAAGGTTTTCACACATGATCAGGAGCGGTCTTTACTTGATATTTGTTCAATTGTGCATATGCATTTTATGGACTTACGAATAAGGATTGCCGTCTAATAGCTTATGAAATGGCAAAACATAATAGTATTCTAATGCCCAACTCATGGATTCGAGACAAAATAGCTGGCGTAGAATGGTTGAGGTCATTCTGCAGTAGACCAAAGCTCTAGTCTAGCAAGAGCAACAGCATTTAACCGTACTAATGTTGCTAATTTTTTTTATAATCTATGTGAGATTATGCAGAGACATTCAACTTTTGCTGATGGAACAAGAATATACAATTTAGATGAGACGTCAACTACTACTGTACAAAAGCCTCAGAAAGTTCTTGCTTCCAAACGCATACGATGTTTATCAATGGTAACTAGTGGAGAAAAAGGTACGCTAGTTACCACGTGCTGCATTATCAGTGCGAGTGGACAAAAGTTTGCATACTGTTTTAATTTTTCAGAGAGTGCATTTCAAGAATCACATTGTAACGTTCCGTTCCGTAATTTAATAATTTAGGACTTAATTTATATCTACGCCGCTGTACACTTTTCGTTAAAATTTTGGGAAAGTTGCGGACTGAGGAGAGACGTGTACTCGTGGTGTTGTGCAGGCGTGAGTTAAACCCGTGCGGATTGAATTTAAGTAAATGTAAGTACATATTAATTATAAGTACATGATATCTTGGTTTAACTCACGTTTGCGCATGATAATTTCCGCGTTTTAATTATTTAATTTTTTTAATTTTTTATTCGGGCAACAAGATTTGGCTACAAATTTTCGTTGGGTTTGTTTATGTTCATTACGATCAGACTGCCTTAAATATGACGATTGGTTTTGCTTAATAATTACTAACAGCAATTAATACTGTTTTGTTTATCTAGTAAGTTATCATATTGCTTACAAGGGAACACTCGTTCGCTACAATAGCGCTAATGCAAGTATAGTTGATAACACTTTCGCTATTGAATTATAACGGAACCGAGTGCAAGATTGTCGGCCGATTTATATTTAAAAATAAACAGCGTAATATTAAGCAAAATATCAAATATATTCTAATCATTTATTTTATTTCTATTACATCATTAGGTAGCTCGATCTTGCTGCTCATTACCGTAAACAAATTCATAATTTTTGTACGTTTATTACCACGGGTATTCGTTCTGACAATTTAATTTTATCTATGTAAGTTTACAACATTATATCTTCATTTATTTATCTTTTGCAATAAACGTTATTTTTATTGGTCATTGCTTGAGACAATTTTGTGCCCCAGTCAGTGCTGGAATTTATTAAGGTCTTATTTTTCTTTGTTTTTAATAATTTTTATATTATTTTTGGCATATCATGCCTGGCGCCCAACTCTTATCTAGACCTTAATAAAATTCAGATTGTTACACTGATTCCCTGCTCTTCCTATCAGCTAGCCGGGGAAGCTCATAGCATTGGCGCCCAACGTGGGGCCCGTTTAGCACATACGTCGTCTCATTAATCAATAATTATTTTTCAAAGTTTATTTATCTGTTGTAAACAAAATTGGCAATTTAATTTGTTTTGGGATTGTTTCGAATTTTATCACTAACTATGGAACCGAACTACCTCAAAGTTTTTGAACTTGATTATGAAATTTCGATTAGGGGAATTACTCCAACAGGTGATGTTGATAGTAAAAGAAAATTTTACGAGGTTTATTTAATCGAGAACGTCATAATCGTAGTTTATGTACAATTTCTGACACGTACGAATTTGATAATGGAGTAAAAGAAATTAAAACATCTCTTAAAGAAATTCGCGAGTTAATTAGCTGTATGTCAGGTGACGTAGGTGCTTCATCAAAAGAATTGAGACTCGTCTCAATCATGTTTCAAATCGTATTGAAAGACTTGATCCGGATACAAATATTAATTTAGAGGTTAAACAAAAATTAGAAGGAGAAGCTTTATTGATAGAAGGAGATTTTGCAGAAAAATTAATACGATTGTTGAACCACCTCCTAAAACATCTACTCCTATCACTTCTAAATCAGTTGATTTTTCTGAAACAGTTACTTCTCGTTGTGTGCCAGTTTATAAATGGAACATAAAATTTGAAGGAATTTCACAACCAAAATTAGTTTACGAATTTTTAGATAAAGTGGAAGAATTACGTCAAGCCCGCAATTGTTCTAAAGAAGATCTTTTCGCTCAGCGGTGGATCTTTTAATAATGACGCTTTATTGTGGTTTCGTTCAATTGCTCTAAAGTCACTTCGTGGGATGAATTAGTCGCAGCTTTGAAAAGGAATTTCTTCCCTCTTTTCTAGATTTTGATCTTTGGAATCAAATCCGGTCTCGAAAACAGTTGCCTTCAGAAAAATGCAGTTTATTTATTGCCACTATGGAAACTTTATTTTCTCGGTTATCCATATATCCAGACGAAAAACACGTTTGGAAAATATTCTTTTAATTTACAACCATATTTTCTTGATCACTTAGCAACTCATGATGTGGTTTCTATTGAACAATTAAATTCCTTATGCCGAAAAATTGAAGAATTCAAAAGTCGTATTGAACAAAATTCTAATAATTTTCTCTTTATAAAGAAAACGCACATTATTAAAACCTACTTCATTCAACCAACTATCAGCAGTTAGTTGTTGGAATTGCAAACAATCGGGACATTCTTACCCAGATTGTTCATTTCCTAGACACGTTTTTTGTTTTGGTTGTGGTGAACAAAACGTCACAAAATCTACATGTAGAGAGTGTAATGCAAAATGCAATACCGAACGCAACGATAAGGCAAAACCCAATCGTTCCAATAATCCATCTGTACAAATAAATAAGTCCGAATCTTCAAAACAAGTCTCTCTGATGACGTTTTCTAATAGTTCCAATAACGATTGGAAATTGTGGCTTGAGAAGGTTAAACAATTTTACAAATCTGCCCATCACGTAATACATGATTTACCGGAAATCTCCGATAGTTATTTACAAGTTTCTCCCGTTATCTCTACCAAAGTCAATGATAATCGTTTGTACCTTAATTTGAAAGTGTTTGACGATACATTATGTGGACTGATTGACACAGGTTCAAATTTAAGTGTTATTGGTAACTCCGCATATTATCTTCTCGAAAAATACAAATTATCTTTAACGAATACGAACCACCACTGTGTAGTTACAACTGCAGATGGTTTACCTCAAGTTGTTTTAGGTGTTGTAAGCTTACCTATCCTCATCAACAATGTCAATTCAACCTTCGAGTTTGCTGTAATACCAACCATTAAACATCCATTAATTTTGGGTGTAGATTTTTGTAAGGAATTTAAACTAAACATTAACTTTTCCTCCATTTCTTCCCTTGTAACTGACAATTTATCTTACAAACAAGAGATTAATGCAATTCAAGGTTATACAGAACTTTCGTCTGAGCAAAGGGACAAACTTTCCAATGTTGTTTCTTTATTTAATGAATTGTCGTCTCCTAAGATAGGCAAAACAAACTTAATTGAACATCATATCGAACTTACAAACAACAATCCATTTCGAATAAGACAATATCCCTTGAGTCCTACCTTACAAAAACAATTATATCGGGAAATTGATGAAATGTTAGAATTAGGCGTGATACAACCCTCTACTTCACCTTATCGTAGCCCGATGCTTCTAGTAAAGAAAAAAGACGGCTCATATAGAGCTTGTTTTGACGGGAGGGCATTAAACAAAATAAGTATTCGCGATTCATACCCATTGCCGCTTATAGATACTATTCTAAGTAGATTGCAAGAAGCTAGATTCCTCTCGACCATTGATTTAAAGAAAGCATTTTGGAATATTCCTTTATCTGTATCGTCTCGACCCAAAACTGCTTTTGCAATTCATGGAAGAGGTTTATTTGAATTTGTCACTATGCCATTTGGGTTGACAAATGCACCTGCTACCTTACAGCGATTAATGGATATGATCATTAGTGAAGAAATAAATCATTGTGTATTTAGTTACCTAGATGACATTATTGTTGTTACTCCCACATTTGAATTACATTTAGAAATTTTAACTACTGTTGCAAAAAATTGAAATTTGCCGGATTAGTCGTAAATTTGGACAAATGTCAGTTTTGTAGACCTTCTTTAAAGTTTTTAGGCTTTGTAATTGATCAAAAGGGTCTTCGTACAGACAAGGAATTAGTAAACGCTGTAAATAGTTTTGAAACACCAAAACGACTACTCAAATCCGAAAATTTTGGGTTTAATTTCATTTTATCGTCGGTTTATTAAAGATTGTTCAACTTTAACAGCTCCTATTTCCAATTTAATTAAGAATCGAAAAAAAGGTCAGACGGTGCAATGGAATAGCGAGGCTGATAATGCGTTTTCTAAATTAAAAGAACGTTTGACAACAGCTCCAATTCTAGTGAGTCCTAATTTCTCAAAGCCTTTTATAATTCAATGTGACGCCAGTGATTTAGGTATAGGTTGCGTTCTGTTACAAGAACAAGATAGTTTTCACCATCCAGTTGCGTACGCTAGTCGAACGCTTACTAAAACTGAACGGAGGTATACCGTCACTGAACGGGAACTCTTATCTGTCTTATTTGCCTTGGAAAAATTTCGATGCTTTGTCGAAGGTACTCGTTTCATAGTGTACACTGATCGTTCATAGTACACATGATCATGCTAGTCTTGCTTGGCTTCATAATTTAAAAGACCCAGTTGGTCGACTTGCTCGTTGGGCTATGAAAATTTCGCAATACGATTTGGAAATTCGTCACAGACCGGGTAGTCAAATGATTATACCTGATTATTTGTCTCGAGATCCTGCGTGTGTACATCTCTTATCTGTTAAGGAATTGATATTTGATGACTATTATCGACAATTGTTACAAAAAGTCAAAGATAACCCAGAAAGATATCCTGATTTTAAAATAGAAGGAACTGCGTTGTATAAGCATTGTAAAAACAATTTGATTTTATGCAGTAACTTAGTAGAGTGGAAATTAGTGGTGCCTAAGCCAAATCGGTTAGAAATTTTAAAGCAATATCACTGTGACCCTACGGCTGCTCATCTAGGCATTTCAAAAACAATGTCTCGTATTACCGAACTATATTATTGGCCTCTTATAAAGAAAGATGTTATAAATTTTATAAGAAAATGCGATACATGTAGTGCCCAAAAGTCTCCGAATAAAGGAAGGAGTGGATTAATGGGTTCTTACAAACATATAAACTTTCCTCTTCAATTGTTGAGTATAGATTGGTTAGGCCCTCTTCCTCGTTCTAAAAAAGGCAATTGTTACTTGTTTGTTGCCGTTGACTGGTTTACAAAGTACATTTTTGCTTTTCCTTGTGTCAAAGCTACTTCAGGTAGCTATAAAACTTTTAGAACACCAAATATTTCTTACCTTTGGCGTTCCTCAAGTTTTGTTATCTGATAATGGTAGTCAGTTTACATCTAAACAATTTAAAGATTTTTTATCATCTTATAATGTGCAAAAACATTGGTTGAATGCTCGTTACCACCCCCAAATTAATCATAGTGAACGTGTGAACCGGGTTTTAATTACCGCTATATCTTCTTATTTACACGAGTCACATAGAAATTGGGATGAAAACATTTCAAAAATTGTTCAAGCTATTCGGTTAGCCAAACATGATTCAACTGGTTACAGTCCAGCATTTCTTATGTTTGCGAGACAAATACCTCTACAGGGTGATTTCTATGGTCCAGTAGAAGATAATTTAAATAACTTAGTTGTTAATATGGACAAACTTAAAAGAATTGAAGATATGTCAGGTATTGATAAGTTGTTTGCTGATGTTCAAGAACGATTACATAAAGCTTATAATGCATCAAAAAAGTATTATAATTTGAGGAAACGTTCGGTTTCGTTTAAAGTGGGTGATAAAGTTTGGAAGAGAAATTATACTCAGTCGGATGCTATTAATTACTTTACTGCCAAATTTGCACCTAAATATATTCCTTGTACGATTACCAAAGTAGTATCTAATTTAGTGTATGAACTAGCGGATAACAATAAACGAGATCTGGGGTATGGCATGTTAAAGATCTCAAACCAGATCTCAACTATTCTGATGAAGAATAGTACTATACGCTTAACCCAGTGATTGTAGTTTTAATTTTTTGTTATTAGCTTAATTCAGAATCAACTCGTTTTTTACCGGGACACGGTGGAGTGTAACGTTCCGTTCCGTAATTTAATAATTTAGGACTTAATTTATATCTACGCCGCTGTACACTTTTCGTTAAAATTTTGGGAAAGTTGCGGACTGAGGGGAGAGCGTGTACTCGTGGTGTTGTGCAGGCGTGAGTTAAACCCGTGCGGATTGAATTTAAGTAAATGTAAGTACATATTAATTATAAGTACATGATATCTTGGTTTAACTCACGTTTGCGCATGATAATTTCCGCGTTTTAATTATTTAATTTTTTTAATTTTTTTATTCGGGCAACAAGATTTGGCTACAAATTTTCGTTGGGTTTGTTTATGTTCATTACGATCAGACTGCCTTAAATATGACGATTGGTTTTGCTTAATAATTACTAACAGCAATTAATACTGTTTTGTTTATCTAGTAAGTTATCATATTGCTTACAAGGGAACACTCGTTCGCTACAATAGCGCTAATGCGAGTATAGTTGATAACACTTTCGCTATTGAATTATAACGGAACCGAGTGCAAGATTGTCGGCCGATTTATATTTAAAAATAAACAGCGTAATATTAAGCAAAATATCAAATATATTCTAATCATTTATTTTATTTCTATTACATCATTAGGTAGCTCGATCTTGCTGCTCATTACCGTAAACAAATTCATAATTTTTGTACGTTTATTACCACGGGTATTCGTTCTGACAATTTAATTTTATCTATGTAAGTTTACAACATTATATCTTCATTTATTTATCTTTTGCAATAAACGTTATTTTTATTGGTCATTGCTTGAGACAATTTTGTGCCCCAGTCAGTGCTGGAATTTATTAAGGTCTTATTTTTCTTTGTTTTAATAATTTTTATATTATTTTGGCATATCATGCCTGGCGCCCAACTCTTATCTAGACCTTAATAAAATTCAGATTGTTACACTGATTCCCTGCTCTTCCTATCAGCTAGCCGGGGAAGCTCATAGCAACATATTGAATAGTGTTCCAACAAGTGCTATGGCACATTTCATCAAGCATACTTCATCATCGAGAGAGAACCCTTCTTTATGAAACCTCGTTAATCATGAATCCCATCTCTCTATTGCAGCTCTAGACCTGGCAAAGAAGAATATGACAGTATTAACATTAGCTCCACATACAACTCACAAAACTCAACCGTTGGATGTTGGAGTAATAAAACCAATTAAAAACTATTATACTTTAGCAATGGATTTTTGGATGCTCATAAATCCCGGACAATTAGTAACTATATATGAAGTAGCATTTTCTATCGGAGAGGCTTACAAAAAAGCGATGACACCATCCAATTTTGTCATGCATTCAAAAAAACTGGAATCTTCCCTTATGACAGAAATGTCTTCTCAGAAATTGACTTTTTACTAAGTTCCGTTACAGACAGACCTGATCCAAATGAACGCCAATTTTACATTCTACAAGAGAAAGCAGATACTTCAGATCATAATGAAGCAGGGCCTTCAAATCAGTAGTCTCCGATGTAAATAATTATACATTCAGAAGCCCACACACCACCCACTACAGAACCATCTACTCCGCCAAAAATAACAAAACCATTTATAACTTCACAAGATTTTTGACCACCTCTACGAGCTGCTCCAGGGAAGAATCTTCAAAAAAGTCGTAAAAAAGGAAGAGGCCTGATTGCTACAGACACACCCGAGAAGGATCAAATAGCAGCAGAAAAGAAAGCTAATAAAAGGAAAGTGCCACCAAAAACACAAAAGGCTCTGTTCATAAGTTCATCTTTAAATTCAGACACTTCAATAGTTTTGACAAACGATAGTAGTTTGTCAGACCCTGAGCAATTGAAACGTTTTAGTCTTTAGCGTTGATTGAAATATTGGTAAAGATAGTCAACCTTACGGGATTATGCGACCCCGAAATTTGTTCTAAACATCAGAGGTCGGTAGTATCGCTTTGTGCTAAAAAAATACGTCAATTGTATTGTAGAATTTACAGAACAGTATTGCCGATGAATGTGAAATAGAAAACTGTAATTTTGCTGATATTTTATGTTAAGGCACGACATTGTTGCCAATGCATCATGCCGTTGATTGAAATATTGGTGCATTGAGTCAATGTTGACAAACAAACAAAACATGCGTTCTACAATATACAAGAATTTATTGATTTTTGTCGACGTACTAATTAAATGTGTGTCCTTTGTTATATATTTTTTTCTATTGTCTGTTAATTGTTCAATGTAATAATATTTATTTGTATCTTTCTTACGTAAGGTTATAAAAATGGTTATACCATACCAAAAAGTAAACAAAACGCAACCCAACATGCATATGTGAATTGCATCCGTGATACAAGCAAATACAAGCGGTTGACTATCTTTACCAATATTTCAATCAACGGTCTTTAGCTAGAAAGGCAGCAAAAACCACAGGATTATGTTGTAGTAGAGTTCGCATCGAAAAAAAGTTGTATTTATTATGTTGCGAAGGTACTGGCAGTGAAAAATGTATACGTTTCTGTGAGTTTCTTGCGGGATAAAGTTTCTTTGAATGTATGTTCCTTCCGTAAAATTGGTGGAGCTCCACCAGTAACAAGTGTGTTGGTTCTTTTACGTTCACCTTCCTTAAAGTGGTTCAGTTGTCCTGAGTACGGTCCTCTAAAATGTCTTTTTGGTTTCTTTGAATACATTCTACATGCCACTAGTTGAAGATATTGCCGATGTAAATATGACGGACATAAAAACCATTTTGCCTCAGCTACAGATTAACGGAAGTACTTCCAGGCAAAATTCATACTTCACATTTAAAATGGATATGTCTGAAATCAACATACGTTAGTATTATTCAAAAATGTTCATCATACCAAAGAATGATTTTTATTTTTTTTATGACACTTTTATTTACTCATATTCTTACAATTTTAGAATGTAATTTTAAGTTTTGCAAGAATAAATTTGAATTTTCGTTATTTCTCCTGTTTTTATAAGACTTTTGTCGTTGGTTCACTGTGAACATGCCTATCAGTATACTGTAGCCACTAGACGGTACGCAGTGAACCACTTGACTTTTTTTTAATGGGTTGTATTTTTGTTTTCTGTTAATATAAATCAGAATACGAGTTATAATCTGATAGCTAACACGACAGTACCTTTCCAAATAATTTTATAGATTTTTTTAATGACTGCATTGTGAGCTACATTGATTTAGGAAAATAGTGGTTCACTGCGGGACAGTTTACCCTACCAAAATCACAAGACTCCGAACTTCTTCTTCAGAACAGGTATAGAATAAACTTTTTTCTAACAAATGGGTAGAACACGTTTCAAAGTTTGTTTGGTTTAAAACATAATTTTGTTAAGTGTTAAGTCATCACTTTTGTTAATTTTAGAAAAATTTAAAACTGTATCACTATGTCAACATTGATTATAAAGTTACTTATAATCAATGTTCAATGGTATGAACAAGCTTTTGACCCATGAATCATTGAGAAAAGTCATTTTAATGCTTTAAACCTATAATTCTATAATCCTCAAACTACAATTTTAACCTCTTTTAAAATCCATCCTCTATTTATCGTAAACACCACCTGTTTCTTCTGAAACGACTATACAATCAATATTTTTTTACTACGAAATTAAAAAATCAGTCTTTTCAAATTCTATAGTGTGTCCCTGGATGGACCTAACTATACTTGTAAACTTTCTTATTTCGCATGTTAGAAAAAAAAGTCACTACCAAAATTTTGAAATAACATACAGGGTCGTTAGAAAACGAATCAACATGAAATTTGATTAAGATTAAAGTACCTTTTATTTGAAAGGAAAGTCAAAGTACTGCTGGAAAAAGATATTTGAAACGCCAATTCAAGCCAAAAGTTTATGTAACTGATATCCAGGATGATAAAAATATTTTAAAACAAAAAATTACAGAATCTATAGCGGAGATACATGGAGATACCATTCGTCTAGTGTTCAAAAAATTTAGAGCAGTTGTTGAAAAATGTATAGAACATGTAGAATAATTTTTCTTTGTTTTTGTGTTTTGTTCTAATTATGTAATAAATTAGAGTTTTGCTAAATTTGCTTAATCATTATTACTTTAATCATAAAGACAACTTTAAGAAAGAACGTTCTGATTGAATATTTGAGCTTCCATTGATATTTCAAAAAACTTTTTTCAATAATACTTTTAAGTTCCGTTCAAATAAAAGGTACTTTACTCTTAACCAAATTTTACGATGTTTTGTTTTTTAACGACCCTGTATTTCAAAAAATTTTGGTAGTGACTGGAGACTTGCTAAAAAAAGCAAAACTTTTTATGAAGTATGACTTTTCTTCCTAAAATGCAAAATAAGAAAGTTTACAAGTATAGTTACGTCCATCCGGGGACACACTGTATATTACACTGCGCAGACTTATTAGAAGAATATGGAGGAAGTTCATTCTTCTTCAAAACAACTTCTTTCATTTTTTTAAGTCAGTCGGCGTTTTTCTGTAAAATATTGAAGAATAAAAGTCACCATACAAAATAAATTTTTTAGAAATTTTTAAGTAGATTTCAGCAAAATCTTATCAATTTCAAACACAAGACAGTTTTCAAAAATATATTGTGCTAATTAAAATAATATTGTATAGCCAAATTACCAAATGTAATTTATTTTTAAATTCATTTACGAAAATAGGTTAAATCAAAGTTAAAAGAAATTTTGCTTATAAAAATTAATTTAAAAAACAGATTTTATTTTGGTATTCAAATAAGCTAAATAAAATGTTATGTAAATTTTACAAAGTATTTACCTCGGTTTATTTATATTTGGAGTTTCCTATAGAAAAATCAGTATGTAAATACAATTCTTATATTTTATTAATCTTTTACATATTTCGTACTAATTATTTCAGTCTAGAGCATATGTATTTAATACTGATTACGTAAGCACCTAATTAGTGATTTTGTTAAATGTTAACTAGCAATGCATCTTTAAAAGGTTACATGTTAATTTTAGTATATTAATTCAATATTTATTAAATGCAAGAAAAAAACAAATTCATTAACATATCTTGATGTATTTTTGAATTCAAATAGAAATAATGTTATTGTTGTGAATGAATTTATTAATGTATGTATAAATAAAGATTTAAGCCGTAATTTATTGTTATTTGTAGACCTAGCCTACTTTTGGTAAAATTTATGCATAAATGTTTTAAAAACCTAAACAACCGAATTAATTAACACACGTTTGCATATATAAAAAATTTCCAAATTTGTTTTGTTTCTATAATTATTGGTTGTACTACTTTATTGTTTTCATTATTTTTACTTACTACCATGTTATTCTAAATTAATCAAGTTAATTCTTCTCTTGATTCATCTCAATATCCCCAAAGTTCAGAAAAATCAATTTCTACCAGGTTGACCGAGTTCAAAAGCAATAGTCAAATTTTACATAGAATACTTGAAGGTGCAAGGTATTCGGATGCCAAAAGTCTTGGTGTAATAATAGATGAATGTGTTAAGAAACATGATGAACATTCTTTCGTTTCACATGAAAAAACTAAGAAACCTTTAACTTCTGTAATCAAAAACAGCATTTATTCTTTGTCAAATCCTTACGTAAAAAGGCGAAATAAAACATCAGCACTTTTCTTAGCGAAGAAAGTCGGCGATTTTGACATTAGAGGTGCAGTTAAAATTCTAAGTTCAGATAATACCTTAGCTGCTAGAGATGATGAAACACTTCAAATTTTAAAATCAAAACATCTTCAGCCATCACAAAATCTACAGTTTTGTCCTTCATCCACAAATGATAACACTTTTTTAAAAACCAATGCGCTTGATGTACGACTGCAATTAATTCATTTCCTTCTGGTTCTGCCTCTGGAATAGAAGGATTGCGTCCTCAGCATCTATAGGATTACGTTCTTGTAGAACTATAAAGAAATAGACTGCTGCTTAACAAGGCGCCACCTGCTGGGTAATGGAAAGAAATAAAACCGACCAACAGGAGTTCAACAGGTTTTACTAAAGGTCTAATACGCTAAAACGACCACAAATCAGAGAGACAAATAGACAATTTAATATAGCAAATAAAACTTAAAGTACTAAGAGAATGTGACAGAAATAGAGAGAGACTGTCGCATATGATTACGTGCGTTAGCAAAACCAATAATTAAAGTTCGCAATTAATGTTCAGGTAAGCTTTGTAGTCACACCCCAAAATGAAGTTAGCGTTCCAATTGAGGATTGGTTACTAAGAAGACTCGACGTACACACGTCACTTACACACGGTGACTTAAAACTAACATAAAGGTAAGTACCTCCCGCCAACCCAAAAGGTCTTTTGTTTTAACTTCAACCACTCTATGTAAAGCGCCCAAGCTTTTATGAAGCTGGTTAAAAACAAAACTAAACGTTGGTGGTGAAGTCTACCCCGAATCAAAATTTACTTAGATGCTAGAGATTCAAACCGTTCAATGTCACATGTACGTACGCTTCATACGTATTAATAGTGAATAGGTTACTTAAACATTAAAACTGTATTCTGTAGTATGCAGTTCCGAGAATAAAAGTTCTTGCTAGCGACAGTATTTGACAGCTCCAAAAGGTAGGTAGCCCCAGAATTTCTCTTAGGGGAGCTTTGTAGTGCAGAACAGATGGCAAATATGTTCTCAAAGTAGCAATTATGCAGTATAAACGACCCCTAAGCCTGTAGAGTTTACCGGTTGTTGAGAGCTTAATTAAATGCGAAACCGTAGTAATTGTTAAGTTATGTAGCGAAGAGTTCCTAAATAGCCATTCCAGCACCCTTAGGAATTTTCCAGGTGTAAGGCACGATGAGAATATGAGGTCAACGCACGTGAATAAATGCGGCCGGATTTAAATTTCAACCCCAATTT
Source organism: Abscondita cerata (assembly GCA_030710515.1). Lineage (NCBI taxonomy): Eukaryota > Metazoa > Arthropoda > Insecta > Coleoptera > Lampyridae > Abscondita > Abscondita cerata. The sequence goes on along the minus strand of JALBCR010002611.1, from coordinate 468,652 downwards.
GAATTGGAATTATTAAAGCACACATTAATAATTCATGTGTAAAATTTTTAATTTTACGAGGCACGCCAAACACCCAAGTAACAGGAAGTAGAAAATTTCCGCTCATCGTTTTTAATATTTTTGTTAATTAACAATCCATCAATGGAAAATTTGCAGCAAGCGCGGCAAATTCGACTTTCGTCGTAAAGTGCTACACACGACACACGTTTTTAAGAAAGCTCTCGACATAAGTTTTATTTTTGCAAATAAACCGGTAACACAATTGTCACATATAGTAAAGGTATTGGCCTAGAACTAAACTTCTCAAAACTTAAATTGTTTCTTTGTTCTGGAATTATTGACAACAATGTTTTATCTAAATTTGAAACTATTACTCCAAATATCCGCATGGTTGATTCAAATAATTTAGAATTACATACTTGAAACTCTTATTTTTGTAAATGATATCAATGACTCACAATTGCTAGTTAAGAAATGTTTGAACCCAAAATTACTTTTAAGCAGACTGTTTTGCATCTTCATTCTCATGTTGCTTACTTTTTATTGAAAAATTGCTTCTCAATTCCTAAACTTACGTACTTGATAAGAACGTATCTATTATGGGGGCATTTTAGTTTTTGCGTATAACTTGATTGCTACGGACATCATGGTCTTTCTTGAACAAAGGGTTTTGTTCGTTTTCCTTGTCATTCATAATTAAACCAAAATCTAATGGCAAACGTCCAGACGCTATGACCCATGGAACAAAGAAATGCCTTTAGTTTGAAACGTCGCTTGTGTTGACACTTTAGCAACTTTATCGTTGTCATTAAACGCACCTGGTTCTGCAGATGAATAAGCACAAAAAAAAACACCTTAAACACAAGTCCATCTTTTTAACAGTGGGCTCCTAAGAATTTATATTAATTGTGGCTTTCCAATTAATTATTGGGCCTTCTTTTAGGAGTTAAGTTTCTCAGGATGAGTCATCAATCATAACCATAAACTTTTTGTTTGCCGACGTTTGGACTGGAGAAGTCTGGTCTTTATTGAGGCATCTGTATATTTAAAAACAAGAAAAAATACAGAGTCCCCAGGTAGGACAAAACGTTTTTGGAACATAATTGACGTTTTAGTTAAGGAATACATTTGACCCTCGTGGAACGTTTTCTTTGGATGTTTCAAATCATGCTTATAGAACGTGCGGCGTGAAACGTAAGATTGAGAACGTTTCATAGTAATTCATCTTGACGTTTTTTGAAACGTTTTAAATAAGTCACAGACACTGCTATGATGAAACATAAGTGACGTTATATTGATGGCTTATGTTTGTAGTTCTAGGAACGTTTTCTTTTGAGTTCTAAAAAGTGATTATAAAACGTCCGTTCGAAATGTAAAATCTAGAACGCTGTAAAGAAAATGCTTTTTGTGGTACAATTTGAAATGTTCTATGTATGCAACCAATTCTGTGAAATTGTAGCTACTGCTTTTATATGACAAATAGATAAATAATTTAAACGCTCGAGAGAGTGAATTAGGCAGGAATAACATAGTAGTATAAAATGAATAATTTATACCGTGTTTATTGCGATAATTGCATTTTTTTAACGCACAAATCCATCTGTGATGCAAACTATAATTTTGTTGGCTTTGCCGTTAAAACCATAGGTCCATGGTGTACTGAAACACTGAAATTAGTAGACAGAATTCGGAACAAATTAACTTCTGGGAAAAACCGGGCAAATTTTTTTTGTCCCAAAAATTTTTATGCTGTAACCGTAATCGGGACTCTACCAGTAGGAGCGATTTTTGAAGAAATTTTATACCTTTAGCTTTTTTTTTGTTTTTGTGTTTGTTTCTTTTTTCTGCATTTGTTGTTGTTAAAATAATAATTATTAGTATTAACAAACTTATTATCTATTACCAAGATATTGTAATCACGTGACATTTTTCGTTTCAGCAACTTCAAGAATATTAATTTTTGAAAAAAGTTATAAAATAAATTGTACACATCTCGTCTTCAACCTAATGAGGCGACATTTATTTAACATCATCTTTAAAAATATTAATTACAAAATAATGAAAAAGGATAAAACCTGACATTTTTAGTTTGAAATATTTAAGCAAGAATATTTATTTTATGACGTAACGGGAACATAACACACAACCACAAAGCAAGTAGAATTGTCTTTTTTATTAATTAGTTATTAACGTTAAGTTTTTATTGTATTATGCGTGTCAACTACGCTTATTTAGACAATTCGTATAAGCAGTCAAACTGAAGAAAAAAGATATGAATAGCATACAGTTAAGAACCGAGGTGCACCAATTGCTTGTGTAACATTGATAAATAACCGTTCATTAATTAAGTTTGATTTGTTCTTTCGCAAAACAATATTTTGAATACTCTCATCGTAATGATGTTTATTCATTCATAAAAAAAGGAAGTTTAATAAGTAAAAGTTGCCGTGCCCTTAAATACTTCCACCTTCTTTTTCGATATGAAAAATACGTAACCTAATTACTAATGAATCGTGCAACAAATCGTATTCAAAACTTTGGAACATATATTATAATTTTGACTTTTGTTACAATTACCTTCGACTTTTAATTGTATAGAAAGTTCAATCACTTAGGTTTATTTTTTCTATTAAAAGGCGTGTATTATTCTTTTACGTTATCTATCTATACTGGTATGGTTGTGCGTTACGTAACCGAATGCTATATAGTGGCAACTAGTTCAGCATAACTGGTTATACGGGGAAATGCGTAAAAAACTTGATTCTAAAGGAAATTAGGCGTATTCGAAAACTAAAACAGACACATGTATTTTTATTTATTATTTATTATTATATTTATTGACGTTTTTCTAACCGTAACGGCAAAAATATTGTACTTGAAACCAAATTAAAACAGGAAACAGTGTGTGCGTGAAAGTTTATTATAACGGAACAATTTATTAATTTATGAATTTGTATTTGATATCAAAATTATGCATAGAAAGTACAAGTAGTTTGTATCACATATTGTACGTTACTAATAATTGTTATAACGTGTTGATTTAAACAAACAACTTATTTAAAGTATGCAGTTAACGTAGCGTAACGCAAGAAAGAATGCGTAACTTGTTTTAATTAAAACCGAGTTAATTTATTCGTTTTTGTGCGAATTTTGATGGATTATTCGGTTGTAAATGAAATGGAAAGTACGTTAACCCTTTCGGTTTAAGAAGCGGAACGAATTAAATGTTTACGAATAATATATTGCGGTTTAAATCTTTTGAAGTAATCGATATTGTCAATCAATGTCTAATACATCTGATAGTATTGATTTCGTTAATGTAATGTGGGTTCTTGCCAATTTTTTATAAGCTATAGTGTACGAATGTTTCTATTATATAATAATTTTGTCTGATATTACATTAAGATTATGGTCATTGTTTAAAAAATTAATCCGGCGAAAAAAAATTTGTTCGAAGAAGTAGGAACATATTGCTGGCAGAATAAAATAGTTCAAATAAAATTGATAACACTAGTAAACAATTGTTTATATAAAAAACTGTAGATAATGTTTACTACTTTCAAACCAAAATTTTTTGAAAATTTAATATTTTTTGGAGACAGGTATCGAAATTAATTGAGGGTAACATTTTTTGTAAAAATAGATGCTCTAATGAATAATCTAATAATTTTTCTATAACTTTTTTGCGTAATAATTAAATAAAATTAATAACTTTCGTATTAAACTTTTTTTAAATCTAATTTATTTTGCAGATATTGATAAAACAAGAAATGACACGTGATCTCCCTATCTCAAATTATTTATAAAATAAAGAAATTTTGCTATTACAGATAACATCGCAATTTATCTGTAGTTGTAGTATTTGTCCCCTTTTTTATATATTAGCAATATGATTCCTATCTCTCATTCTTTACGGATTTTTTCTTCTAGCCAATCCTTGTTAAAAATGTTTGTTTTTAATCTTTTTAGTTTTTTCACCGCCTTTATTACGTCATGTAGCTTTATTTCTTCTTTGTTTTCGGGTACTTCGTTCAGTCCTGTATTGATTACATTATTTTTTCCTCTTTTCCTTGTGTCTGCTCTACATCTTCAAAATATTCTTTTCATCTTTTTATGATTTGACTTTGACTTTAAACGTTTTTCCTTTTCTGAGCGATATCAGTATCTTATGAAAGAGTTTATATGTCTCGTTCTATCTTCCCATGTTCTTTACTTTGCTTGCTTTACTATTTCTCTTGTGTTAGTTCTTTATTGTTTATATCTGTTATTTCGTTTTATTACCTAAATTGTCTCTTATTTTCTTTTTTACATCCTCGTTACACTAGTTTCTTTGTTTCTTGTTAGCGATTATTTCGGCCATGCCGGATACTTTTTTTGCAGTTGATATTAATATTTCTTTAGTACGTTTCCATGCTACATCTAGTGATAGATTATTTATATTTCCATTTATTTTATTCATCTCGTCTTCCACTTTTATGTTATAGACTCTTGCCGTTTCTTTTTCTCTTTATTTATACTTTTATTTTTACCAGTATTTTTTATTTTCTTGGTCTTTTCTTGGCCTATCTTCACTTTTGATGTCACTAAGTACTTGGTCTGAGTAATTTCCGTCCCTTTTATAACTCTGGTATCCTTTATTTCTTTTATAAAGCTTCTGTTCATTATTATAGATTAATCTCTTTTGCTCGTTACCTTTCTAGTATACTTATTATATTTTTTTCTATTTCGCAATTTCTATAGCATTGTTCCGTATTGTACACGATACGGAAATAGAAGCTCTTTCCGTACTGTTTTAGAGATTTTATAAATTTTAGTGTATAACTAAATAATTTACAGTTTTAATTTTGACGTAAGAAAATTAAGTGAGGTTTTGTTTGGTTAGTTCTTATTAAGTAGATTTTAGTATTCAAAGAAAATTTAATGTTAATTTATGAAACAAAACTTAACAAACAATATTCTTCCATCGACCGGGCATTTATGACTTACATTAATGTAAACAAAATTGATTTTAGTATAGGCAACTATACATACATATTGGCGTTTTATCTTCAATCAACTACAAAATGAAAGTATAAATAAAAATCTATCGTAATTTGTAGCAAAGCAAATTTTAATAATAACAAATCGACATTAATCAACAATTGTAATAAATCTTGAATTTGTTCAATCATTTTTAAGACATTTTCTACTGTATGCAACATTCCAATGATAACGTTTAATAACATGTTAAGGGTGTTCAGGTCATCTATTTTACAAACTATTCTCTCACGTAGTTCTTCAATATTATTTACTCATTGTTTAAAAGTTAGATTCTTTAAGTAAGGCTGTAAGAAAAAATCAAAACTATAAAAAGTAAAAATTCTAAAAAAAACTTTTGGAGGTGAAGCGGAACCACTTTAACAAAATGTTTTTTGTAAACTCCAGATGCACGTGTTTGTGAAATTATAGAATAAGGAGTCTTAAGCAAATATGTCTCTGAAAAAAGTGTTGCAAAGCCATTGACAGTATTGAATATGTGCAGGATAATCGTCTCAATAAGTTGGTAAACTGCTTGCACAGGATATAAATATCTTTCTTCGGTATGATGCGACAAGTCATTATATAAAGTTCAACTTGTTCGAGATGTGCTTAAGTTACATCCATGATATATCAAACATTGTCAAACGCTTTTGGTGTTGTCTTTGTAGGTGGACCATTATATTGATTAAGCACCAATCCGTTTCCACAAAAAAATTTAGTCTTCTTGTTTTACTGTGTTGAAAACTATTTCATTTTATTTTGAGTAATTTAATTCTCCATCAACTTGGTGAGCTTATATTAAAATACGGTTGGCAATAAAAGACGAAGCTCTCACAAAAAAATAGAAACAATGAAGTTAGGTTATAAATTTGTGGTTGTGGTGCGTTCACAATAGCATTTCTTCTCTAGAATTATTAGAGTATATAATTTTATTAAAATTACAAAGTATGGTCGACGGAAAAGTTTTGTAACTAACTCGTAAATTAAACGGTGATTAAAAATCTCAACACATTATTTTGAAGATAGCAAACAGCATTTGTTGCTAACTTTATTAGGATATCAACTACTCTATCAACATAGCTTTATACCATAAATTAAAGTGGTGATTCTATAAGTGAATTTGAGAAAAAGTTAATGTGAACCTATGTCTGTTTTGTCTTCCTCTAAGAATTACAAGGCGCTAAAATTTGAATTTTTTCGCCTTTTCTTAATAAGTCCGGACCTTCTTTAAATCTATTTATCACACTTAGTAGTCATACTTAAATGTAGAAAGACATCAATTAATAAAACGATTTTTTAAAAGTGGCTTCCCCAGGGGTATGACCTTAAATATTTTTTGCGAAAAACATGTTACGCCTCTGTTTTTTAATAAACAGAAATTGTTTTCTTAATTCTAGTACTTTCTGTTAAAAAAATAATCTCTTGAATTTTTTCGTAACACCAAGCATTTTCGTGTAAAAAATTAATGAATATATTTCTTATGCAAAAAAAATTTTAAAATCATCTAGTTGGCTGATGTCACCGAGCAATAATGTAATATTAATAATAAAATATAACGAATGACTACCAAGTGTGATAATTATGTTTAAAGCAGGTCCGGACTTATCAAGAAAAAACCCAAAAAAATGCAAATTTTAACGCCTTGTATTTCTTAGAGGAACCGAAAACGGACATAGGTTCACATTAACTTTTTTTCTCAAAATCACTCATAGAATCACCACTTAAATTTATGACATATTATTCTAAAACACTCTGTATACACGTAGAATAGCTTCAAGGAATTGTATAACGTTTACATGCTCAACATAATGTTGATATTTTTTATGTCCGATCTATAAGCTTTTGTGACGAATGTGTTCAATAACATTTACTAATCTAATGTGGTTTTATATTATTTAAGTTATACTATCATGTTTTGTTATTATTTTATATATCATTTCTTTTTGTTTTATTTTGTGTATATGCGTATTTATTGCCTAAGAATTTTACAATGAGTTATGTTCCTCTGTAATTGGCTATTGGCTGTTGAGTGAATAAATTACAATTACAATTACAATTCTTTCTTGACCATCTTCTACTATCTCTGATAATTTTTTCCAACGTTCATCATTTTTTCGTGCCACCTCGTTCTCATCTGGTACATATACCACTATCATATTTCTTTCCTATTATTTTACCATTTCCATTTCTATCTTCAATATTCTCGCTGAAATCTCCGCCCATTTGTTTATGTTTTTAACGATTTATTTTTTTATTTTAAATCCGCTCCTTCTTTTGCCCTATTTTTACTATGTGTTCCGCTATATAACAATAGATTGCCTCCTTCCAATTCTATTTCTCCCATTCCTTTTCTTTTCGTTTCCGTTATGCTCACGGTATCTAGTCTTGCATTCCTGAATCCTTCCTTTAACTCAATCAATTTATTTGTTAGGTTTTTAATGTTGCATGTTCCAATTATACATTTTTTTTCTGGTCTCGTTTACTAATTTTTGTTTTTAGTGTCCGTTCTTTTTACATTTAATCAGTTTTTAAATTTTGAGTCATTGTCTTTTCATTTGTTTTCCCCTCTTCTAATTTTTCCAATCGTTGTTCCATGTTCTTATTTTTCCATCATTATTAGCTTTTGTAGCTATTTTCTCTTGTTTTAATCCTAATTTGTAAGTCAGTATCTCTTACTTGTTTTGTTTGGTTATTGTTAATGAATATCTTATTTTTACCTATATTCGCTTGCTTTATCTTCAAAGATTTCTAATTCAAGTAAAGATCTTTTGGTCCAATTTTATATGCTGTTTATCTTTGCTTCGGTTTAAATTTTTTCCATCTTTATTAACATTAACATTAAACTGCACTGATAAAATAGTATAAACCCATATACCAAATAGGTAGGCTGTCATTGGTTGTAATTAATGTTCTCTAGGAGGCTAAGTAATACCAACAGATTACTGTAACAACAGTTGAATATTTAAAATGCATAATTGTTATCAAGAGAATAACTTAAAATGTTTAATCACGCGTGTCGATAGCAAGCCTACTATTTCTTGTGCAGTAGCATACACGCAACAAAAGAAGACCTGAGGCGCATTTCGCTCTTATTATAAGCTCATCAGAGGTGTATACAACTGTACAAGAAAGCGATTGGTCTTTTAAACTCTCGTGGAACAATAAACATAAGTGAAATGAACATTTTGACATAATAGCTCATAATAAGAGCGAAATGTGCATCAGGTGTTTTTTGTGCGTGTATGCTACTGTACAGAAATACTTGGCTTTATCGACACAAGTGTTATTGCATTCTAAGTTATCGCTTAGATAACGATTTGCATTTAAAATATTCAACTGTTGTTACAGTTATCTGTTGGCATTACTTAGTTTATACTATTTATTTTTACAACTTAAAAGGTAAAATAAATCGTGTATATGAAACACACTATATTTCTAAAACACCCAATATTAGTATAAAGCCTTTTAGGCCCAACGGTTAAAATTTGGTCTTTCTTTTGCCCAATTCCCTATAAATCACTCTGTACCTACATGAGCACAAAGTAATAATAACAATTTTGTAAAATCCAAAAATTTCCGGTTTGTTTAAAGCATTTATATGTATAGCAAAGCAAAGAAGAATGAAAGAAAATGGTGACAAACTTAACGAGGTCTTGCTTGCAAATAAACTAGTAGATTCTAGGCCACGTCGAGAATATTAAATTGCTTAAAAAAATGTGATCCGAACTTCAACCAAAAAAACAAAGAAGAATCATAGAAAATGGTATTTGCGACAAACTTAACGAGGTCTTGTTTGCAAGTAAATTAGTAGATGCTAGGCCATGTCAACAACATTAAATTGCCTCAAAAACCTAGTACACTCCAACGCAAAAGCGAAGAAAACTTAAATCCTTGTAGAAAGTCAGAAAATCAAATACTACAAAGAAAATTATGTAATTTGATGTTTAGCATACCACAATAACTTGATGATGCTAAGCATACCCAACAAAGTAAGGAAAAAAAAATAAATGTGTAGTTTACATCTAAAATTTTTTTATACAGAAATAAAAACAATAAGGGACAAACACGAAGAAATGTATCTGAAGAATTGAAGTTCTTAGATGGTGTGGGAATAAATTATTTTACCTGAAACCGAAAACGAAACAAACAAAAAACGGAAAAAAAAAGAAGTAAAAACAGATTAAAATTCTAGAAAACACAAAAGTCTATATGTTAAACCTGTCATGTGACACAAAAGGCTGCTTCTGCTACAAGCCCAAATAAAAAATAAGAGAAGAGAAAATACAATCTTATAGAATAAACAAGTAGCAATAAAGCAAAAGTCGCGAAAATTTTTACAACCTTTTGCACTTCTTTTAAAAAATATAAAATTAAATTAAACAAAACTGAGGCCCGCCAGCTCGTAGGCTGTAAGTCAAAAATATTGATTAATTTATGGAAATCCTTCTTCACTTTAGAAAAGAATGTTTAGTTGTTGTAAGATTTTTATAAAAACACTAATTTAAATATTGACAAGTTTTGGTTAGACTATTTTTTGATCCGGTAAGTAATTATAGTGATAAAATTAACAGATTAATCAATTATTTACACGTTTTTCTTCTAAAACGTTTTGATGTGAAGTTCTGTGACACATAGTTTTCATATAAATTCAATTTCATCCTAAAATAATAAAATTGTTTTCATGTAAATATATCGTCTCATCAATCTTTGGAAGAATTGTTGAAAGGATACCAGATGGCAAAATTCTTTTCAATAAATTTGACAGGTGAGAGGCTGTTGTTTGAATCCAACTTAAAAAATCTCACTGATTTGTCGATTTGAATTTTTGTTGTAAGTTATGATCCCAAAATCGTACCCAGAAGAAAGTATAAGATCTCTTAGGGCATTTTTTATTGTTAAAAAAACAATACCTTCTACTTAGTTTAGTAACTTTTATTTCGACGAAAATTTGGAAAAGAACCTTTGTGAGAAGCGAACAGCGAAACCAGAAAACGGCTCAAATGGAAGAAAACATTAGTTCAATCCAAATGATTAGCTTTTGGTACAACTCCTAAACGATGATGTTATTTACGTTTGATTTGGATAAATAGTGGTTAACAACTATTCCTCCAAATCAAATCAAAAATCAAAAACAGCTTTATTGTCACTAAAATTTACATTTCTTGGACAAAACATAGCAACAAAAAACATAAAATAGAAAAAAATGCATCATCGCAAAAGCATTTATCACAGAATTATTCTTAGTTTAAATAAACATAACTAAAACAGTTGATTACAACCAAATGTAAAATAAGTATATAAATAGTTGAAGTCAATATAATAATAAGTCCAAATACCTAGAATCACCAATTTCATATAAATTAAAATTAGTTACTATTATTAAAACTAAAGCAATAAAATCAGAGATTTGATATAATGGTCTGTCAATCAGAAATATTTTTATAGTTTTTTTTTAATTTAGTTTGGGGATACATTGATTTGCAAGAAGCGGGTAGGTACATGATAGAGTTTTTAGTACATTCTAATTTCGGAGTTTCTAAGCTAAGGTTGTAAGAACTAGTACTTTGTAAATGAACTGCCTTTGCGGAAAATTGTGCAGATAGTTATGAATGAAACTAACTGTTTCAAAAATGAATAATGCCGGTAGAGTTAAAATTTTGAATTTTTTAAAGTATTCTTGACAATGGTCTCTTTTTTTCAGTCCGAAAATTTTGGTAATTTAAATTTTATCTTAAATCTCTCCTTACAACAAGCACCCCAAAACGGTAATGCATATCGCAAAAGAGATTCGAAAAGACCAAAATATGTTGTCCTAGCGGTGGTTACATTTAGTTCACTGGAGATTGTTTTTAATGCATTAGTTCCAAAACTTACTCCGAATTTACATCCTTTATCTAACAATTTTGTAACATATCCTTAAGTTACAAAGTGTTCTACATTTATCTACCTACAGGTTCAAAAACAAAAAGTATTGGTTTTGCTAAAAAGATTCAATTTTGCTACCTCTCCTAAATGATGACGTTATTTTGTTGTCATTTTGACAAAAGCCCTTTCTTGCCACATTTTTATAACCTGACTACTTTTAATGTTTGTCATTAATATTCAAATAATGGGAAACCGTCGGGGTTCTAAATTTAACACCTTTCATATGTAAGAACAGTTTTAAACTTCGTTAATGTAAGAATTTATCACTTGAGCTTAGGAAGCACAACGTACGTTTTACACAAAGTCTGAAAAGGAGGAAAGAATTAGTAAGGCCACAAGAAATCTGATGTGCGAACGAAACGATATGAGAGGTAATGGAAGCCATACCAACACGGAAATAAAAGCAAAGAACAGGGAAATCTCAAAAGCCATCAGACGGGACATCAGAAACTATAGAAGCAGGAAAGTCCAGGAAACAATAGAGAACAACAAAAGCATGAAAGTACTGCAAAACAGGTTGACAAAAGGCAAAGTTGAAATAAATAAATTAAAAAATAAACAAGAAAGCATCACCTCGAACCGTGACGAGATCCTCCGCATCGTGGAAGACTTCTACCGTGAACTATATAAGAGCCGATCACGGGAACCTCTCAGCAATGATGTATCCACAAGGGAGAGGGGAATAATAAACCAAGGATCCGAAGAGATGCCAGAAATTACCATCACAGAAATCAAAGGAGCACTGTCGAGGATGAAAAATAATAAAGCACCAGGAGAGGACGGAGTGGTTGCGGAGGCAATAAAATCGGAGGCCTCCTCCTGTTAAAAAAATAAAATTACTCTTTAACCTTTGCATACAGGAAAGCACCATCCCCGACAAGTGGCACGTGGCAACCACCATATTGCTTCATAAAAGGGCGATAAAGCGGACTTGGAAAATTATCGTCCCATAACTCTCCTTAGTCATATATACAAGCTGTTTACCAGAATCTTAACAACAAGACTCGAAAACAAATTTGAACTCTACCAACCCAGCGAACAAGCCGGATTTCGTTCCGGTTTCGGAACAAACGACCATCTGCAAAGTGTGAAGACCCTCATCGAAAAAACTATAGAGTATAATAGACCCTGGTCCTTCTGTTCATAGATTTCCACAAGGCATTCGACACTATCGAATTGAAAGCTATAATAGATGCTCTGAAGGAATGCCGAATAGATTATAGATACACACAACTAATCTATAATATTTACAAAAACGCTACCATGAAGATTAGATTGCATGAAGCGAGCAACAATATTAACATCGAAAGAGGAGTGAGACAAGGAGACACCATGTCTCCAAAATTATTATAACCGTTTTGGAGCATGCTTTCAAGGGATTAGACTGGGAAAACAGGGGTATAAACATAGACGGTCGTAAACTGAGTCACCTTCGTTTTGCGGATGATATTGTCCTAACAACCGACAACCAGAGAGAAGCAAAAGAAATGCTGAATGAACTGAGAGAGGCGTGTTCCGGCGTTGGACTGAAGATAAACTTCTCGAAGACAAAGATCATGACAAACCTTGTAATGAGCGAGAAAATAAAGATCGATCATACCGACATCGAACTGGTGGAAAAATATATGTATCTAGGTCATGAAATACGAATATCCAGAGATAATCAAACATGCGAATTACAAAGAAGGATCAACCTTGGATGGGCAGCCTATGGTAGACTGAAACATATATTTAAGAGCGACCTTCCCATATGTCAGAAAAGGAAAGTATTTGACCAATGCGTCCTGCCGGTACTCACATATGGAGCAGAGACCCTAACTTTAACAACAACATCCGCCAGAAAGCTGAAGGTGACCCAACGCAAAATGGAGAGATCAATGCTTGGATTGAGTTTACGAGACCATGTTACAAACCAGGATCTTCGCCGAAGAACGGCGGTAACAGACATCATAGAGAGAGTAACGTCATTGAAGTGGAAGTGGGTTGGACACGTGGCAAGAATGGGGATGACAGGTGGACAAAAGGCTCCTGGAATGGAGACCGCGCGCCGATAAACGGAGTAGAGGAAGACCACCAACGCGTTGGACCGATGACCTGAAGAGAGTGGCAAGCAACTGGATCCAGCAAGGACAGGACAGACAAAAGTGGAGGGCCATGAGGGAGGCCTATGTCCAGCAGTGGACGTTGAAGGCTGATTGATGATTGATGATGATGACGTATTAACTATTAGAACAACTAAAAATATTGACAAGTAGGATTCGACGTGCATACTAATTACATTATATTGAGGCTTGTAAGAAATTATTCATTTTCATTAAAAATTGATTGTCAATTGATATAGTAATAGTAGAAATGTCTATTAATTCTACATCCTTCTTACTTAATTAACAATAGAATTAGTATTATTTTAACGGTAACAATAACAACATTTATTCATAAAACTTAAGTGTGGGCTTGTTGCACTGAAAGTACTTGAAACAAATAACTTGCAACACATTTTTTGTAAGTACTCAAAAATTACGTATTCTTTTTATTTTAAGAAAGTATAATCAACACATACGTACCAATAATAATTAAAAGCCTTAAATAATAACCATTTAATTACAGATTAATAACAAAAATTAAAATAAATAACATAATTAATATTTACTAGCAATTAAAGGGGCGGAGTAAATCATGATTTAAACACTATCAGCTTAATTTCTTAAGAACAAATTAGCGTCAAAAAATTGAATTGAATATTGAAGAAAAAATAACGTTCGATAAAATTAGAAAATTAGCTTTTTATTCTTTTGACTACAACGTCTCTTATTGAGAACAAAGAAAGTGATAATAAATTTTCTATGAATAATAAAAATGTGAATTATTCAATGTTACTCACGGATTTTCTTTTATACGTGCTCGCTCAAGGTTGATATTGTTTTAAATTATAGTAAATAATTCATGTACAACTTTTATTTCTTCCCACGCGGTGCACGAATTTTGTTTAATTTATGTATTTCAGTCACGAATTTAAATGCAGTTGTGTATGTACCTTTAATTGAAGTAACTCCTCTTCGATATGGAAGTGTATACGTAACAACTTTTAATGTGTTACCGAAATCGTTTTAACACGTTACATTACGATGAAATGTGTAATTATTGTTACATAATTGAATTTTTACAATTGCGAGAATTAGAAATTGCTGATTCATTATCATTGCTAGTTCAAACATTAATGTACGGGTAAGGTACACTGTATAAAAATAAATTAATTGGGTCAAAAATGGGCCATTATTCTTTAACGACTCGTAACAAATTTGAATGCTGTAATCATTTTGGAATGGGCTATTTAGTTTAATTTATTTCACAGGTGAACCTTAATAACCCGAGAAGGTTGAAAAATTATTTAATAAAAAAATTTAAGTTTCCGTTTTCCAAATGTAGGTAATCGATAAAATTTACTTTGCAACCAAATTAATTTCCTTTTTTAATTTAAGGAAAAACTTGATTGCCAGTCGGCAACCTTCAAACTTTCCAACTCGGCACTAATCCGGAATGTGACAGACATTTGACTGCAAATATATAATTAAAAACAATCTTTAAAATAGTCTCATCATACAATTACTTACCAATAAAAAAAATTGTACATATCCAAGTTAGAAAAAAAGTTATGCAAAGTTGTAAATTACATTTCCTAAAACTTTTATTAGAACCAGTTTTTTTGTAAAACATTGGGGGTTTCGTGCTAAGTAAAACCATTATATCATGCATATCATACAATTACTTATCAATAATAAAAATTTATATATACAGGGTGTCCCTAAAATGTGTGGACATCACTTAACCACAGATTCCTGGGCTCAAAATAATTTTACTTATAACAAGAGAACGGTTTTGTCGATTTTGATGATATTTGGTATTGCACTCCTTACAGATGTAGGTCATCTTTAAGGTGATGTTAGTTATTATCAGTGGACCATTAGTGTACGAAACACGGTAACCCGGCAAAAACCACTCAAAAACTTTTTAATGTTAAGACCAATAACTTCTCAAAAAATAGTTTCAGAAAGAGACATTCAATAGTAACATTTTTTGTTACTTGTTAATTGATGAGATCTTTTAAGGTTTAGACACAAAAAATAAAATCTGAGGGACCGCACTGCATTTCTTAAAACAGATATTATCTAGCAGTCTGGTATTCTAAAAAATTAATGACGATAAGGCATTTTGTTGTGATATTTATTAGTGACAAGTAGGTATGTACTTTACTAGTTCTACAGTAAATGCTCAATGTGACCACCACCTTCCTGGATGCAAAGGTTGATTCGACGCAAAAATTGAACTGTACCCGTTGTAACATTTCTGCATCATTCTTAATCGACTGTGAAGTGTTTTGTACTCTGGCCCAAAGTTCGTCCTGTGTGTTTATAGGACGAGAATACATTTGACTCTTTAGAGCTCCCCACACAAAAGAATCGCAAATATTTAAGTCTGGTGAACGAGGTGCCCATTTTGCAGGAGCATCAGCTCCTCTGCCTATCCATTTGTTAGGAAACTGTACATGAAGATGATTCCGAACGTTCAATGTAAAATGTGGTGGTGCTCCATCATCTAGAAACCACATGTCGCGTCTAAGAATTAACGGCAAGTGTTCTAATAAATCGGGCAAGGTAAGGAAGTGTAAATAATTCTCTCCATTTAAACGATTTGGTAAAATGACAGGGCCTATGATGAAACTGCGAATTATCCCTACCCATACATTAATTCGAAACTCATGTTGAAAGTGGCGTTGCTTAATGACATGTGGATTTTCATCTGCATACACATGTCCGTTGTGCAAATTTGTCATACCCCCTCCTCGTGAAACATGCCTCATCAGTAAAGAGAATTTTCCTATTAAAATTGACATCTTCAGCTCTTCTTTCTTGAATGAACCTACAAAACTCAAGACGCGCGATGGTATCAGCTGGCAAAAGCTCCTGGACGTTTTGTACATGATACGGATATAGCAATTGTTCTTTAAGAAGTATATGAAACTCCTGCTTGCAATGCTAAGCATTGAGCACTTATTTCTCGATTTTCTTCTACTATTTCCAGAATTTGTTCTTCTAACCTGGGTGTGCGAATTGTACGAGCACGTCCACGATCAGCTGTGATCGATACAAGGTTTTCTGTTTCGCGAAGGCGTCTTTCCATGTTTGCAAAAGTTTGACGATTTGAAAATTTTTAGTTGTACACTCTAACACTTTTCCGACAATTTCCTTCGCAGTATCCTAAAACCATCAACATATCCGTTTGCTCACCATAAGTATAGTTTACAGCCATCACTACGTAAATAACGAAGAATATTCACTGTTAAAGATCACTAACACCAACAGCAATTTGAGTCGCATCACAATTGATAACCAATAGCTATTATCATTTATTTTTTAGAATACCAGACTGCTAGATAATATCTATTTTAAGAAATGCAGTGCGCTGTCCCTCAGATTTTATTTTTTGTGTCTAAACCTTAAAAGATCTCATCAATTAACAAATAACAAAAAAGTTTACTATTGAATGTCTCTTTCTGAAACTATTTTTTGAAAAGTTATTGGCCTTAACATTAAAAAGTTTTTGAGTGGTTTTTGCCGGGTTACCCGTGTTTCGTACACTAATGGTCCACTGATAATAACTAACATCACCTTAAAGATGACCTACATCTGAAAGGAGTGCAATACTAAATATCATCAAAATCGACAAAGCATAAGCAAAATAAAAACATTTCTTTTGAATTTTGAATCAGAATACTGGCTAAAAGAAGCACTTTTGTATATAGGTAAGTTGAGTTAAATCATCTTATTTTGAGCCCAGGAATCTGTCCACACATTTTAGAACGCCCTGTATATATAAATTAGAAAAAAAGTTGTGCAACAAAAGTTATAAATTATAATTTCTGAAACTTTCATTAGAACCAGTTTTTTGTAAAACATCCTGTGTTTCGTACTAAACGAAACAATTATTTGTAAACAAGATATCTCAAAGACTACTTGTATGATTTGTTTGATTGTATGCAAATTAAATGAATAGTCAATATTCCAGACCTATGAACTCATCTATACTCCGTTCTTTTGCAAAAAGTACCTCCGTTTACACGCTTATGATACCTGTTTGGCTAATTTTAAACAAGTACATAGGTAATTATAAAAATTAAGTAAAAATATAGTAATGAAAGACAATCAACAACAACATTGACAATATTTCGAAAAAAAAAACTATAAAAGAAACGACTTAATTTAAGAAAAACATATAATTATTATGCAATTCATTCTCAATTTGTATCTTTAGCTTAATATTCTACAAAAAGATATTAAGAATAATGGAGTTGAATAGGATTATAATATGTAACCTACAAAATTTCCTAACTTTAATATCAAAAAAAGTATATACTTAGGAACACCACGCTTACGTCTTCGAACCACATTTTTATCTACAATATTTGAATTGACGAGTTTCGTCAATTCTCTATTTTTCGTATTTTAAAACTCAATAATCAATAAACAAAAAATTATTAATATACTATAGGGTAAAATAGGATTATAATCTGTACGTCTACAAAATTTCCTAATATCAGAAAAAGTATATTGTTCGTAGCACCACGCTTAAGTCGTCGTAGCACTTTTTATCTACAATTTTTGAATCGATAAGATTTGACAATTCTCAACTTTTTGTATTTTAATAACAAATAATCAATAGTCAATGTATCATCTACGAAAAATTATTATGATCGTCTACCAAACTAAAACTTATATAAGAAACTGTCAAGGAGTAATAAATTCTTACGGTTACCCAATTTTGCAGTTTTATATTTAATTATTTTGTAGTAATTGTTATCGCTACAAAACAAAATTGTTATAGATAAAGTCGTTCAGGGGTACCAAATTTAAAAATAATATCAAACTCACTTTCAAAGGGTTACTCACTGTTTACGCCTAAAGTTAATTTTTTTTATGTATATATTCAGTTATCGAATCAATAAAATAAATAAAAATAAATAATTAAAATACAGTCTACGAAGTTAATCATTAACACTCACTCACTATAAACTCAAGCATAGTCATAAACTCTCTTACCCACTAGTTAGGAACATTTTAGTTACTCATTACTCTTTATTAATTTCTGAATACCGTTTAGTGAGGTTATAAATAACGCATGAGTGTGATTGGTTTTTAAATCTGGCCCTAAAACAAGAAAACATTAAATACGTCTCCCATATTTTGTATTTCTAAAAGCTCCGTATGTCTTTTATTTTTCGATATTTATCAATTCTTTAATTTTTTATTTTCAAGTTAATTTTACCTACTAAAAAAGTTTTTGTTTAAAAGTGCGAAAAAATTGTTTGATTACCCAATTTCGTAGCTCTACAAAAAAGTGAAAATTCAATTTTTTACCGTTACGTTTAGATCTACGCCACGACATTAAATGGGCAAATGAAGTTTGTACCAAAGTTTTGAGTATTACAGCTGATTTAGACTTATAAATTTTGTAGTTTCTTTTTATAGTAAACGTTATAGACACGAAACAAAATGGTAATACAAATTTTTAAAAAATCAGTTTAATGTGGTTCTTAAAAAACTTGGTAAAGTTAAATTTCGTAGTAGAATGTTAAAATACTAAGATTTAAATAATAATCAATAAGTCTACGAAATTGTGTAATTCTGATATGAGACAATTGTTCGTAGCACTTTCACTAAAACTTTTGAATTAATTTAATTGTTATATTTAAATTAATTTTTTCTGGAAGAAAAACTTTTGTTTATTTCAATTTCGTAGCATGATCTTTGTTGGTTAATTACTACCACATTAAAACGTATACAAGAAACTGTGAAAGTTTAAAAAAAGTGTTAGATAATAATGTTTATTATGTTCAGATTTTCGCTACGACACTGAAAGGGTAGATACGAAAAATTTTGAATACTAATACTTTGAGTGCTAAAATTAATTTCTTTGATTATAAATGTCATCGTTCTAATCATTTCGTAATAATCGTTGTCGCTACAAAACAAAATGATAATAAAAACTTTCATAAATAACCACAAATCGTAGACTCAAAATTTGAGAAAGAACAAAGAGTCTGCTGCTACGAAGTTTCGTAGTTTTTCGATTATTAATTTCTGAATAATATTATTTTAACAAAAACAATAAAACATTATAATTTTGTTGGAAGACGAAATGTCAAATATTTAAAAAACAAACTAACTAAAACAAAAAATACATAAAACTTTAAAAGTTTAAATTGTTTCCAATTTTTGTATTTTAAGTATAACTTTAAAAAAACTTAGTAAACTTAAACTTTGTAGCAGATAGTTTTATAATCAATACTTTATCCAGAAAAAATATTAAGATGCAAATTTCGTACCTCAAATATAAGAGAGAGTATATAGTTTTGTTCATTTCAATTTCGTAGCATAATCGTTGATCGTCAATTGCTACCAAATTATATGAAACACTGCCTAAACACTAAAAAAATAATAACCCAACTTCGTAGCTCTACCAAACATTAAATTTTCGTTTTGTATCATAACATTTTGTAATGAAAGAAAATAGTATTAAAACTTTTAAAATCCACATATTAAGGCCTCAAAATTTACAAAAATATAACGAGTAAAAACGTTGAAAATAATCAATTCTCTATTATTACAAAGTTTCGTTGCTCTACGATTATTAATTACTTATGAAGAATAAAATAGGGATTTAAAATCCATAGCATGTCACAGATTCATTATTTTAACACTAAACTAATAAATACTTAAAACTTTAGCCCTTGCACTAACATTTTTGAATTGATTTAATTATTAACAATATACTTAAATTTTATTCTGAAGAAAATCGTTACAATTTCGTAGCATGATTATCGTTATTATTATTACATTAAAACTTATACAAGAATTATGTTCAGATCTACACTACTACATTGAAAGGATAAATACGAAAAATTTTGTTTACTAATGCTTTGAGTGCTAAACTTATTTTCTTTGATTATTAATGTCAGTGTTCTATGTTTAACCATTCGTAGTATTCGTTATCGTTACGAATCAAAAGGTGATAAACACTTCCATAAATATCCATAAATCGTCGAGTCAAAATTTGAAATATTTAGGAAAGAGCAGGAAGTCTGCTACTAGTAAGTTTCGTAACTCTAAGATTGTTAATTTCTCAATAATATCATTTAAATATAACTAACCAAAACTAAAAAATATTTAGACCTTTTAAAAATCAATTTGTTTCCAATTTTTGTGTCCCAAAAATTTAGTAAACTTAAATTTAGTAGAAGAAGGTTTTATAATCAATACTTTATCAACAAAAAATATTAACACACACATTTCGTAGAACTAATATGAGAAAAAGTATATAGTTTTGTTCATTTCAACTAGTAAACTAAAAATTATACAAAAAACGGTTAAGATAAAAACAATATTGGAAATATTCGTAGCTCATTACGTTTAATTCTACAAGACGACATTAGAAGGACAGCTCTGAAATTGTTCCTTCTTCAAAGGTTTTAAGTCTTATGGTTGTCTATTTAAATATCGTAGTGATATGTTTAATCGTTTCGTAGTAAACGTTATTGCTGCTACACAAAATGAACATAAATCAATTTTTCAAAAATTAAATATTTATAATTCGTTATAGAATCAAAATTAAAAAAAATACCATGAGTAATATTGAGACACTCTAACAAGAAAGAGTAGATTTAACAATTCTCTAATTATTACATTTTTAAATTAATTTCTTTTGTTTCAATTTCGTAGCATAATAGTTTCTACCAAACTGAAAATTATACAAAAAATTATCAACATACTAAAAAATGTTGGACGATAAGCCAATTTTGTAGCTCTACTACAAATTCAATTTTAATTTTGTACTATTAGGCTTGGATCTATGGTACGACAATTGAAGGGTAGACCTAAAATTATTTTTTCTTCTCAGTCTTACGGTTTTCTATTTAGATTCTAAATTTCGTAGTTAATCACCTCGTAGAAAACGTTATCGATACGAAACAAAATGCTAATAATAACTTTTGAAAAAAAATATAAATATCATATAACCCTTCCCAGCTTACCATAAAAACAAATAAATATTAGTTGAAAAATAAAAACATATTATTTAAATTATTAACTTTTCTTACGTGCTGACAGTTAATAAAAACAATTTTTCTGCAGCGAAAGTATAGATTATTAAAAAAAACTGTGAGAAATAATGCAATAAAACTTATATTGCATTAATTAATTAACTAAATAAAAAGTAACATAAAATTGTATTACACTACCAATAATAAATCATTATATCTTTTTTTTCCGACGAATGAATTGTATTTGATGTGTTTTTTCTTTTCCCTACACACAACATAAACTTTCTCAATTATTTTGCCCGACTCCCTGTGGATTAAAAATAAATTTAAAATTCAATATTCATTCCTTTCTTGTAATTCGCTAGAAAGTAGGGTTTTCCATTTATTTACAATTAAACTATAAATTTCCGGTGTTTTATCGCAATTATTAATATTAATTTCTCTAGCACTCAAAACCGCATAACAAAATTATTTAATTATCTAATAGACGTTCGCAAATATTGTTGATTGAAAGTTACAAATTGATTTTTTTTATGTAAACGGTTAACATTTGTTGAAAATTGTCTCGACTGAATAATTACAGGTTTTAGGGTTAGATTGTGATTAAATTGCAGAAAAAGGTGCCTGTCTCTATTATGACATCAATAATTGCCAGCATTTAGACATGGAAGTGAAAGGACTGATGTATTAAAAAAAATTATCGCAAAAATTATGTACGCCTTATATAACATTGTTGACACTGCACCCGTAAAAAAATAAAATAGAAAATGATCAAAGTTAAAAATAAGAACAATTAACATTGAACTTTGTGTTAAATAACCAATTAACTTAAAAAAAAAAAAAATATTCCCACAAAGTGTGTTTTTTTGCCATAATTGCATAATGCGGTTGAGTGAACCTTTGAAACGTTGTTGGTTTACATTTCAAACAAATGTTTACTATCAATTTTGCATAAAAATGTTATCTTATCTTTCTCTTTTCTTAATTAAAAATGTGTACTATAGTAAATACATAATCAATAATAATCACATATTCTACAACATATATGGAGAATGAAAGTAAAGATATCATCTTACCGGCTGTTTATGATTATACAAAAAATAATACAACATTGGTCGTACAAACCAATAATCACAAATCTTTCAATATATCTGAAACAAACCAACAAGAAAAAAGTCAAAACCAGAAAACCAATATTGCGGTAACAAAATACAAAAACATATTTCACGTACCCACCTAACATCATAGATCTTACAACATACCTAGAGCAACCTACTCGTTGATTGTACACAAAATACTATAAGATGAGACGTATTAAACAATAATAATAGATTCTACAATATACCTGGAACAAACCAACAAGAACAACACCAAAACTAGAAAACCAATATTGCGATAACAAAATACAAAAAAATATTGCCCGTATCCACTAATCATCACAGATTTTACAAAATTTTTACAGCAAACTACCGGTTGATTATACAAAAAATAATAGAAGATTAAACTTATCAACTAATAATCATAGATCCTGTAATATATCTAGAACAAACCAACAAGAACAAAACTAAAAAGCCAATATTGGGGTAACAAAATACAAAAAACATATTTCATGTTAATCATCACAGATCTTTCAAAATATGTACAACAAACTACCGATTGATTATACAAAAAATGCCACAAGATGAAACCGATCAACCAATCATCATAGATACAATAATATATTTAGAACAAACGAACAAGAACAAGACCAAAACCAGAAATTCAATATTGCGATAATAATATACAAAAAAATACATTGCGTACACAGATCTTAAAACATTTCTAGAGCAAACTACCGGTTGATTATACAAAAACACTACAAGATGGGACGTATTAATCAATAAACAATATAATAATAATGTTAAATGTCTTTATTTGGGTTTAAGAAGAGTAAATAAAAAAGACATTTTAGATAAATTAACAACAATTAAAAACCCAAAAGGACGAAGTTTATATATCTGGAACAAACCAAAAAACAAGAATAAAACCAGAAGACTAATATTGCGATAACAAAATTCAAAAACATATTTCACGTATCCACTAATCATCACAGATCTTACAACGTTTCTAAAGCAAACTACCGACTGATTATACAAAAAAATTTTATGAGACCGGACGTATCAACTAATAATCACAGATCGTACAATATATTTGAAACAAACCCACAAGAACAAGGTCAAAACCAGAAAAAACATATTTTACGTATCCACCATTTATCACTGATCTTACAACATATTAGAGCACACTATCGGCTGTTTAGAGAAACATACTACAACACCAACCAGACCAAAACTAGAAAACGTAAAGGCATGACTAAAACAAGTTAACCAAAATAAAGTGATCTCATCTTCCCACCTGTTAATTATCAATATTGCAATAATAAAATATAAAAAGAGACTTGTACGTTTAATGCATCAATCAATACAAATCATACAACATAAAAATTAAGACAACTAAAAAAAAGAAGATCAATACTTGACCTGTTAATAATTTTCAAAAATACCACAACCAAATTCTACGATTCATGTCAACCAGAACTTATAATCTATATGCACCAATGAACATGACCAAAATCCAAAAAAAAAATAAAAATCTAATAATTAAAAAGGTAAAATAAGAAAACCATCTTGTTATCATCTGATATTTATGACGATTACGACAACAAAGGTCAATAATCAAAGATTTACTTATCTGCAGCAAACCATAAAGTGATGAGTACTAAAAAAATTAAAGAAAATGAAAAGTGAATAATTTAAAACTACGACAACAAAATTAAAAGAAAATACTTCAAGACAAGAGGTATTCACCAATCATTCCTTCAACATATCTGAAGCAAATTACCAACACCAAGACAAAAAATTGAAAACAAAAAGTTTTTGCTTAGAAGTAAAATAAAGAATCACCATTTTATCGGTTAAAGTTTATCAAATTACAAAGATAGAATTCAAAAATCGCACAAACTACCAAAACCATAACCAAAGCCGAAAAATAAGCAGATCAGATTATTACCACCAAGAACAAGACCAAATAACGTAACACTAGTCATCTTACAGTTGGATAATTATCAAGCTTACCACAACAAAATACAAATAATATGGGAAGTATCTACCTATTATGACAGATCCTATAACATATTTGAAGCAAATCATAAAGATCAAAACCTATCCCAGAAAATGTTTTTTTCTCCAAACCTAAGCTTTAGGCAAACGGCAGCTTTTATAGCAATTTAAGTGCCATGCATCATAATATTTAATCGTAGGACAAAACCATAGCCTTCGACACCTGATTTACCCTTTCAGATGAGTTTGCCTAAAGATAGTAGTGCGCAAGTAGTACATGTAGCACATAAATTTGCTTCCTGCAAAAATGTACTCCATTATAAGAAATAATGTATTGTGATACTCCAAAAAAAAGGAAGTCATTGTCCTCTAGGACACGCAAAACTGTTGCAGCAGTTTCCGAACACAAGGGAAAAAAAATCGCAAAGTAGTTACCAACCACCAGAATCTAGGAATATCACATAGTGTAAATATTTTACGATATCGACCCGGACCACTTGCTATGGCTGAGTAGGTTTTGATCTCGAAGATAAAGTTGCTTTACTTTATGCGCAGCACTGGTCGGGCAATGGCAGACATACTCTCCGGCCCTTGTTTTTATGTGAAGCCAAATGTCTTCATTACTCTATCACGTCCAGCATTAGGTGAGCCGTGGTAAAAGTTTTTGATGACCGTGTACTGTTTGAGCAAGAAAACCGATGACGCTACAAACTACGCGGTAGAATGTTAAGGTTGCCCTAGAAGAATTGTCGCGCCGAATTCAACTCAAATTTTATTATACCAATTATAATTTTCAACATTAAAAAAGGTCAATAGATAGATAGATATTTTTATTAGTTTGTCTAAATTAGAATTTTACAAACGGTTCGGTTTTCCTGTTAACTTAATCTGCACCCTTAACAAACTCCCTAAAAGCTAATATTAATGCACCTTCTTTAAAACAACCCTACCCCTAAACTTAAAATGTCTTTCTTCCACATAAAAATTTTCTTCTTTCTAATAGTTCACTCATCCATTCCTCTCCTTCCCCTTTTCTCCTAATATTACTTGTCTTTTTCTTTCTTCTCTTCTGATGTGTTTGCACTCATCCATCAAATGCTGCAAGTCCTCCCATCCCTCCCCGCACATTCTGCACTTTCTTTATCTATCCTTTAGCCAATATCTGTTTACATTTTCTTTATTCTCACATTTAAATCTTGCTATCATCCCTTTCGTCTTTAAAGTTTGGTTTCCTGTTATATGTTTCTGTACTCTCTCGGTCATAATCTTTCCATATCCTTTCTTCTTTTTTGAATTTGGTCTCTTCCCACTATGTCGTCTTCTATACTTCTGCTCTTCTCTCTTTCTACTTCTTCTCTGGCATATCTTACTCTTTTGTAATATATTCTTCTTTCTTCTTGTTCTAATTTTATTCTCTGTTTCTTCACTTCCTTCCAACATTCCTTTAAATTGTATTTTCCTCTCTCTTCTCTAACTCTTCTTCATACTTCATTGCTATCTTGCCAGCTTGTACTCTTATCGTCTTCATTTTTATTTCTTCCCCAACTATATATGACGGTGTTTCCTTTTCTAGCCCCACAGTCCACCTCCAATACTTTTCTTGTACTTTTTCCAATTTTTCCCACTCCTTTTATCCCCATACCTCCGCACCGTACATCATAACACTCCTCACTAATTTCTGAAAAAAACATTTTCTTTTTTTTATGTTAGCCCCAAACACTCTCTCTCCTATTCGCCTCACCTGCCCCACAACTTTTTTTTACCCTTTTTACTAATTCTCTTACATGCCCCTCATCTTTATTATTATATTTTATGGTATATCCTAGATATTTGCATTCGTTCACTGTTTCTATCTCTTCTTCTCCACATTTCCCTTTTTCTCTTCTTATTTCCTTCTTCTTGGGTTTTTTTAAACACTATTACTTTCGTCTTTCCAACATTCGCCTTCATTCCCTTTCCTTCTATACACTTCTTCACTACTTCTATTGCTCTTCTCATTTCTTCTTCCTTACTTGCTACCACCACGAAATCGTCCGCATATGCCAGAACCCACATTTTCTTTCTTCCTATTACCACTCCACCCCTTTCTTTCCCTTTCATTACCTCTACCATATTTGCCATGTATAGAGCGAATAAGCTAGGACTCACTGATGGTCCTTGTTTAAGTTCCTTATTGGTCCAAAAAAATTCCCCAACTTTTCCTTCAGTTCTTGTTTGGCGCTTTGTTTCATTATATAACTCTTCCAGTGCTTCTAGCCCTATCCACAATTCTTTCCTATGCACGTTATCGGACGCAGCTTTTAGATCTAGAAACAAAGCACATCTTCCCCCCTTATTTTCTAATTCCTTGTTCACCAACTGCCTCAATATATATACAATAAAAAAGTTCAATAAAAACTTCCAAACCCCAAGACAAAGATAAATCAGCTACTACGTAGGAGAAACCAATCGAAAAATAAATCTAAGGCGAGAGAAATAACGAGGTAATAAAGCAATCATCAATTTCATCAGAGACATAACAGAGTAAAGATGGTAGAATATCACGTTTTCTGAAAATCCAACTGCGACGTCAGTCAATCCATTCATATTTAAATAATCCATTATTTGTCTATAAAAATCGCTAAATACAATCAAAAAATTTAACTGCACAAGAAAAGTGATCCACTATTAATTACTTTTGGAAAAACTTACATTCCATTAAAAGAGATAGTAATAAAATTAGACGTATCATCATCTCTTTCTAATATAAAAACTTTTTGATGATGTTATGAATGAAATCAGTTCTATAAAATATATGGAATTAAAAAAAATTTCAATGATTATTAATTTAACAAGGCCATGATAATTGTAATGCATCATCAACTCGTGCAATAATAACGTAATTATATTAAAATTCAATTTACAATTTTACAATAATAATTGTATCTCGTTATTGAAACAATCAATCGCGTTTTGTAATCATTTCATAATTTGACCATCACGATTTGTACCGAATATTATTGTTCAAGGAAAG
Organism: Abscondita cerata; assembly: GCA_030710515.1. Lineage (NCBI taxonomy): Eukaryota > Metazoa > Arthropoda > Insecta > Coleoptera > Lampyridae > Abscondita > Abscondita cerata. The sequence continues at coordinate 441,504 of JALBCR010002611.1, read as the reverse complement.
TTATATTTATAGTTTATTAAAACCGCCTTGTTTTTTATTTCTTTTTAAGTTCAAGATCTTAAAACATTTTTATGCAAATTATAACAAAATGTAATCGTCGTGGTTCTAATTTCTATAAAAAGCGTATCGTTTTAAAAATAGACGTACAGCTTTTTTGTTTGTTGAGAGTATTGCTTGGTACAATGTTTTTTTGAAAAATATTTCGTTCATCTGATACAAATCGAGTGTTTTGTATATTTTGGAGCAATCTTTGTGTACCACAAGGTTTTATACGCGGTCCGCTATTCTGCAATGTTTAAATGTTTAGTACTATTTTTTAACACATCGAACATTGAATTACCACGTCTAAACTCATGATACTCAATTTCTGAAAAGTTTTAATACTATTGATCATGGGATTCAATGAATAACATCAACTCATAATTTTTTTTGAATTTCGTATTGTGTCACAACAAACTCTTATCAAGTTGGAACCGCTACATTGCAAAATTAAAAATCAATACTTTTTATAATTAAGCGCTAATTAAGTGCGAATTAAATGACAATAGAATCAAATAAAACAGTTGCTGTTTTCTTGGTAAAACGTGTAGCGGTTCTAGCTTGAGATCAAGCTTCAACCGCCACCCTTAAAAACTAAGGCAACAATATTATTTTTGATAATTGTTTACGTAAGAAATAAGGGTTAATTAGATGTTAATTAAATCTCGTATTGTCTAATTAAGCCCTTTATGATATGTTAGTAAAATGTGTAGCGGTTCTAGCTTGATCTCAAGCTAGAACCATCATACGGTACACCCCAAAAACATCATGGATTACATTTTCAAATCTGGCCCATTTTCTTTCAAATAAAAATTAAAATCGTCAATTGCACAAAAAACATAAAAAAATTCCAACTTTTTTTGAGTGGATTAAAAATGAAGTTCCCATTTGAGACTTCAGAGCGTCTCCTCACTCTACCTCCACGGAAGAAAAGCAAGTGATAGCAATTTCACGAAAACATGTTGCAACACATTTTAGTTAATTTAAAACACAAAAAACCTTCATCTAAGTTGAAAAATGACGAATCATTAGTTGCAAACCTAAAAAAAATTGAAAGAATTTACTATGCCACATACGCCGTTAAAAAATTACAATAGAAATAAAAAAAAAAACAAAGAAAACATTTATCGTTCAATTTATTTTTAACATTTTGACAAGACTTCCGAACAAATACTCCACAGGCATAGATGATATACCAGTATTTTTATTAAAATCTGTTGCAAAATATATTAGTGAGCCTTTGACAGATATTATTAATGAAAGCTTGTCTACAAGTACTTTTCCATCTAAACTGAAAGTAGCCAAAATAGTACCGATATTTAAAAAAGGGGACAAATAAAATGCTAGTAACTACCGACCAGTATCTCTGTTGCCTGAAGTTTCAAAAGTATTTGAAAAAGTTCTCTATCGCAGATTAATGGACCATTTGAAAAGAAATAATATCTTAGATAAACATCAATTTGGCTTTAGACCTGGAAAATCCACGGAAATGGCTGTTTTTAACTCGATATCGTATATCATTAAAAAATGGATAAAAATAGTAAAGTGGCTGGACTATATTTTGATCTCTCTAAGGCTTTTGATACCGTCGATCATAATCTTTTGTGTGAATATGGAATTCGTGGTGCACCATTACTTTTAATGGAATCATACATAAAAGGTCGACAGCAACTCGTGTGCATAAATGGAAATGGCAACAAGTACTACTCAAAAGCTGCATTTTTAAAGCAAGGTGTTCCGCAAGATTCTTATTTACCAGTATGCGGATGACACATCAATAATAATAGATGGATATGATTCCGATGAATTATCTAAAACATGTACCAGAACTGTAGAAGAAGTGGTAGAATGATCTCATATGAACAACCTAACTCTAAATTCCACGAAGACAGGACTGATATGCTTCAGTAAAAGACCGTCTATAGAGTCACTGCTAGTGAGATTGGATGGAAATCAATACCTGTGATAGAACACATTAAATTTTTAGAGCTATTCATCGATACTGCACTAAGTTGGAACATCCATTTATTTAAACTCCAAGCAAAACTAAATAGTTTATGTAGCCTTGTTCGAAGAATTAGAGAAAAATGCTATTGAGTACAACAAAACTTTTTTATTTTGGACAAATACAGTCGTACATACACAATGGAATTTGTTTTTGGGGTTCATCTAAAGATGCCATACAAATATTTAAAGTACAAAACGTATCATTAGATGCATTTTTCGACTGCATCCTACAGATTCCTGCAAACCATATTTTACAATGCACAATATTTTGACAGTTCCGTCTTTGTATTTTAAATCATTAATGATGTTTTATTAAAAAAATGTACACCTTTTTTTACAAAATTATCAAATGTATGGTTCAGAAATGAAAATGATGACTAGACAAAGTAAGAGCTTGAATATCCCAATTCATCATTCCACATTCTTTGAACGAGGAGTGCTCTACATGGTCATAAGAGCATGCAACATGGTACCGACTTCCGTAACATCGAAAAGTAATCTGGTTACATTTAAAAAACGCCTACACGAATGGTTATTGGAAAAGTGTTTCTACGATTTTAATTTTCAATATTAATACTTGGAGTAATTTTAATTTTAATTTCAATTCATATTTTTAACCTGTCACTAAGTAAATTTATTGTATTTGTATATTTGGTACCGTTTTATTATTGTGTATTAATTTGTATATGATATTTTATGACTTTGCTACGTTGTTTATAGAACGATTGTGTTGGCAAAAATAAAGGAAAAAAATTGTAAATTAAATCTAATTTATTTCTTCAGAAAACGCTTGGGAAAAATAGTTTTTCAATTTAAAATTTCTACCAAGCCGATCCAAATTAGTATTACAAGGTAGTTTTTTTTGGAAAACATTTGATCCATCTGATGTACAATTGATTATCTTCGTCTTCTTCAATTCTTCTCCAATTTTATAAAGTGGAGTCAGAAATCATCACAATCAGTAACCGAAAAGAATAATTACTAAATGTTTGTACCGAGATCTACCAATTCTACAAACACCTTCCCCTTTTTTATGCATCCAATGTCTCATTTCCCAACAACGGTGTAACCTCTAAATTTTAAAAAAATGTAAAATAAGGTAATACAAGTTTATGTGCATTTATGTATGGTTGTTTTCTTATTTTTGTATTTTTAAGTAATATCTCTAGAGTGAATATTGAAAGTGTGTGAAATCAAAGTATCACCATATAATTACTAATTTCCCAAAAGTCTCCTTGTATTTTTTGTAAAGTTTGTGTGTAGTAATATTTTCCAGATCAATAAGTTCCTACACTTTTTTATATAACCAAAAACCTGGCTTTTTTTTTATGGTAACCATACGAAGAGGCAGCGCAATCTTTAAATTTATAGGTTGCTGTCTTGTGGCCTAACAACGGTATGATCTTTAAATTCAACATCACCAGTTACACACAATTACCATTTATTTAATCGGATGGTACATTTAAAATATTGTATTGTGATGTAAGTGTTATGTATGGTGCCCCAAAAGATCAGTATAAAACTGTACAGTGTGGTGACGAAACCGTGTGCAATTGTGGATTGGTTCGTCTTGGCAAAGCATTACTTCAAGGTTTAGGAAAACCACTAAAACCTAAACATGCTAACCCTTACCCACCCTAGTATTCACATGTAATAATATTAAGTAAGTGTGTAATGTGAAATTGTGTTTGTACATTTTTTCCTAATTATCCGGGATGGTCTTGATGACCAGGTCCGAAACCAAAGTGGTGATTCTCAGGAACAACCACTAAAATTAATAACTTTAACTAATATTGTAAGTGTATGTAAGTAAAATATAAAAAGATTGGTTTTTTGAAAAAAATTTGATATACAAATAACCGACTGCATATTTTTGTTTAAATTTATTACATGTGATTCTGTTTACGATAATGCTTTAAATTTCTCTAATTATAAAAGGGGTTATGTGGAAACAGCAGTAATTTTTGATATAATGAAATAAAATTTAAAAAACAGATTTATTCTTTAATTTTCTGATTTCCTCCTTGCCTTAAATTTTAAAAACAATTTCTTTGTTTCTTTTGTTTCTCTTAATTGAGAAGTCAAAATTAATAAAAATAAACCGAAAGCTTCACCTAGCTTTTTCATTTTCAAATCGAAAACTTTTTGTCTCGAGATTTTCCAGGTTATTTAGTTCCTACTTTTTTTTTAAAACAAACAATACTGCAGATTTTTTCTCGTAAAACTACAGTGTAAATTTTAGTTTGATAAAATTTTGTGGATTGTTGTCTTCTAAGTCAAGAACGGTATGACCTTTAAAATCAACACAACTATTTAAATGATATTATAGTTACTACGGTTCGGACCCCCTTAATTTTTTTTTGGTTTATCATTTCTCACTTTTCTGACTGCGGTGTCAAAAAAAGAAAGTCTTACTCTGTGAAATTAGACAAAAAAACATTACATTTTATAAAGTTCGTGTGTGCCAAAATTTTTCAGGTTATCAATACCGTGGTTTCCGTTATAACACAAACCAAAGTCGAGAATTTGATGCTCCCTAGCCCAAGAACGGTGTGACCTTCAAATTCAGTTTAAGATATCACAGTTGCTACGGTTTTTTTTAATAACACTTGTACTAAAATTTTGTGTTTAATATTTAACATATATAAGGCTTCCACAGGCTTTGTGGGTCATTGCCTGATTATTTGTCACTACTCCTTCCTATTGGCCGCTTTTTGTCACCTGTGTTCTACTCTAACTTTCTGCAGGCCTGGTATTAGTACCTCTTTCCATCTACTTTCTTTTTTTTGTGATTTTTATCTAAACTGTGTTTAATTTTAACACTATTTTGATCATTCTATTATTCGCCGTGCGTTGTACGTGTCCCAGTCATCTAATTTGTCACAAACTGCACTCTTCTAACTCTTGTCATCCTTCGCCATTTTCTGTTTTCTTTATGCTCTGCTCACCGTAAATTGTCCCTAAAACGTTTCTCTCCCATATTAACAACTTTGACTCTTTAGCTGTCCTTACTTTCCACACTTTCCATCCATATGTCACTATAGGTTTTAGTATTGTTTTACACATTTGTATACTAAGTGACATAGAAAGAAGAACACCCAGTAATAATGAATTTATTTGAACAATTTTTGGTATACTAATGTATACGAATTAGATTAGTAAACGATCACAATTTGATAAAAATTAAACTGTTAACTTCTTCAAAAAACTTAATAATGTGTTGCTCCACCACGATGTCTTGTGCACTCATTAACACGTCTGGGCATACTTCTAATGAGGTGATCGATTTTTTCTTGAGGTATCTCATCCCATGCTATCTGTAACTGATGCTGCAAAGCCGCTAGAGTTTGTGCAGGGTGAGGTAAATTGAGTAATCTTCTTCCCATAATATCCCAGACGTGCTCGATGGGCTTGGTGGCCAAGGCAACAAAGCAATTTGATTGGCCTCAAAATGAGCCAAAGAAACCCTAGCAACATGAGGTCGTGCGTTGTCTTGTTGGAATGTGCTGTTGGGGATGGTCTGAACATAAGGTACAATATGGGGGTCTACGACCTCCTGGATGTAGCGTGCAGCGGTCATGTTACCTCTAATGAAGACCAAAGGTGACCTACTTCCAATAGCAATAGCTCCCCATACCATAACTCCAACTGTGTGGTGCACATGCCTATTCACAGAAAATTGGGGATCTTGTCTTTCACCGCGCCGTCTTCTCACCCTTGCACGACCGTCATGCATACCCAAACAGAATCTGGATTCATCACTAAAGACAATTGAATTCCATTCTTGGTCCCAATTTGCCCGTTCTCTACACCACGCTAGACGATAACGTCGATGCTCTGGAGTCAGTGGTAGCACAAAAGGGGACGGTATGAAAAAGAGCCCAAAGGTTCTTATCCGTCTATAAACGGTTCGCATCCCAATCGGTCTTCCATGTTCTTCAAACCACTGGTCCGCAATCGCCCGTGTAGAAGAAAGCGGTCCCGTAAAGCCAATAGTCTAAGACGGCGATCTTCGCGTTCTGTGGTTCTTCGACGACGTCCTGTACCTCTCGCTCTTCGTGTACGGCCCTCTTGGTTCCATGCCCGAACACAGACTGCCACAGTGTTTAAACTCCGTTGCGTTCTAGCGGCTATATCTCTCATAGACAAACCAGCCTCACGCAATCCCACAATTCTACCCCTATCAAACTCGCTTAATTGCCGAAAATTATGGCGTCTTCGCACTGGAGGCATTGTGATTGAATTAAAGAAGCTCTTTGAAATGCAATTTAAATCGCTTAAATGACAACTGTACTTACAAATGCTTAATTCATTGTTTTAGGGCTACTTAATCGTAAGTGTTTTTCAATGAGGTTAACAAAACAACCGCTAGGGCAATATGGCTGAAAAACTGATCGTTTTTTATCTTAATATAAACAAATATATTCCCAAAAAAAATTTACAAAATATTCATTATTACTGGGTGTTCTTCTTTCTATGTCACTTAGTATATTTGTGCTTTTGAGATATATAGTTTGATTTCAGAATAGATGCTAACGATCTTGCTATGTTGTTTTCTTTTATCAGTTTAGTTTTTATTTTCTCTTCTTCTCTTAGGTCTTCTGTTATTTGTGACAATCTACGTAAATAAATTTTTGAACTCTCTCCATTTTTTAATATCTTTTCGTGTTGTCGTGTGATCGTTAAATTTTTGTTTTCATTTATGTTTTTTCCATCACCATACGTTTAGATTTTTTGTAGTTAATATGTAGTCCAACTTTTCTCACTTTTTCTTTCAATTTTTTTTGTTATATTCACAAACTCCTCTCTCTTGTTTGCTAGAAACACTAGATAGTCAGCGTAAACTATGTATTTGGTTTTCTATTTATTATGCCTTCCATTCTGTTTATTTTGCTTCTTCTTAATAAGTCTTCCAGAACTATATTAAATAAAATTGTTGAAAGTGGGTTTCCTTGCCTGACGCTTTTTTTTGAAAGAATAGAAACACTCTAATATTCATCCTTTCCATTTGATTTTATTGAAGAAAATTTTGTCTGCACTAGTTTAATCATCTTCCTAGAGACATTTAGGTTCTCCACTGCCTTGACAGTCTATCGGTAAAAACGCTATGGATCTCCTTATTATATTCTCGGTGCAATTCCTGTGTTTCCTTTAATACATATAACCAGAAATACATCATCTCCCCAGGAATGTAGAACGTCCCATAGATACAAGCAGTAGATTCTCTATACGTGTTAGTGTTTCCTTCAGTGACCAATAGATGGCGTTATGCGTTGGTTTTCCGGTTTTGTCATTGATTGAATATTGCAAAATAATGTAACCACACGACGGAACAACGCAACTTCGGGAAGTTCATATGCAAACATAGAATCATCTGGGCCTTATACATTTCGGGAGAGACGATGTATTTCTGATATAACTGATCTGTTACTGAACAACCTGGCCGGAATCTTGCTTGATGATTATGATTGCAGTTTGTTTCTTAGTGCTACTGCGAGTATCTTGTAGACTGAGTTTAACGGTGCTATATTTCTGTAATTATTGTAAATCATCTTATCTCCCTTCTTGAGAAGAGGGAAGCAGTTATTAGTGCTTCTCTCCAGTCTTTTGTAACCACTTCATTTCACTATATGTTAATGGTTACACTTTGAATTTCGGTTGTCAGTGCTTCTCTCCCATTCTTGATCAGTTCATTCTGTATTTTGTTTCGCCTGGGGATATTGCATTATTGAGCTTCCTTATTATGTTTCCAATTCCATATTTTGTTAGAAGAGCTACATGTTCTCTTCCAGTTTCTTCTTCGACGTTTCTTTCAATACCAATTTTTTTTTCTTTTTCTGATCTTTCGGCCTCTTCTCCATTTAGCAGAAAATATCTTTTTGAACCCTTAATTATGTACACTTCATTACTTGTTTTTTCCACGTTCTCATCTTTAAATGCTACTGATGTTTGTTGATAGCTTTTTTAGCTGCGTTCCCTTTCGGTTGTGGATACTGAAAAGAGCGATGATAGCCAAAATGATAACACTTATCTACATTTCGATATGATACAAGGAAAAATAAATTTTAATGACATTGGTTATTCAACAGATTAGCAGTAAATTTTAAAAAACCTTAATTGCTGTGTTAATTTCTACGAGTACAACAAAATTGTTTCTGATTTATTGTTTTTATTCACAAACTATATAATAATATGTAGGTTTAGGTTTTAAAATCCGGTCTAACTGTCACTATGGAGAATCACCGTTAAGATAAGACCTTAATTTCTGCGTTTGTTTTGAACAAATACTACAAAATTGTTTCTGGTTTATTGTTTTTTAACAACAAACCACATAGTAAATTTGTAAAACAGTTTCGGGAATTCAGCAATAGATGGAGTTAACGAATTTAGAAGTTTCGTGAGAATTACAAATAAAAAAACTAAAGACAGAAAAACCCGTCAGTATGTCTAATAATTAAGTTATCAAACATATGGAAAACTTTTTACTATTAGTTTCACAAAAAAGTTATACTTTATAAAAAGTTCTGCATGTTCTAAAATCTAAAATACAATCATCGGATATTAAATTTTTAAAGTCGTCTACGCGGTTTGTCAAAAATATGAATTTTACTTAAAGTACCTTTATATTTGTTTATATTTGACAAATCAAAATTTGTTTTTGATCAGAACTAAAAACTAGTTCAAATATAAAATTACACCCAGTTAAATAAAAAATTATTTTTTCTTTTTTTTTTTAATCTATAATAACAAAGCAAACGCAACTGTATTGACACAGAAGACGGATATGTTTGACCATTTCGTTGCCGTATTTTTATTTTAATGATAATTTAATTAAATTTTTATAAATAAATTTTCTTAATACTTTCTGAACGGAATGGAAAAGTTTATCATGAAAAAGATAAATGTTAGGTATTATAATTTGAGTAAAATTTATAAAAAAATATATTTTAAGTAGAACAATGTAAGTGCATTTTAAAACAGTTGTTTAAGTACTAATTTATATTTCCTACTTATAGAGTCTTCTTGTTGGAAGTAAAAAAAAAACTGCTGTTTTGGTATCCTTTAGCCGAAACGTCGACTAAAAAATTAGCTTGTTTTTTCTGTTAGCTTCAATAAGAAGATACCTACTATAAGTAGAAAAAATAAACTAGTACATTCCAAAAATTAAGGAAAAAACACCATAAAAACCAAAGTTTTTCTATTCCGAACTTTTGATAATTACAGTTTTCGATATTTTTACAAATAATGATACTTTACTTCTAAACCCAATTCATAATTTTTGTCAAACCTCGTCTAGCTACTACTGAAAAAATTTAATATTTGATTTGTATTTTAGATTTTAAAGCATGCAGAACTTGTTTTATAAACAATAACTTTTTCTCGTAAAATTAATAATAAAAAAGTTTCCCATATGTTGCCAACTTAAGTAGAATATTATTTTTCGTACTATGTGTAGTCAAAGATTGGAGCCGACATATCTACAAAATTTATGCGTCCAAAATAAATAACAATAATTAATCGCAAGCTGTATACGAATTGATTAGCGTGAAATTAATTCCTGCTCGAAGAATTCGTAAATATTATTAACTCGTCATCTTTTGGCGTTCATAATTGCAAAATTTTTAATGACTCAGCAGGAATACAAAAAATACGTATTCTACATGGTAATTATGTTTCTAATAAGTTCAATGTTGTGTTTACATTTTCATCCTTCAACTTACCATTTCCATGTAGTACTTACGAACGACTTATACAGCGTATCGTACTTACCTAAAAATAAAAAAATAATAATTAGAAAATATGTCTTCAAATTTTAAATAATTTTTCGACAACATTATACTTAAACTGATATAGAAATGTCTCCCCTGCTTTAGATATAAAAAATTAATTACTATAAAATAAACCTTGACATAATTACATAAATAATCAAATTGTTTCTCTTATAATTATATAAACAATGCCTATAATTACTTCCATCAAATACGATAATAAAAATTCTTGGGAAGTAGCACTACAACCCAATTTTTTCCCAAAAAAAATTAATCCGAACGAAAGTGAACCAAAATTTCGTTTTCAATTTCAGATGATCACGTACTAATGCACTTTTTCTTTCGAGATTAACGAAAAAAAAATATTAAAATCAAAACCGTTGTTGCTCCGTAAGCACACATTCTTTCATCAAGAAATTACTTTCTATTGCGACAATGTCACAGTCTGCCGGGTTCCGGCATTTTCTTTCACGTTTCGGTTTCTTAGTTCTTTCCTTTTTTTCGTCGTGTTAAACATAAAATTATTTATTCTGCTTAAAGAAATAACCGTTATCGGTTTATTTCTTATTTGGACACGTTTATATGGGCAGCGCAAGTTGTCGAAGACTTTCATTTTTAGCCATGCTTTTACCGTTCAACATTGCATTTAACCTAATTGTATCATGTACTTATTAGATGTAGTTGTTAATAAATTTGTTTATTTACTGAACTTTACAGATAAATTATGCATTAAATCAATTTAAATTGCAAATTGAAGTATTTCTTACTTTTTGATCTAATTAAACGTAAATTACAAAATTAAAGAATATTACGACACAATTACTATTAAATTAATTAATTAAATAAAATTGATAGTTTTGATAAACAATCGGTTAAAAATTTGATTTTATCCATAGAATTGTTGACTAGAAACACAATTAACATTTAAAAATCCATATATTTCACACGTCTGTTGTGTAACAAAATTTCAATCGCACTATTATTTTATATTAATATTTCACCCACAATGATTTATTAATCTCTCTATATGTCACAGAATAGGTACTTATTTTTTAGTATAATCCAACTGTTAAAAGATATTAGGATCATATTAAAAATTTATTTCTAAAATCTACTAGTACTTGTTATTTTGCAAAATGTTTAATAATGATATATTACTTAACGAGCCGTAATGTACGTTATTATGCACAAAAATTAGGTCCCAGCAGAAAAAAATTAAAATTTTTATTGATCAATATTGTAAATTAGCAATATTTTCCTTAGAAAGGGAAGTTAAAAAAAACCAATTAATATTTTGTTCAGAACATTAAATCATATCAAATTTGAAGAAAAATTAGTCAAAGAAATAAACCAAAAACACCAAGCGTATTAACAACATATTGGTGAAACAATAACTTTGATGAATGTAATTTTTGACTAACTATCTCCATCTAATTGAAACAATTTTAATTAATTCTGATCAGTCCCTGATGTTTTAAAGTCAAGAAATAAAGAACTATATCAAGAAGGGCGAGATCTTCAGAAAAATTTTTCATACTACTGTGTCCAAAAACTAGTCGGAATTTTTCGATGTAAATGACGAGAGTAAATATTTTTGCTCAATATTTTTTTTTAAGTTGGTACAACTGTTACTGACTTCCATGCCACATTATAAGTCAAAATATTCATTAGTGTTTGAGTGACGCTTGTTTTGTGTGACACAAAAAGTGAGCAGTTTTCACAATGTCTGAAATTACTCGACAAAGAAGTGCGATCAAATTTTGTTTCCTGAATGGAATAAATGCTTCAGAAACGTTGAAAATGTTGCAGAAGGCTTACGCTCTGCCAAAATCAATAACATATGACTAGTATAACTTATTCAAAAAAGGTAGAGAACGCGTTGAAGACGAAGAGCGCCCTCGTCAACCATCGACCTCAACTGACGATGCTCACATCCAAAAAGTAAAAGAATTAGTGCTTGCAAACCGTCGATTAACTATAAGAGACATTGCTGATAAAATTGGAATATCAAAAGGATCAATTAATACCATTTTGAAAGCTGTTTGGGCCTCAAACCTGTCAAGTCTCAATTGGTACCAACAATGTTAAATTTTCTTGAAAAACAGCGTCGTGTTGATATGTGTGAAACAATGCTCTCTGACTATCAGGAGGTTTATAAACGAATTGTTACGGGAGATGAGACTTGGATCTACGCTTCGACCCCAAAACAACCAACCAATCGAGTGAATATCGTGCCAAAGGTAAGGTAAGACCGAAAAGACCGCGTCAAAGTGGCTCAAAAATCAAGGTGATGTTGACAGTTTTCTTCAATTATCGTGGTGTGGTGCATTACAAATTCCTTCCCACTGGTCAAACTGTTAACAAGGAATACTATTTATGTTATATGCGTCATTTGCGTGAAGCTATTCGTAAGAAAAGGCCGGATTTATGGAAAGATAACTCTTGGTTTTTACACCACGATAATGCGCCATCTCACACTGCACTGATTCTTCGTGACTTTTTCGCCAAAAATGCAACCAATATCGTTTCGCAACCACTTTATTCACCTGATTTGGCTCCGTGTGACTTCTGGTTATTTTCAAAACTCATAAGACTACTCCAAAGAAACCGTTTTAAGTCGATTGAAGACATTCAACGTAAATCGGTGCTTCGAGGACTGGAAAAAGCGGTGGCATAAGTGTATTATATCGGGAGGGGACTATTTTGAAGGGGGCAAAATTGAATTAGAAGAATCAATAAATATGTTTTGATTTATAAAACAATTCCGACTAGTTTTTGGACATTGGTAGTATAATTGAGTAAGATGGAAATAAATGAGGAGGGCCCAAAAACATTGGAAAACAAATTTTTAAGCAGATAGTGTTTTTCATCTGACTATCTAATTAATAATAATAGTAAAAATAATAGCTCGTTATTGAAGAGAATATAATACATAAAAATAAAACTCTTGCATTGGTGCGAAGTTCAATACAATTCCAATTAATGATGGTTTACCTACATTTCTTCTCAGTCTTGGATTTATACTATATCGGCTAAGATGAAGTGGAAAACGTTGAATTATCTCTACGACAGCAACCACTTTCCTATCCCGCATTTTGAAACTTACTTACCTGAAAAATAGAATATCGACCTGGATGATTGGGATCTCTTATGTGTTCTGGACGTTCCTGCCGACGCTTTTGTCGACGTAGGAATAACCGTCCTTACCAAACACCATCTTACCGCTGTGACCAACTTCGTTCCGCAATCCGACGGTTTTTATGTTTCCATGAAACAAGTCCCATAGTGAAACGATGACGTGAGGGAGCTGTCTATGCGAAAAAAAAAACATTTAACGTTTTTAAAAAATGTAAAAAAGAGGAAAACTTGATCTCATATAAACGCACCAATTTACCGAGCAAAAGAACGTCTTGGGAGAAGATAAATCCCGACACTCCTACGGCGTTAGTATTGAAAAAAGTTCAAAAGATTAAGGGTTGCAAGAAACCTCTTCCAGCCCCAACAACTATTTCGAACAAATAATTGAATTGAAAAGAAACGGACACTCAAAAGCAGAATTAATTTCGGACCGATATTGCCTCTCTCACTAAGCATACAGTCGATCAAGTTCTGCCCAGGCAATGCCAAAGTCTTGTACGAGTTTGGCAAGCAATTTCATGACGACACAAAAATTTCCACACCATCGCTATTCAATTGAGTATGGTCAGGGTACACGTACCTTTCCTGTTGTTGAAGGTAGATTTTGTAGTTTCCAGAAAGCTATCAACCAATTACTTTTACCTTATGCATGAGTAAACTTCTCGATTCTATAATCAACATGAGACTGGTCTGGTGTTTGAAAAATTCTAGACCGGATTTCGTGACTGCAGATCAACCCTAGACAACCTGGTCCTTCTCGAGTTTTCCATTATGAGGAAGTTCGCCAGGCATCACTGTCGACGGTTTTCTTCGATATAGAAAATGGGAATACCGCGGCTTGCCCGCCTTTATAGCGTCTTTTTTGCATAAAAGACACCGTTAGAGACCGCGTGGGACAACGAACCTATAACCGACGTATTTTGAAAAACGGTATACTACAGAGTTCCACCCTAAACGTCGTTCTTTTGCGATCGCGATCAATAACGTTTGTGCATTTTTGTTACCTCCTAGCCCCCTTATAAAACATATTTGTTTATGAACGATTAATCACTCAAATACTTTTTTGAAGTGAACTATCTCGGGATGACTTGGAAAAACACCGAAACAGAGCATGCATTTCGAATTCGAAATGGGCCGCTCACAAGGATCACCTACTTAATCTTTACAAATCAGCACCCCCTACCACAAGACTAAAGTAGCTATACAGGACAGCAAAAACATCACAAGGCCCATGCTGACAACAAAGTTTGATCCTTCTAAATACACCCCTTTTCGTTATGTGTCTAGTGGAACTACCTAAGGTATAAGTTTTGAGAAGTCAATTGGAGATCTAACATACACCCGAGTTGACCCCCAAATAGTCGGTACACTATTTGACTCAATACAAGATGGTCCAAATAAATAAAAATCATTTGTTGTGAACTTTCAGAAAAATGGCAGGAAGAATGAGCCCAGACTGGAAGATACTAAATCAATCACCGAGTCCGTCAATGGTTGCAATACGTTGCAACCGACAGACGAGATTGGATGAAACTGACGTCATCGTATTTCCTCAAACGTGTTGCACTACCGATCTGTTCTAAATGTCAAAGTAACCTAATAGTTATACACGTACTAATGGAATGTCCAGATCTTCAACAAATAAGAAACGATTATTTACTGAAAAGAATTTCTAAGCGACATATAATGTTATTGATTACTTTAAAAATGTTGATTTTGTTCCTCAATCTGATGGTTAGAGAAACAAATTCTAGTCCCTCACTGACATTTTGAGGTTAAGCAAGAAAAAACTATAGTCAAAAAGGAAGTCAAAATCATATAAAACAAATTTACTTGTAACGATGTTTTTGATCAAACAAAAAGTTTAAACTCAATACCCTCTCCTTCAAGTACGTTTACATCTGACATGATATATTTGTCAGACAGTGATATATGTAAATGTAAAAAGTTGCTGAATTTGTATCTAACATAAATGTATCAGTGTCTCTCAATGTTTAAACATTACTCCCGATTTCTGTCTGAAATGTAAATGTAAACAGCCACCGAATCTGACATAAATGTATCAGTATCTTGCAATGTTTAAATATTACTCCCGATTTCTGTGTGACATAAATAATGCACCTTTAAGGTAACAAATTTGTTTAATTGTGATCAGTTGTTGGCTTTAAAATTGAGCAACAAAAAATTAAATGATGAGGATTTAGATCAAAATAAATTCTAAGTTTGATGATATTTTGAATAGGCAAAATTTTTGGCTTAATTAAATGAAAAGAAGCGAGATTATCTAAGGTAATTTCTAGGCCTTTTTGATCAGTCTAAAGTATTTTTTTAAAATAAATCTATTTGATTCAAATCAATTTATGACGTCTTGAATTTGAGCAAGGAAGAACTAAATGGGAAAGGACCAGACTACTTAAAAAAATGAATCACTAAGTTTGATGATGTTTTGGGTTAGGCAAACATTTTGACTTAATTCCACCATCTGCATTTGGATGTCTGGACGTTTGACGTTTGGAAATTAAGTCAAAAAGAACTAAATGAGAAGAGGCAAAAGGATTTTTAATAATATTTTTTTTAATCGTCATGAAGTTCTTAATCAAATAAAAAGTTTTCTTTTAATTTTTGTATCTAATTGTTATGTTAACTTTAATTGATTACGACTAGCCCTGACGTCAAGTCGAGCAATTTTTGGTTTAATTCATCCATTCAATTGTTGAAGTAACATTGTCTAACCTTTTGAAATTTAGCAACGAAGTACTAAATGTAAGGAGACAAACAACTAAAAATAAACAATTTCTAGGCTTGATGATTGTTTTGGTCAAGAAAACCAAATTCCTTTGGTTTGATTGTGATCAGTTTCTGATTACTTAATTTGGGCAAAAGAAGTAAATGAGGCGAATGATGATTAGTTCCTTTTATTTACAGTACTCCATTGCCACCAAGCAAACAAGTTGTTCCCGAGAATCGCCACTTTAGTTTCTGACCCTCCTGGACAATAAGGAAGAAATGTATAATACAATTTCAATAAACACAATCACACATTAATATAAGTGGTTCCTCTTTGTAATTGTTATAGTAGCAAATATATTTGATTCTGATCTGTTTCTGACGATTTAAAATTCTCAAGGAAGGACTAACTGAGAAGGAGGTACTAAATAATTTGATTTGAAGAGGAAAAGCAAACAATTTTTCAAAAAGTTTCTTTTAATCATCAAAGCCAAAAATTTTGATCTAATTTTTCTGGGATAGTTTTAATTGGTTATGGAAAATCCCTGTCGTTTTGAAAGCAAATAAGCAGTATAAATGAGATGATTGTTTTGATTTTGTTTTATTAGTCAATAAAAATATTTTCAATGGGTGATTATGTCTTTGACTTATTTTATTTATTTTCCAATAGGGATGTCGTAGATTAAAAATCTTAGCAGTTGATCAAGACAGAAAAGCTAAAAAGTAGAAACATAGCAATGAATATTTTAAACAGACATCAGACATATGTTATAACTATCTCTAATTTGAAGAAAAAAAATAGTCGAAAAAATAAACCAGAAACGCCATATTGGTGAAATAATAACTTCAATGATTTCGATCTGGTAATTTTGACTTAATTTTTTTATCTAATTGTGAAGACAACTTTAATTGATTCTAGTCACTCTCCTAATGTTTTGTCGCCAAGGAAGAAATTTACATTACAATTTCTAACCAACATAATGTTATCGATTATTTCAAAAATGTCGACTTTATTTTTCCATCTGATAGTTAGGGTAACAAATTTATAGGATTCTGATCCCTCACTGACATTTGGACGTTGAGGAAGTATTTGAAAATCAAAATCACATAAAGCAAATAACGTTTAGGCGTAGTGATGTTTTTGATCAAGCAAAATGATTTAAATGAATTCCTTCTCTGAATTAGGGTAACAAATTTGTTAAATCCCAATCAGTTTTTAGGTTTGAAATTGAGCAACAAAAATTAAATGAAAGGGATTAAGATAATTTATGAAAATTTAATTCTAGGCCCGATAATATTTTTAAACAGAAAATATTTTTTGACTTAAATAAATGAGGAGAAACATGATCATTTAAGGTAAATTCTAAGTGTTTTTGATCAGTCAAAAGTATTTGACTTAATGTCTCCATGTAACATTCATTTGATTGAGATGAACGTGATCATGTTTTGGGCCAGATAAACATTTTGGCTTATTTGAGCATAGAAGAACTAAATGAGTAGGAGAATTCATGATGTTATTGATTAGACCAAAAAGTTTCACTTAATTCCCATTGTTGTTAGGTTAATTTTAATTGGTTACTACCAGTCCTGATGTTTTGAATTTGAACAAGAATAAACCAATTCACGAGATAAAATTCAGCAACGAAGTCCTAAATGTAGAAAATTAAAACAACTGATGATAAATAATTCCTAAGCTTGATGATTGTTTTGATCAAGCAAACCGAATTCTACTACCTAATTATTAAGATACTAAATTTATTTGCCTCAATTAAGAAAACTAATTTCCAGGAGTGATCATGTTTTTAGTCAGTCACTTAGTTGCTCCTTCTAATTGTTAGAGTATCAGATTTATTTAATTCTGATCTATCTCTGACGTTTCCAAATTGATCAATGATGAGAAGGATTTTAAAAATGAAGTTGTAATTGAGTGATGAACGTAAAAGAAAACCTCAGTACTACAAAAAAATATATAATGTGCTCAGAATTAAATATTTTCATTTTAAAAATAAAAACACCGTCTTTTAAAATCAATCTTTAAACGCGTTCCCATTGGTCGTGACGTCAACACTCGTATAAATGGTGGTTTGTTTACGTTTTACGCTTGATTCAGTGGTCATTTCAGCTTTCATTTGTGTTTATTGAAATTAAAAGCCTGCCGTCTATACATATGTTTATGGTGATGGACTTTACTAAGAATGTGAACTATTCAATTCCGCGGAGATAAGAGGTGTAAAAGCTACAGTGTAAGTAATACCATTGTAATACATATTCACATTAGGTTATTTTAAAATAAATTTGTGCTTCATATAATTACTACAGGGCGCAATTAAGTTAAATTGGCAATGAAGGATGTATTCATACATTCAAAACAACAATATTGGGAGTAAAGGTACTCGTATAATGTATTTTCTTTAATTTACAGTGTTTTTGTACATTATTTACACCCGATACGACACAAAAACACTATCACCTGTATAACAACACTAAGTACTAACGTAAAATACCACTAATTTACTATTTTATGTTATTTATACAAGGAATAACGTCACGATGCAGACGACCTTCTATTAAACTGTTTTGGCGCCAACGATTTAAAAAAAAATTTACAAATGGCGAACTTCTTTTATGTGTATGGGCTTAAATTTTACACATTTTATAAAAAGTTGGTAAATACCAAATCGTCATATTTATGAATTTTTTAACTTAACTTCTCTATCTACTTATTGGGGTAACTCAAGTTGATTTTTGACAGTTTCTGATGTTTTCTAGCTAAGAAAAAACTAAATGAATTCTAATCTTTATAATAACTAAATATATAATTTTAATTAATTTTTTGGAGACGAACAAGTAAGAACTAAATCAGGAGGGTCGAAATTTCTAAGTGTAATGATGTTTTTATCAATAAACAAATTTTGAACTACGCAAATTAATTATCGCGAGTGATAATACCATAAATTATATGTTAGTTGAATAATGTACTATTATAGATTAATTTTTAAAATAATCGATTGCTTCAGCTGCTCGTAGAAAAAATTTAGCAAATATTATGTGATCAAAAATTGTTACTAATAACTTTCTGCGGTTAATGTCAATTTCATTCACGCTTTTATTTTTACATTATTGACACGGCGACGTATTACTTTTAATTCAGCTTCCGGCTACAATTTTAAAGCTTCCGCATCCTACGTAAACATACGAAAATGTCTTTGACTAAATAATATTGAAGAAACTTAATTTTCTTTAAGCGCATTCAATTTTAAATTAGCTTTAATTAATACGTATTTAACCACGAACTAATTTCGATTTGAAAATAAATGGGGAAAGTTCATTTCGTGTTTTTTTTTATTAATGACAGCCTTTCGTCAAAGAAAAAACTTGCTCTAAACGATGTTACAAAATAAGTTTAGGCAATTAATGTTTTGAAAATTACATTATTAGACAAAAAAATCGTTGCTACATTTGCATTGCAAATTTATATCAAATTACAATCCATTAAGCTTCCCTTTTCATGGAACTGACTTAAGAGCGTCTGGTACATACTTTCTGTTACTAAAGTTGATTGGATTTTGTTATAAAACAATCTAATCCTATTCAATCAGTAAGAAACGTTTTAAAATAGGGTCGTTTTTCAAGCATTCAGTAATGTTATTTTCATAACAATAGATAACTGAGTACTTGCAAATTAATTATTTTTACTGGTAATAATTAATTCCGGTTCTTATTGCAATAGTATAATCTTTTAATTACAAGTGCTTTGCAAATACGAACTTTTAAATTTTTAATCATTTGATAATAATCTAATATTTCATTAAAAAATTAATAATTTAATAAACAAAGCGAAAACTGTGTATGACCGCAAACTTACACCAACGTGTGCAAGACACAAATCTGTGATGGCTTGATTGCATATGTACAGCTGCTACTATTGTTGTTGTAAGTATTCAATTTTTTTTCTTTTGTTGTTACTTTACTCAGCGATTGAATAAAAAGGAAACACAATTTACACAAAAACATTTTTTATCGTATGATACGGTGTAAAAATGTTTAGGCAGCCTAACATTTGGCAAGTTAAATACAGGGTGTGTAATAGTTTTAAAAAACAAGTAGAATACGAAAAATATACAAAAATTTCAAATACAAAAGTTTCATTTAAAAAAAAATGCACAAATACAATGTTGGAGTAAAATGCCTCCCTCCCAGAAAATTAAAAATAAGCTAATTAAGACGTTAAGTATAGTTTAGAAATACCATTAATTTAAGAAAAACTCAATAAACAAGTAATTTTTGTTGTCTTAACCTTTGTTGATATGATAAAAACAAATTAAATTTCAATTTCAATGCATCCTGAAATAAAATTAGGTACCACTACTTGTCCATTTCTGGTAGAAACACCGCCTTTTTAGGACAAGCACAGTAAGAGGAAGATTTAGGATGATTTCCATGACTGCGGTAGACGTAGTTTGCATAGCCTTTAGCATACAAACATGATTATTTCATTTCCCTCAAATAAGGGAGATTGGAACATGTTCACAACTCTTCCAGTTTAATGAGTAGTTTAGGCGGTATAGAACGAATACGATGGTGAAAATTATAGTATATCTGACGCCCGACGTGGGGCGTATTTTATATAAAATACAAGAGAAGAAGAAAAAATTAAGTCAAAATAAACAAAAACCCAAAAAGCCGAAGAAAATTAGTTATGCAGAAAAATATAGAAGACAATAGAAGAGTTAAAATATGAAAATAAAATAAAAAAAGTAATAATGGCTATGTACTGATTGCTACAGTAGAATTGTTTCAACTCCTTCTTTGTCCCAAATTACAACAGATGATTTTCTTTCCTGTCCATTTTTCCCTTTCTCTTCTACCAAGTATTGGAGTCTTAAAAAAATTAGCTACAAAAACACTATTATTATCTATTCAATGAACAGACTGTTCTAGTATATGAGGAGTGGCTATGTCCTGATTGCTACAAAAGAACTCCTTCTTCGTCCCAAAGGATTTCATATTCTCAGATACGAGTAATTTTAATAAAGAGAAGCTTGTTGAGATTATTATGAAATTATTGAAGTATTGAAGCCAGTACCAAAATATGTTTGTATGTTGGCACCCAGCAAATTTTAATCCTTGATGAATGATGCCATTAGAGAAAACAATGTTATATCATAAACTAACCTTTTGTCATTACTTATGTGGCCCACACTGTACAGGTTTATACCGATCTTCTGGGGCACCATACATAACACTTACATCACAATACAATATTTAAAATGTACCATACGATTAAATAAATAAATAAATGTGGCCCTTCAAGTTTCAGAAAAAACACAACTCCAATGTTAAGTAAACCTCCTATAAAAAATTCTACCAAAAATACTGCACATTTGTCAAGAAAAGTAGAGCTAAAAGTATCTGATGGAGAGCTCCTGGTTTTCTTACTTTTCTGGGCAGTCTATCTCTTGTAGAGGACATTACACTTTTGGAGCTTAGAAATGAACTCCACCTCGTTCTCTACAACTTCCTCCAGAACCACAACCAGATTTTTAAAATGGAAGTTGAGTTGTTTTGTTTTTGTTATCCTAAGTTCCTAATGGATCTCCTGGGGATATTAATGAAATCCATCTTCAGCACTTAAACAAGCTGCTGTTAAAGTCAGCAGGGAAAGCTGGAGTACTCTTGCTTATGTCATTAACCAACTTTAATGCTACGTGGAACCGTTAAGCTAAAAGTTCTCCCAATCTTATACGGTGCTAATCTTTGTGCATTATCCAAAAAAAAATGATGGCGTTCGACCAATAGCACTAGGAATCATATATCGTTGTCTTGTGGGGAAGATTTTCTCCGAATGTTACGCAAACAAAATTCTAAGTCTCTTGAGACCAGTTCAAGTAAGAAAGAAAAGATGTGAATCCTCCGGAAAAGCTCTTGTAGAACTAGACTACAAAAATGCATTTAACTCTTTGAAACTTCGTACATCAGTGCTACAACTTTACATCGGATCGTCAACAATTAAATCAGCAGTGAAACCCATGTAGATTGCTTATATTTAGCTAGACCATTCAACCGCTTACAAATTAAAAAACATCGACATTTATCATTAGTCCCTGGAATCAAATAAATTGTAAAGGACAACTTCACTTGCAGGATCGCTTACAACCTTCTACCTATGAAAACAAATTTAAAATCAAACTCCTATCCTCCATATTTAGGCCCAGCATTTTGCTTACTTAATTTTGAAAGATTATCTGGGAATACCAAAAATTTACTGAAGAACTTTCCTTCATGGCTTTTCCAAAATTAAACTGTCGCATTTGACAATCACATTAAGACTACTTTAGAAGTAATTATTAAGTCGAAACCGGACAATGACAAATAGACTATTGCATCTTTATTTCCGGGCATAGAGACTTAGAAATTTACAAAGTTCTCTCTTGGGTAAATAGCGTCTTTGACTTGTCTAATCGATGTACCTTCTCAGAAATGATTTTCAAAGATACGGTTTGGAGAGTTGGACAAATAAATTCTCTTTATCAACAATTCTTAGTGGCCTAAAAATAGTGACAAAATAGGAAGCTGTATTCCATCTAAACATTTAATTCACCTGAAGCCAAGACAATATATTTAGTGTCATGCACCAAGGAGTCAAGTGGTTGGTTTTAGGGAATAAGATCTTCACAATATAAGTGGTTTTCAGATCAGAAAGGCACTTAAGCATTCCACATACATATACGTGTAGTACGCGGACCATGATATTGCCTTTAAAAAGTAGATTTTTTCAAAATTTATTTTCAATTATACAGGGTGTTTCACTTTCAAGGACCACTTGTTAACCTTCACATTTTAAATAAAAACATATATTTTTTATTCTGAATCTACGTGAAAAATTATGGTGACTTCATGTATACTAAAAAAGTGAAACTTTTTGAGATATCGATTTTTAAACACTTTTTTATTTTAAATATCAAACTCAAATTTTATTCACACTTAGGACGGTAATGACATTAATTGTCTATGGTTTAAAAGTTGACGTTGCTTATACAGGGTCTGAGAAAGAAAAGTCAAACTTTGTAATAAAATTGATAAATAACTTGATAAAATCAAATGAACACCCTTTATATTTTTTTCCAGGTCGATGTACAATTAAATTCTCTACAACTTTGATATGGATGTCTGTCTACCAAAACTCAACAGTTAGCCGTGAAACTTGTTTTCTTATCAAAATACACGTTTTACTCAAAATTATAAAATAGATCATCAAAATTAGAACAAAATCGCGGGACAGATTATTTCAAATAACCAAAAGAAATATCTGAATAAATTGAAAATGTAAAATACAAGAAGAATTTTTAATAATCGCGTCAGTATTCAAAATTGTTTTTTTGTCAGATATTGATATGGTGTAGTACACGATAAGGATGGAATTTGTTTTTAAGTAACATCTTATTTACAGGGGTCTTCAAAGTTCCAACGTTATCTACTACTTGTCGTACTCAAAGATAAGGTTCTCAACCGCTGATAACGATAACGATGTCAAATTACATATCCTCTTCAGTACAAACATGTTTCCTAGTATTTTTCTCGTAGTTACTAATAGTTTTTTACGTAGATCTCAGAATAAAAATCATATAAAAAGTCATTATAGTTTTTACGTAGATTCAAAGAATAACAATAAAAACATATGTTTTCATTAAAAATGTCAAAATTGACAGGTGGTCCACGAAAATGGGACACCCTATATAATTGAAAATATTTCTAAATCGTAGCCTTTGAATAACCTAAAATAATTGGTCAAATTTCTTAAAGGGAATATCAAAGGTCCGCGTACTACTCAGACAGACTGTATATGTCACTGAGGACAACAAGTAGACAGCAAAGCGACTCACGACCTTTCTTGCTCAAAGAGTATAGGTCGTTGAACACGATTTCATTTTTGTGCCTTGGCATCAGTTAACGTTCCCAACATTCTTTAACCATATTTTGGATGGATTAACTAATGATACCAAGGTCTAATGGAAAATGTCTTCTTTGGACCAAATCTTGATATTAGATCATCAAGTACTGTAGAAGCCGTTTCTGAAGTTGAAGTAGGGGGAAAAGTAACTAAATACCGTTCCTTAGAAGAGGATTTCATCTTCGTTCCTTTTGCGTTAAAGGCCTATGGATTTTGTGACTGAGTTAAGAAAAAGTTGAAAGTTAAGAATCGATTTAATTTTAATCGACAATTCAACCTCAGATAGAGATAATTTATTCTAATTAACTTGTACGGGCCACAACCTCAACCGCTCACAACGTCAAATTCGAAATTTTGATCATAAAGTCAAACGTGTCATTCACATTTTGAACATAACGTTAAATTTGACCACAAAAGTCAAACGACGCTTATTTCATAAATAAGCAACCGATTGACCATAACGTCCAACTTTAAAGATGACCACAACGTCAAACGTGACCATAACGTCAAATTCCAGTGTAACTGAAACACATTTAATCACAAAGCACCGCCATGAAGATTCTGGATACGCCTTTGAGAAAACTTTCTTCATGGCGCTGTTTGTAATTAAGGGTGTTTCGATGAAACTCGGAAATTCACATTTGACGTTATGCTCAAAATTAGAAGTTTGACTCTGGAACGCTCATTGTTAAATTTATTTGAGGAGGCTTGAACCTGTCCTAGGTACAATTATGAGGCAGACTAGCTTATCTCGACACTAACAAGATACGAGATACAAAATAATATCACCAAGAATGCAACAAAACCGATATATTGGTTTCAAAATTTAGGTTTTTTATAGTTTTGTCGCTCAAAATGAACATGTATGTAAACTTTAATCCTTCTCTAGCATGTGCGTAACCGTTGATTGAAATATTGGTAAAGATAGTCAACCGCTTGTATTTGCTTGTATCACGGATGCAATTCACATATGCATGTTGGGTTGCGTTTTTGTTTACTTTTTTCACCTGTACTGAAGCGCTAAGTTATAATGTGTACGATTCTTGAAATAGAATAGTTCAATTTATTCCACCGTTGTAAAAATGGCGCAACATACAATCCGTAAAATTTACTTTTGTCAATACAATGTTGCAACGTTTTCAAATATTTAGTAAACGTATTAACTAGTAATTAAAAGTGACGAATTTTTCATTTATGAATAATACCATTGATGATACATATCTTGGATTTTAATGACAATGTTTTTTTAATAATTTACTAAAATACATGCGAAGCGTTATTTGTTAAAACAGTTTGGTTTGGTCGGTGTTAGATAAATAAGAAACAATTATTTTACAAATTATGCTTGCACTTTATTTTTTAACTTGCAAATAATAATGTTGACATTTGTTTGTCATTTAATAACTTCGTTAGGAATAAAGTAGAACATACTGGGAGAAATACCACTAGAGTTCAGAAACGCAAAATTATTGGTTTTTGTATCTACTTGTTTTTACGTGTTCAGTTGAAAAGGATTTTAAATAAAAATTGGTTTTCAAATTTTTCAATTCAAAAGGCAACAAGTTACCGTGTTTTTTAGGGAAAGTGGGTTCCACTAGACCTTCAAATTTAAATTCACTTGGTAATAAAACCTATTCCTATTACTTCTAAAAATAAAAGTACTAGATTTTAGCTTGAGGTGTGTTGTCTCCCGACGCGGTGCGGATAATACGTGTATAATACACTATTCTTTTCTGTGACGAAATAAATGACGATTTAATATTGAAAAATCATATTACAATAGAATTAGAAAATTATTGAGGGAAATTTGGTGTTAAAAATAGTACTCACTTTTTCCCGAGGGAAAAAATAATTTACGAAAAGTGACACTTTGTTATCTGTTAGTAGAGATAAAAGTTAGGATTTTACTCTTTGAAACTGTATCAAAATATCATGGTTTCGAATTAAAATAGTTTAATTAAAGTAAAAATAGCTCATTAATTATAAACATTGTTTCAAAAATTACAATTGCAACTGATCTAAAATAATAGTAATAATTTACAAACAATTTACACATAAATAATAACGTACCTAATACAATGCTATACATAAAACATATCCAAACATTTACACTTATTTATGCAGATAATATTCTTATTTTACGGTGTGGTTTTGTGACATCACTGTAATTATAGCTATTAGAAATATGTTTATTAGCCTCCCACTTTAAGGTTCGATATAGTTTTATTTTAACCAACTGATCGATAATTAACAGTTTATGAGTGTCGCATTCTCTGAACCATGAATTCACACTGCTGTTGAGACATTTTTTATACGGAGTTTAATTTTTTCCAATAAACCATAATCTGTTTTAAAAAGATGAAATTCTTCAGTAAAAGTTTCAATAAAAACACAAATTTTGAGAATTCGGGTGATGGTCTGTGTAAGTATTTAATTCCATCAGATTTGCTGTAATCTTTATATAGAATTAATGATTCGTTCACATTGAAAACACTTGAGTCGTTAACTGTTAGCATTTCCTTACACGTATTACAATGTACTTTTTTATATATGTAGTGACTTAAATAACCCGCAACATACGACACTGAACAAGATTCTAAAGAACTATTAATTACGACATTGTCTTCATTGATTTTGTTCTCCAGACAGGTTCTAGACGATCTCTTGATCTTCTTGATTGTAATATTTTCATTGTAACAAATAAACAGATAATCATTAAGCTTTGCATAGATGCTTCTTTAATGCGTTTATCATATCTTAAAATATAAGTACACCTAAAGTTGATATTGAAACAAATGTATTACGAGGAGTCTTCCGGATTATCGTTTATGAGTCACATTCCTTATCGGCTTAGTCAGAAATTCTACAATTGCATACTTTAGCAACACCTTTAGTAAATGAGTAGGCTTGTTATAATATTGTTTAGATGCAAACAGTTGAGTACGTTAGATTGTAATATAAGAAAATTCAACATTCGTTCCAACATAAAAAGGGATAGCGTTTCTATGTTAAAAATTTTAATTTCAATGACCAAAATTTAGAAATTTACTTGCGTAAGCCTAATAGATTTTAAAACATTTTCAACGGATAAACGATGTTAATGTAATAAATATATGAGTATGGAATTTTCAAAAGTATTTAAAGAAATTGTTTTTTTTGGGAGAACGTTTTTCAACGATTTCTTTACGAAATTAATACTTTTAAATCTGCAGGTTTTTTCATAATAATAAACTTTATTCACATGTGTATGTATACAATCTTTGTACATATATGTGTTTGTCATGATGGTATAACCATTGTTATAACCTTACGTAAGAAAGATACAAATAAATATTATTACATTGAACAATTAACAGACAATAGAAAAAAATATATAACAAAGGACACACATTTAATTAGTACGTCGACAAAAATCAATAAATTCTTGTATATTGTAGAACGCATGTTTTTGTTTGTTTGTCAACATTGACTCAATGCACCAATATTTCAATCAACGGCATGATGCATTGGCAACAATGTCGTGCCTTAGCATAAACTATCAGCAAAATTACAGTTTTCTATTTCACATTTATCGGCAATACTGTTCTGTAAATTCTACAATACAATTGACGTATTTTCTTAGCACAAAGCGATACTACCGACCTCTGATGTTTAGAACAAATTTCGGGTCGCATAATCCCGTAAGGTTGACTATCTTTACCAATATTTCAATCAACGGCGTAACTTAAAAATTCAAATTTTTTTGTTGTGTAAAATATCCACATTTTTCTAAATCATTGCAGTTACTACTCCCATCATTATTTAAATAGATAATAAAACTAAAAATATTTTAAATAATTTCCATAATTTGTATTATTTAAGTATCGATCCTATGTTGTTGAAAACACTACTGACATACAAATCTAAGAACGTACTTGAGGTACATGATCAGAATTTCTATTTAAATAAAGGATTACGTTACAACTATCTAAGCTTACAATGAATGAACACCATGCTGATGACTAATGAGATCATTGTTAAACCAACGAAAAACGTGATACTATCATTAAATTAAAGGAAATCACGACGTATACGTAATCCTTACGTTACAACACTGAACTTGTACACATTCGTAATAATTTCTAAACAACTACTCATCAACGATTTTATTGATTAGAAATTAAGGTTAAGGTTAAAGAAAAATCGAAACGGGGGATTTCACTTATGCCATAATAAACGATTTATTTGCAATCGTAATACTAGAGATTTGTCGTGTTTAATGAACATAAAATTATAAAGGATTCATTTTATAACTCCACGGACTCGTAAATTTCTCGTTAAAATTTTTGATTTCGTATACGACGTGTTACGACATTCCTAAACACGGCAAGATTTAAATCTTACTTTCTATACATAAACGATTCATCACTATTGTGCAGTCACAATTTATTTTTGACAACTATTTTTTTAACAAAAAGCTATTTGCATAGTAAATCGTGGTCACACTATTCTACGACATTTAAAATTAAAACAATTATAACAATAGACGTTGCATTTTCAATAATTTTCGCGATATTTATCTACACGTAGGTATTTATTTATTTGTCGCAATGTTTATTTATTTAATTGCAAGTTAATATCACGTTCTTTTTAACAAATATAATTAAAGGTTGTATTAGAACATGCAAACTTTTAAATAGAACGACATTTCATTATTGTTTCCGTAATACTTAATTATATTTTCGAACGACATAATTTTGTTTTAATTGGATGTTGCATTTTTAATCACTGTGATTTACGTGCACACCTTAATTTGTGAATGTGACGACGTTATCTATTAAAACCAAAATTGGGATCATTTATTAAAAATGTAAATGTTTATTTAAATAGTTTGCCAGCATCCGTTCATTAATTGTTTAAATTTGCATAATTATTATTAAGGTGATGATTTTACGATTACCCTTAATAATTTATAATTAATTTCGCCTAATAACTTTAAGAACATCTATTTGAACAAATGAATAGATGAACTTTTTTGAATAATAATCTTATTAATGACTATTTAATTATAATTAAATAAAAAATCAAAACTTCTTACATATTGCGTTGATTGCATTTTTGTGTTGAATAACATAATTTTATATTGAATGTAGTATAAAACTTTATTTGTTTAATATTCTTTGGTTGATAACATCTCTAAGACTTGGATTCTTAATTTTGTTGTTTAAGCTTACTTCATCAAAAACTTTATGGGTTTATTGTTATTAATACTACTTCGCAGGCTTTTTCAACACTTTGCGGGCTTTATCAACAATGCGCAGCTTTATCTGGTTTTTATTAAACCGTCTCTTAATAACTGGGTTAATTAATTACAAACACAACACTTCTTTCAATGATTAGCGTCTATTACACGTCCATCATTCTCTACTGCCTGAGAGCTTCTCTTTCCCAACTTCCACTTCACTCGATCACGTACACACAAAAATCAATATATCTTCTTAACATACAAGATATATCTATATCTTACTACTAGACATTATATCACTAGTAATCTATACATTATAATTATGACATCATACAATCACTGCAATATGTGTAAACTGTCCCAATAATCCAGATTTTTTTGACTTCAGAATCTAAATTTTTACAAATATAATAAGTAATATTAAGAAAATAAAATAAATATAGATCGTAGAAAACTGAGTGAAAATTTAACAAATCATTATTAAAAACTTTAAAAATTCAATAACAATGATTTATTATTGAAAAAATATGTTTCTATATTATCTAGGTTTTTATTTGGATACATAATCTAGATGTCAAACTAAAGAAATAAAATTCAGAATAGAAAATAATAAAAAAAAAACTAAAAAACTTATTAATAATAATTAAATGGAAATATTTTTCTCATTTTCTAAACTTCTTTGAATACATAATCTACATGTCACACATGACATTAAAAAATAAATTAAAATCTTAGAAAGAAGTAATGAAAAATCACGTTACTTATTTCATAAAATCTTGGTTTAGAAAATAGAGTAACAATTGTTCCTTATACAGGGTGTAAATAAATAAGTGGCGAATCTTTGTCGAAAAATAATGTGAGTTTTTCATATAAAAAAAAAATTTATATCAGCAACCCCTGCTTAGTTACAGCTTCTAAAGATTACTCAAAAATGGGTTTTAATTGTTTCTTTTAAACAAAAAAGTTACAAATTTTAAAATGAGACACCTTATTTGTTTAAAGAGAATAAATCTATTTGTAATGAATTTTAAATAATTAAATATAAGGTATATGAGAATACCACAAAAATATTCACCCAATGCTTCTTCGGTAGCAAGAAATGTTCGCTTATTTCAATTTTGTAACATTTTTAATTTACAAGAAAAAAATTTAAAACGGTTTTTGCCATCTTTAAGGGGTTGTAACTAAGCAGGTGTTGTTATATAATTTTTTTTATATTAATGTCACACATTATTTTTCGACAAAGAAACACCACATACTTTTTTTGCACTTATTTATTTACACCCTGTGTATTAAGTTTTTTATCTAATTAATTTCTTTGTTATGTATATAATTTAAATATCACAAATAAAAGCAGTAAAGTTTAGAAAAGAAAATCAATTAAAACCTTAAAAAAACACCTCATTTAAAAAACCCTAACAAACATTTTCTAAGTATTGGAACAATTTTCTAACTTTTATTGAATATAATTTTAAATGTAAAATAAAATTAATTAAAAATTATAAAAAAAATTCAAAAATCACGGTGCCAACTTATAAAATTTATGGTTAAAATTTTGAAAAAATTTAATAATTATTATTATATTATATTTATGGAAACAAATTTCTAATTATTTAAGCTTTTGGTCACAATTATATAAAGATAAAATCTAGAAACCAAATTGAATTAAAACCTTACAAGAAGAAAAAACTAAGGCATTATTTTGGTTAAATAAAAGTTATATTATATATTATTCCTCATTGATGAAGATTTGTTTAGATATCACAAATAAAAGCAGTAAAATCCAAAAAGAAAATCAATTAAATTTTAAAAAAAAAACATAGAAAACAACGCCATTTAAAAAAACCCTGACATTTGCTACATATCGGGTCAAATTTGTAATTGCGCCGAGTATTTTGAATGTAAAATCCAGATATCAAAAAAAAAAAATTAAAATTATAATTCAGAATAAATTAAAAATCATGGTACCAGTTTATAAAATCCTGGTAAAACTGTGAAAAAAATTAATAATTAATAATAATTATATGTTATTTTTGCAGACATTTATCTAATTTTTTACATTTTTTTGGGTAGAAAATGTTTACACATATAAGCAGTAAAATTTAGAAACCAAATTAAACTGAAACCTTATAAGCAAAAAGGAAACCACGGAATTATTTTAACAATCCTGGTTAAATAATAAGTAGCAATTATTCCAGATTCCAGATGGACATATGTTTCCAATTAACCTTACTTGTTTCAGTGTAAAAGGCAAAGAAAACCACTCCATTTAAAAAACCCTGAGCAAAATTTTTTATGTTTTAGTAAATTTAATAATTAATAATAATTATTTGTTATCTATAGAAATATTTTCCTATTTTTTATACTAGCAGTAAAATTAGTAAAACAGTAAAAAAATTAGAAACTAAGTTAAATTAAAAACTTTTCTACAATTTTCTAATTGCCCCTGATTGTTCTGCACGCAGAATACAAATATCAAAATTAAACAAAAATTAATTTAGATTCGAAAATACATTCAAAAAAATTAAAAATTCACGCTATCAATTTATAAAATGAAAAATGAAAACATTTTTTTTTAATTTTTTACATTTTTTGCTACAATATGTACATATCACAAACATAGACAGTAAAATTTAAAAACCTAATTAAATAAAAACCTCAGAAAACAGAAAGAAAACCACAGAATTATTTAAAAGATACTGGTTAAATAATAAAGTAATAATTATTCCTTATACATGGAGATATGTTTCTAACTTTTTGAGTATATAATCCAAATATCACAAATAAAAGAAGTAAAATTTAGAAAAAAATCAAATAAAAATATAAAAAAGCAAAACATACATGCCATTTCCCAAAAACCATGACCAACATTTTCTACTTATCGGGAGAAATTTGAATTGTTTATAATTGTTTTTAACTGGTTTGTATTAACAATCCAAATATTAAAATTTAAAAATTAAAATTCATAGTCAAAAATAAATTAATGAAGATATTAAAAAAAAACACGGTATCAATTAATAAAATTTCTGGCAAATGAATTTAATAATTAATAACAATTAATTGTTATTTATGGAAACATATTTTTAATTTCTATAGATTTTTATGAGTATTCCATATGACACACATAAAAGCAGGAAAATTTAGAAAGAAAAATCAATTGAAACCTCTTGAAAAACAAAAAAGAACACAATTTTTTAAAAACCCTGGTCAATATTTTCTAATGTTGTTATGTATGCAGAATTAACATGTGAAAATTAAAAAAAAAAATGAGTTTGAAATTAAATTAAAAAAATTAAAAACATTACATAAAATTCCTGATTAAAACTTTGGGTAAAGTTAATAATTAATACAAATTATTTAATTAAATTATTATTAAAAAAACCTGATTAAAATTTTCTACAATTGAGACAATTTTCGAATTGCCTCGACTGTTTTATATGTAAAATTCAGATACGTTTTTAATTTTCTACAATCTTTGGGTTCAAAATTTACATGTCGCAAGTACAAAGATAACATTTAAAAAGTTTTTCAAAATTAAAAAAATTAAATTTACAGTTCAAAATAAATTTTTAAAAAAATTTTAAAATCAATGTATTAATTTACAATATTCCGGGCTAAAACTTTGAAACGATATACCTACTAATAATTAACAATTTATTGTTTATTATTTTTGAAAATTATTTCAAATATTTTACTTTTTTTTGGCTACAATATGTACATGTCACAAATATAAGAAGTAAAATTTAAAAAACTAATTAAATTAAAACCTTAGAAGAAGAAAAAAAACCACATAATTATTTAAAAAATCCTGTTTAAGATGGAGATGTGTTTCTAATTAACCAAACTTTTGAGTATGGAGTCTAGACACAAATAAAAGTAATATATTTAAAAGATAACACAAATTAAAACTTTAGAAAAGGCAAAGAAAACTAGACTATTTAAAAAAAACTAATTATACCGTGACAATTTCCTAATTACTCCAAACTTTTTGAGTATAAAATCAACATATAAAAAATAAAAAATTAAGTTTAGAATCGAAAATAAATTAAAATCTCAGAAAAAAATATCGTGTAAAAAACTTCATAAAAATTTAATAACAATTATTTTTATAATAAAACGCAAAAGCAAAAATAAATTAAAAACTCAAAAATAACCAAGAAAACGTTATTAGTTTTAAAAAATTCTGACAAAACTTTAAAAAAAATTAATGATTGACATATTGGACAACTAATGAAAATAGAATAACAACTACCCTTTGCTAATCAACCAAATTTTTTGAGTATACAACCTTTATACCACCAGTAAAAGCAAACTTAAAAAGAAATCACTTTAAACCTTAAAAAAAAAAAAAACCACAGTATTTATTAAGAAACCTAGGTTAAAAATCAATTTTAAAATTCCTCACTAAAAGAGTAATTGTCTCCTATAAAAAAATTTAATTATTCTAATTGTTTTGAGCAAATAATATTTTTACTAAATATTAGAACCCAACAAGGATACAAAATAACAGGTAAACACTAAGTTACCAAAATTGATTTCTCCTAGGATATCCAGTACTACTTTTCAGAGAAGGCTTGAATATCCACTTAGAGCCACCGTACACGAGCTACATTTTTGAAGTTGAGAGAACCACAAGTTGTTGTTAGCCCGACGGCTAATTGTGGTTAGGTCAACCAACACCTTGGCAATTTGTTTGTAGTTGCATTGATTGTATATGGTAACGAGCTGCGGCGTCGCTCAGACTGCATGCCGACTGCAGACGCCCGTTTCGAGTGCAGTGACGCAACTGCATTTTTGTCGTAGGAACCGAATGCAAAATATGGCTCATGTACGGCGGTTCTTTCTGGAGTTACAACAACACTTTTATTTATTTAAATATAGTTGTACTGCATTAAATCATCAAAATAGCGTTATTTAAGTGTTAGAATAATTTCTTTGAAGAATAGAGTATAGTATCAGTCACTAACCTAGATAGTTCAACAATCATGTGCACTGTTCACGGCTGCTTCACTATTGGCTGAGCCGCATTTGAAGGTCATCGTAAATAGACTGCTTTACACCACACATTGCATGATCAAAACGTGATAGCTATTTTGCTTTGTGAATCGTACTATAGTAGCAGTGTATTAATGTTGGTAAAATTAAAAGTATTAACTGTTATTGTTACACCTAACATAACGCTACAAAAACTACTTAGCTTTGATCTTTTCTTTGTCAATAATGTATGCGAAACGATGGTATTTTTTCATTCTCAACAATCTTAATCTAATTTGCATGAGTTTAAAAAAATCCCTTTTACACTTATTTGTATTTCAGAATATAAGTTTTATCTGGGGTTGATATTTGTTTTGGAAATAATGAGATTCAAAACATGATTATTCAAAGTTTTGTTAATTTAAAGCACAGTCACCTTCACTAATGTTTATATTTAAATACTCTCAACATAATACTATTATTGGCTTTTAAGACAATATTACCTGTTAAGTGAAGTTAAATTTTTGTAATGAAATAATACCTCTCTCCGCTCCCAAAATTAACTCAGTTGTTTAAACGTTTTTCGAATTACGATTTAAAAAAAAAACTTAATATTGTAATTATATTTTAATATTGTATAATGTTTGTATTCATTTGCATTAAGTCATAACATTTGTAGTCGCATGCCCCATCAAAGATTGACAATTTTCGTGAGTAGAGAGAAAATCAAAATTACTATCCATTCTTCATAAGAAGCTTTACTCATATCATGTCTGATAAGAACATGTTTTCCCGGCAAATTTGTTCTCATTATGGTAAGGATAACAATCCTACTTTTCTTGGTATTATCATTCACATAAGACAAGAATCTTGGACCTAGCAGAAAGACTTGAAAGTTTCAGCGCATTAATTTCAATAGTTCAGAAGATATCACAGGGTGCACGCTGTCAAATAGCATGGAGAACCTTGAGAATTCCGACTCTACCAGTTTTTTTTTAAATAAACAGTGACGTTCCCAAGTCAGTGGAGTGCTATAGATTTTAAGAAAAAGGTGACTTGTTTAAGTGATTCTACCATTGACAGAAAACATTTAGAAACTTGAAGTCAAAAGATCTTGCATCTGATTCTCCAATCCATCCATACATTTAATTTCGTTATATGATGCTAATTTTGCAAGTGGATATGATGACCTTAGATCTCAACATCTAAAAACCAATAACCTAGACCTATCTTGAAACACTAGCTGGAGTAATGGAGTTATACCCTTGGGTGCTTTAGTCAAAGTAATCGATCTGATGCTTAGTAGATGTGTGAATCCGTTTATTCTGGCCAATCTTTTTTCTGTCAGATTGGTCTATAGGCGAATAGCAGCTATATTAATATATAGAAAGTTAAGCCAGCCCCTTGGTGAATTTTTAAACCCTTTCAATTTGTTTTGGTACACAGGGATGTAAAACTGTAGTTAAGTTCACTAAAACTTGCGCCAATTTGAACCAAAAAATTGTTCAAAGTTAACTTTTCCACCATAAACTAAGAAGCTTTTCTTAAAGAATTATACGAACATGCTTCAAAAGCAGCAAACAATTGTTTTCAATACTATGGCCAAGGATCTTTCCTTCAATTCGGGAAGTATCAAAAACTTTCAGAAACGGATGCTCAACAAGGTCACCGTGAAGAACATTTACTCTTTGGCTTATAGATTATAGCTTCACTTTTTTCAGAATAAAATCTATAATTCCTTGATGATGCTACGGGGAACCAGATGTTGCTTTAAATCATTAATCATAATTTACAAAACAGTTGGGTTACAGGTTAACCCAAGCAAATGTAAGATTTTCTTTTGTAGAGATGAAACTGCTGAAGTACTTTCACTTTTTAATGAGGTAGCACTAGAAATTTGTTTGATCTAGTATAAGATATAAGAAGAATAGTCGACATCAAGTTTTCTTCTGACACTGACAAAGCTTGTTTTCTGGTTTTACAAACTCTACAATCAGAAGTTTGGTCACACGTTTTTCCATGTTAGACACTTTCCTAACTGGTAATGCATTTCAAATTGCAGTAGCCCTTTGTTTGGAAATTGATTTGTGTGAACTTTATCTACGCCAATGTGGAAAGCGAGTAAAGAGATGGTATTCACAAATTGTTATATTTGAAAAGCACTGAAAGATTATCTAGTCATTAGGAAATCAATCAGATTATTCAAAAACCTTTAGTATTAGCCAGAATTTCTTCTAGATTAGATATGACGACAAAAGATCAAATTGGATTTCTTTTACCCCATGGTCAAAAAGCGTGCATTTTCTCATGCACATAAATTGGCACTGAAACCGGGAAGTGCTGCTGAAAAAGTTGCTAAATTCAAATCAACCCATTATCAAGAAATAATGAATCAAGCAATTTCACTTGGTAGTTGGAGTACTGAGTACCAAAACCATTCCCTTTATAAATGATTTAGGAAGTGCTATCCGGTGAGGATGGTTTAAAATTTTTCTTGACTCAACCTTGAGATCCAGCGTGGAAACAGTGCAAGTGTTCCTGACACTCCTCCCTCAAATTTTTCTTACGAAGAGATGTTTTACTATAGTTTTACTTTTATTTCTTGTCTCTTAATAGTATAGCCTTTTCTTCCGATAATAAAATATATAAATTAAAAGTTACTCGTGATTTTTGAAAAATCAAAAAAAATTTAAAAACTCATAGTTTGGTATATCGTAGGTGGTAATTCATCAAAAAGATTTTTAAATAATAATATTAAGTCTATTTTCAATGTCATTGTAATTAGTAAGCAAAAAAAAATTTAATTCGATTTAAAAATTTTTTGTAAGAATCATATTTACATGCAAGTTTGAAATACCAATTTTTTAAATAAATTCTAGTCACACATATTATAGTGGATTATATCATTAAGAGTGGAAGTAGATGCTTTCAATTAACATATATTTTGACTTGGTCGAGTCAACGGTTTCTATAGAGATACACAAAGTCAACATTTTTATTAAAATAATATACAAGGTAATTTTTTTAAAACATATAATCGCTGTATTTTCTAAGCAAAAACAAGTTTAAAGAAAAACAAAAACACATCAATTTTAATATCGAGGGAGAAGATTATTGACGTATTAATGACAGTTGTGGAATCAACTTCCTAGTCCTCAGAGACTAGCCTTAAGAATTTTTAAATATAATTTATTTTTGTTTAGAAATTATAGGGATTGTAAAAGTTAAAAAAAGTCACCCTGTATAAAATATTCATAATCTATAATTATCACATTCGAAATTTAAGAAACTGTTTGTAAACAGTGACAGCTCAAAGATTAATAACAGCATACGCTGAACAAATTAATCATAAAAATTTAAATTTGTTTATAACTCAAAATCAAAATAATTAATTGTCTAAAACAGAGAAATTCTTATGCTATCGGTTGCAAACTTTTAATTTCAATTTTGCAAACTCAATTACCTTTACACGATTATTTATTTAAAAAAAAAATTTAATTAATGCAATCAGAAATTAATTTTTGCAATTTCAGCATATTCAAAAATTATTCATAATTCTCAATTAATTAATCATAGACCCCATTTTTTGACTTATTTAAAGAAAGTGATATGTATATATGCCAATTTAAATTGCACAATTTTCTACATGAACTATTAAATAATATTGTCCAGCAATTTTTTACATTCCGATTACGTTTACTTAACTAACATTTAAAATTATGTAACATCCTTTTTTGTACTACAATATACGTAGCGCACAAGCTATCCAACAAAAATTGTGTTCAAATCAAATAAGATCAAATGCAAAAAAGAAAAATAAATAAAATGTTGTTTTATAACAGTAACTGTATTTCCTACAATCGAAAAAACGAGAGTTTTCTACAAATTTCACAAACTATAAATTTTTTTTTAAGTTAATTAACTGGAGCTGATACATAATTTAATTTTTTTTATATAAGCCACGTAGGCGTCTTTAATTATCACCGCAAAGCTATACGAAAGTGATCAAAATTTATTGTTGCTTTAGATTAGAACACATAAAAATTACATCACATTTAACAATTTCGCATTTTACTTATAATTTTTCGGTTAGAACGTTAGAAAGTGGAGGAAAAAATCCAGTTTATGAAAAAAACGCTCCTTTAATTATTGATTTCATACGTAAGATGGTAAGAAAGAATTTTAAGTATCTTAACTGACAGAAAGCGACTTCCGGTTTGTTGTGAAATGTTTTAATAAGCATTGACCGCTAAAGTATTCTCGGCCAAAATCATTGAACGCAGTTTAAGTGCATAACTTTTCTTTTTCTGGACGGTTTAGTTTGAAGTAATTTATATGATAATATTTAGGTAGTGTTTAATATAAATATTGCGGCTAGGTACCCCCATCAGATAAATTGTTTTCTTCTTCCAGTAGTTCCGTTAAATTTTAATTTTTCAGTGACAAAATAAAGCAAAGTATTTTTTAAAATTATTTCAAATGTATTTCTTCCTCATAATTAGTTTCATTTTATAAACTTCACTGGAATACAAAGATATACGTCATCCAATCAAATAATTTTATTTATTTTGTTGTATGTACACTGCAATAAATAATACTAGTAAAATAATAATCATTTTAAATTTTTACGCGTAAATAGGATTAAAGTAAAATTTTGGCTAAAAATAATAAAAGTATAAAATAGTTTATAATTAAAAAAATTGTTTTAGTTTCAAAATATATATTTTTAATTAAATTAATAATTAAAAAAATTAATTAAAATTTATAAAGGATCTATACACTAATTTTTAACCCAGATGCTTCAATCAACAAAAATTGTGGAAATAACCCCGCAAAAAAACAATTCCTTTATTTTGAGTGCACATGTTTTTTATTGTTAATTTTCCAAAAAAACAAAAAAAATAGTACACATGGTCTAGTCTTCTTCATTTTGTTTTAATGAATTTACGAATACAGTTCATTCAAACTAAAACAAGCTAACCCGAATAATTCCTTTATTATTTTATTTTGTGTAAAATCCCAAAAACAAGCCAAAAGGACATCCTCTAATGTCAAATTTGA
The DNA here is from genome assembly GCA_030710515.1 of Abscondita cerata. Classification (NCBI taxonomy): domain Eukaryota; kingdom Metazoa; phylum Arthropoda; class Insecta; order Coleoptera; family Lampyridae; genus Abscondita; species Abscondita cerata. The sequence continues at coordinate 402,614 of JALBCR010002611.1, read as the reverse complement.
CCTTAAAACGTCAAAAAACATATTTTTTAGAAATAAATAACACTCAAAAGAAAAAAGGAAACAATCAAGTGCCGTAACGATTTCTTAAAACTGATTACAATCCGGTTATTTCTCCATGCTAAAATTAAATACACAAACATATTTCAGTTCTTAATGATTTTTAACACATCTTTGACTACTTCGTTACTTCTAGTCGAAACATAGAAACACCGACTCTCTCTTTAGAACAAGCACAGTAAGAGGAAGGTTTAGGATTACTTCCATGACTCCGATAGCCGTAGTTCACAAACATGATTAATTCAATTCCCTCAAAAAAGGGAGTGGGACTACTTTAGGTGGTATAGAATATGAATGCGAGGCCCAACATGGATGGATTTTATATAAAATAGAAGATGAACCCAACAAAAGAAGAAAATATTAGACCAAAATAAACAAAAAATACAAAAGAAGTTAGAAGTTAAACAAGCAGTAGAACAAAATTATTTATAGAGAAGAAAATAGAAGACAACAACAAAATGGTATTAGAAATTCAAGGTTCAAAATAGTATAAAATATGAAAATGAAATCAAAAGAAGAATAAAGTAAAAACAAAAGGAATTGATAAAATAAAAAAAAATCAGATTAAGAGAAATTGATAATGTTGAAAAACAAAAATTACATTAAAGAAAAACTATAATAAGATAAGGAAAGCAACTACATAACAAGATAAAAATTGAATAAAACAGAAGACAAATAAAGAAAAGTTATAAAATGAAATAAACTTATTAATTAAGTAATTACACTTTGACAAAAATGCTTCTAGAAGGAATTCACTTTTCGTCACTAAAAAATAGCAAAAAAATTGGAATTTTATCTCTGAAGAAAGTACGAAAACGCGCTGCTACTTGCACTAACTCGTATGCGTCCCAACGATCAAACTTTTTTTTGAAAGGTCTAGAGACGTTGCAGGTTCGCTGTAATAAATGTATCCAATTAAGAGGAGAATATGTTGAGTAATAAAATATTTTGACATTGAAATTTTGTTTGGTTCTATAGTAAGCTAAGAATTTTTTAATATATCCTCGTATACTATTTGTTGTTCTGTCGAAAGTACATTTTCATTGAATGAAAAAATCCATCGTCATACTTGCCAAATCTGAGTGACACAAATCCTCATGCCATGCGACAGACGCATACACATCATTCCCAGAAAGTCAACGTATAGGCTGCAAGTTTAGGTAACCATATTTTTTATCAAAAAATTTAGACGCAGAAATGTATTTGAATATGTTAGAAAATCCAATAAAATCTCTCACTCATGAAATTGTGAAGCAAGATCCAAACTTTTCAACATTATGTTGCACTTTCTGAATAACCACTTTCCAAATACTAGATGGGTTGAAGCAGTCCTATAAAATGGACAGTTGTGTTAAGTGACTTGACGCCACTGAATTTTTTTCAAGGGATATCTACAACAGAAGGTTCATAAAACACTGTCAGTATCGTTGGAGAAACTCAAGAAAAGAATAGAGAGAAACTGCCAAAGTTTTTCAAAATGTGCGAAGAGCTGTAGTTGCTGTATGGAAGTTGATGGAAGACATTTTGAACATTTAATTTAACTGGTTATTTAATTTATGAAAAAAAGAGTGTTATTTACTAATAAAATAAATGTTTTTCTAAAAAATTGTCAGTAAAATTTTGAAATAACTTCAAAATGAAAGTGTAACTAGACCCCTTTTACCATTTAAAATTTTTGAGATGGGAACTGTCGGGAACAGGGTGTTGACGTTTTAAGATCAAATTTAACATCTATTGATGTTCCCCTAAAAACAATAAGATAGTAAAGGAGTTATTCGAGGTGGTTCGTTTTAGTTGGAATGGATTGTACATTTTCGACCCAAGTCAAACCCAAAATAAAACAAAGAAATAAAACCTATAAATAAATTTTATATTCATACTTAATGCCACAAGCGGGTCTTTTAATAAAAAGAATATATATTTTAAATTAATTTTAGTCCGAATAAACAAATATTCATAAATTATTCAATCAATTTTATAGTAGAACTTAAAAGTACCTAATCCTTTGAAAAAAAACTTGGTTAGAAACTATTAAAAAATTTTGGTTTTACAGATAATGCTTTAATGCACATCCATTTGAAAAAAATAAAGCAGAAATAAAAATTAGAATTATTAATTTTATTTAAGTATACCACTTTTTGTTCAAGAAGATATATTTTTAAATTAAAGTTTGTCCAAAAAAAAGGAATTAAAAAATTAGTCGTTAATTTTTATTCTAGAAGCTTAATGCACACTTATTCATTTTTTTTACATAATTTTTTCTTCAAAAGTGGTTTACATACAAAGTATGAAAAGTTGTTATAAGGTCTATTGTTTATATCAACACGGTCAAAACGGCAGTAAAAGTACTTTTATTATTTGTTATTTACGCACTTACATTTAAACCGAGAGTAAAGTACTTTTAGTTCCGCTGCTAATAGCAACCGGCTGCGTACAAAAAGAAGAACTTTGGCATAAAAATTAGTAGGTAAAATTTTAAGCTTATTAAAGTTTGAAAAGAAACAATTTTTTGCTGGAATACATATACCTACATTATCAGCCAAATTTTAGCCAAAAACATAGAAATGGTTAAGATTTCTTTAATAAACACGTTTTGGGAACAAAATAACAGAAAAAGCAATTTTTGTTCAAGAAAATACATTTTCACACAAAAATTTAATATAAATAAAGCATAATTCAAAATTAGATAGAGCTTTAATGTATAATTATTGAAAATCAGCAAATAAAACAATTTTTGTTATTCAAAGTTAATTTTCAGTAAAATCAAACAAAATTTAAACTTACTTATCCAAGAATTATATATTTATATTTGAACACTTTTTTTTTAAATGGCATTTTTTACCTAATTTGGCAAAAAAAATTAGAAATTATTAAAAAAAATTGTTTACATAATAATGATGCTTTAATCCACACTTTTTTTTTAAATGAAAATTACTAAAAAACAATTTAGACTTAACAATGATGAAAATTCATCATAATAATTTTTTGTAGATAAAATTATTTTTAAAACCATGTGTTTCATTTTGATCATGTTAATAAATTCTCTTTTTTTTGTAGAAAATTAAAATACTCATAAAACTAAAAGTTCACCAAACTAGTTGTGGTCAACTACCCTTTAGATTAATTAGAAAAATTAATAAACTTTTAGTTGTTTAAACTTAATTAACGACTCATATTAATTTGAAACATATAGTTTAAAGCGTTCTAGAATCTAGACTATATAAATTTCATCAAAAGTTCATAAAGTTTGTAAAACGACGTAAATTAATCCTTTACCATAAAATTTATAAATAATTAATTAATTTGTACTAGGATATGTTTTCACAACTGTACATATAAATAGTATCCTTAAGTCTCAGGCAGTCATCCAAAAATATAGCAGTATGGTACAATTTGGATGGTCAGCGCGCGTCTTTGTTTTACAAACGTTTACTCTCAAAAAAATGTGGTTCTAACAAGATGGTGCTACTGCCCACAAATCCCATACAAATATACGTACTCAACGCACGTTAAGTCTTATTAATGGGTGTTAAAAATTAGCATTTTATAAGCACGGAAAATTTTTTAAAAGGTTAGAAATAAAAAAACAAATAATTTATGGTTTTCGCGATGTCGAGTAGATTACAAGAGAGCGCAAGTAAATATGTTAGGTTAACAATTAAACTGTAAATTTTTAGATCTACTAATGCCATGTACAAAGATAGTCTAAAAAGTCTCCGGCCTCAACGTCAAGATGGCAGCACTTTTCAACAAAAGCTATGAAATTTAGTGTCATTTTGGACGCACAGTTATTATTAGACAGTAGCTTTAATCAGTCGATGAGAGTCTTTATTAAAATGGGAAAATTCAAGTATCGAGCTGTTATTAAATATTTGTTTTTGAAAGGCAATACGCCTACACAAATCAAAGATGAGTTGGATTCTATGTGCGGAGCATCTGCTCCCATCATTTACTACAGTAGAATTTTGGACAGCTGAATTTAAAAGAGGTTGTAAAAGCTTGGAAAACTATAAACGTTCAGGACGAACAAAAATTGCATCTACTAATGAAAACATCGCTAAAGTTCATAAAATGATGCTAGATACAAAGTTTAGGCATGAAAAGGCTGTCCGCGCGTTTGGTACCAACTCAGTATTGCCTCAGTTTAGGTACAATATCCGAGTGGTCTTCAAACAGAAAATTGGCTCCAAAAACTGTTTCTTCACCTTGAAAAATGATGTTTTTTTGGGATGGTCATGGGGTTAATGTTAATCGATTATCTTCAAAAAAGAAAAAAAAACACGAGCATACCTACGCAGCATTACTTGACAAGTTGGATGCAGAAATTGCAAAAAACGCCCACATTTGCAGAAAGAGAGGATCCCCAGAGGTTGCCATAGCAAAAATCTACAAATTACGGGTTTCAACTACTTGACAATACGCTTTATTCATCAGATCTAGCCCCAAGCTACTCCTTTTTGTTCCCTCACCTAAAAATCGTGCTCGGAGGACAGATATTTTTGTCAAATGAGAAGGCAATTACGTACATAAAGTATTTTACAGAGAAAAACACCGAGTATTAACTGGACGAGTTAAACAGATGAGAGCATTGCTGGGAGAAGTGTGTAGAGTTTCAAGAAGACCATGTAGAGAAATAAATATAAATTCTATGACCAGCCTCGTATTTATGTACTGCAAACAATTCAGCACATTTTCATTCATTACAACATGGCAAAAGTTAAAGCATTCTGACAGTATTGGTAGAAATATGATAAAGCTAAAATATGTGTAGGTATATAAACTGCAAAAATAAAAAAATTAGTGAATAAATAAATAATTTATGAGACTAATCAGTATTGTTAGTCATTCTGTGAGCATATTTGCATGTAACATTTTTTACTCCACATCTTATGAAATAAAATGGGGAGTTATGCGACGGTTTCCAAACCGAAAATTTTAACACCCCTTTTTTTCACTTTTTCCGACAAATTAGATTTAGTACGTTATAATGAAGCAAAGAAAAGTTTATGTCCGACGGCCGGTCGGCCGTCCGTCCGTATGTAAACAAGATATCAAGAAAACCACCCATCCGATTTTATGAAACTTTGTACATAGACCTTATTTATAATTTTACATATCTGACTAGATTTTGGTCATATTCTATGTAGCTAAAAGAGCCGTTAATCAACACAGATTTTCAAATTTTTAAAATATTTAGAATAATATTCATTTCACACATTTTTGTTTCAAATAAAAGTTGTTTATAATTTAATTATACACAATTTTTGTTTAAACTATTTTTGATCCGATAAGTAATCACTGAGATACATTAATCACGTGACACTAATGGTTCTAACAATATCTTCACCAATATCAAGTTTACAAAAAAAGTTGAGGAAGAAAAGTTGTTGGAAATTCTATTGTCTATAGCTTTTGTTTGAACCATTTGTTTTATATTTGACGTTCAAAACTATTTGTGTGCACTTACAATCAAAAACAACAACAAAAAACTTAATTCAAAGCAATAACCCAATCATAATCACTTTAAATAAATAATTCAAAGGTAATTTAGTAATATTTATATAAACATAATTGGTTTAAGAATAACTTAATAATTATAATTTGATCTCATTAATTTTTTTTCCTACGTAATTAATTAAAAATTACGTGTTTGTAGTTTTATTTTTTCAATAGTGTTATATTACCATAAAACATATAATTTTCAATTTTGAAACTTAAAACAGAATTTTAAAATAACACAAAAACAATTATTTAAATAAAGAAATAATAAGTACACTAAATAAATAATACATATTTAAGCTTTTTCCAGTAAAAACGAAATTATTGTTTTATGGTTTAAATAACATTTTTATTATTTTTTTATAGTTAATTAAATTTAAAATTCACCCGTAAAATTAAATTTAATTTCGTAATAGGTCGTAATTAAATGTATTTGTAATTCTTAAAATTTTAATGATATTGAAGAAGAATTGAAGAAATAAGTAAAAATATAAGAATTTTCGGTCTCGATAGGCAGATGTATTAAATGTACATAAGAACCTATTAAATATATATAATAAAATTTTTAAATTGATAACTTTATTTTCACATGATTCACACACAAGAAATAATTCTTTTAATTTACCTAAAATAAAATAATTAAACAAATTCTACAAAATTGTAATTTTCATATGCATATATATTGGACAAATTTCGCTATTTATTAGAGTATATATTTTTAATCCTGATTTTGGTCTAAAATATAAAAATTCACAAAAATTATTCTTTCATAGACAAAATTTACATCCTTTTTATCTCAAAAATGTACATTTTTAAACTTAATTTTGGCCAAAATGTTATAAATTTAATAATTATTAAATCATATTTATAATAGTATTTTAACGTCCTTTTTCCAAAAGAAAACCTACATTTTTTTTTTTAAAAATATTTTGAACTAAAATTAAAGAAAATCAAGAACTACCAAAAATTTTTATTACTCAACAGTAGTTGATACCTTAATGTACACCTTTTGAATAAAAATCTGCAAGGGAACAATAGTTTTGTTTATATATTTTGTTTTATATATAATTTAGGTCAAAAATAAAAAAATTCAAAAATTCAAAAATATTTAATTATTTTCATAGTATAATTTTTGTTTGTTTAAGAATAGATTTAACTTTTAGCAAATGATTAAAAAAATTAAATTCTAATATTTTTAAACATGAGATTGTTTTAATTCAAATATATTCATTATAATATTGATTTTAAATATTGGTTATTTATATATATAACATATATATATATATATATATATATATATATATATTAGCAAATTTGCTGACAGGTATGTAAAGTAGCATAAATCGATTCTTCAACAATTATAGCCAACCTAACATTTGGCAAGTATAAAAATTTCTGAATCGCCTGCAGTAAAGTACGCAAGCAGGTTGTACAATAGCAACAAACACTGAGAATCACCCGACAGCTGTTTCTGTCCTTTTGGGACTCTCGGGAGTGAGAGAACTCGAGTGTAAGTTCACTATTGTACAAACGCGCGCTGTCGACTATATGCCCTAACTGAGGGATCACAATATTTAAACGATAAGATTTTCGACATCTAGCGTCGACTTGAAAAAGCGTTCACGTACGTAAATGTTAGCAAATTTGCCGACAGGTATGTAAAGCAGTTACACTTACACTCGAGTTCTCTCACTCCCCTGATGAGTCCCAAAAGGACGAAACAGCTGTCGGGTGATTCTCAGTGTTTGTTTGCTATTGTACAACCTCTTGCGTACTTTACTGCAGGCGATTCGAAATTTTTATACTTGCCAACTGTTAGGTTGGCTATAATTATTGAAGAATCGACTATGTAACTGCTTTACATACCTGTCGGCAAATTTGCTAACATTTACGTACGTGAACGCTTTCACGAGTCGACACTAGATGTCGAAAACCTTATCGTTTAAATATTGTGATCCCTCCAGTAGGGCATATAGTCGACAGCGCGCTTTGTACAATAGTGAACTTACACTCGAGTTCTCTCACTCCCGATGAGTCCCAAAAAGACGAAACAGCTGTCGGGTGATTCTCAGTGTTTGTTTGCTATTGTACAACCTCTTGCAAACTTTACTGCAGGCGATTCGAAATTTTTATACTTGCCAACTGTTAGGTTGGCTATAATTATTGAAGAATCGACTATGTAACTGCTTTACATACCTGTCGGCAAATTTGCTAACATTTACGTACGTGAATCGCTTTCACGAGTCGACACTAGATGTCGAAAACCTTATCGTTTAAATATATATATATATATATATATATATATATATATATATATATATATATATTAGCAATTTCACGAGTCGACACTAGATGTCGAAAACTTATCGTTTATATATATATAGTAAACTATTTATTTTGAGCAATTCAATATTATTATTTATTATTTATTTAAGTTATGAGTTAACTCCAAAATTATTGTGTGTCATCTTACAGATGTCAAAATTATTTTTTTATAAATGTTAAATATGACAATTGGTTTTCTAAATTTCCATGTAAACCACTTATCATATTTAACGTTTGTAAAAATAATTTTTACTTCTGAAGATGACTCTCACCACAATTTTTGAATTGAAACTAGTATGCAAAATAAATAATAAATAATAATATTGATTGCTCAAAGTAAATAGTTTATATACATTCAATAATTATTTCCAAATTGTTATTTTAATTTAAAAAATAATTGGTTCAAAAAGGAGGGCTCATTTAGTGGAAACATTTTGTTTTTTACATAAGGTACATTTCTACCACCTGGCTTTCAACTAGTAGGTTACTAAATGATGGAAACTATGTGTACGAGAAACAGGGAAGTCAAAGATTTAGTCTGAAAACGCCGCAAGAGGAAACAGAACTAGTTTCGTGCTTGAACCTCATGGAAGGGAGATTTTTTGACTGGCACATTGTTTCAACGTTGGTGAAAGGGCGAGTCATTTATGAAAAAAACATTCCAAACTGTCGCTTAGAAAACCTGGCCTAGGTCCGGCAAGTGCAAGTAAATTATTTGATCTCCTATGCAACTTTCTTTAAAGTACACCTCTCCACAACTTTAATGGTAACAAAACAAAAAGCCAAAATCTAAATCGAAAATTCGGGCTATAAAAAGCAAAAAACAAAATGGTGATTTTAACTTCTGCAGAACGCGGGCAGTCTGTAACTGTGGAAATGTCTTTAATGCAGCAGGTTGGTATATGTCACCTTTATGTATATTTCCGAGACAACGTCTGAGATGATGAGTAGTTGCCCACCTAGATCTTGTGATGGATGTTATTCCAGTGAGTGTTTGAGCACTGGATTGAAAAAGTTTTTTGAATTTTCGCCCCCGCTAAAGAAAACCCTGTTTTGCTATTACTTTGACTCATACTCAAAAGAAAAAAGGAATTAAAACGGCCACAAGTAGCGGAGTGATGTTGCTTGATGACATTTATGATGGCTCTGAGTACTTACTATAACAACAAAGTTTTAAATTGGTTACGATATCTGCCAAGTCGAAATGTTAGAATATACCAGATTACAAAAATTTTTGGTAAAGTATTTACTCAAGCCGCAACCATGAGCACAAAAATTAATGAATTTGCCAATGTATAACCCACACATTTTCTCGAACACCGATTTTTGTGGCAGTTGCTACCACCGATAGAAGTGATTTGCTGGGTATTGCAGACGAAGTTATTCTTGAGCAGCACCAAACTATATCACATGTAAAAGAAAAACACCAAGACCATGAACCTTTTGAACCAGTAATCGTTCCAGAAAATCAGCACAGACTCTATTATCAATGGTAAAGACCTAAATCTTCTTTTAGTGTTTCTTCTCCTCCGTCTACAACTAAGAGACAAATTGATAACAAGCCTTTGGTCCCCAAAAGGAAAAGATCCAAACTGGCAAAAAGCATCCAGAAAGTATCGTCATCGGAATCTGAAGAAGATGATGCAGAGATAAATTTACAGTAGGTCAACAGAAGGTTTGGTGCAGGCGAAAAGGACGAAGATAAAGGTGGATGGGAACATTTACACTAAACGTTTTATTTTCGTTACTATTTTCTAAAAATTTTATTTGTTTGCGTCTCTGTAATTCATTGAAAACCTATATGTACGTAAATAATTGCACATTACTTTCTAAACAGTAATCTTAGATTTGCATATGTTTAATCCTTAAAGCTCTCATCATGCCTCAGCCTCCCCTAGTTTTTTTAATCTATTCTAGGCAAACCAAACAGCTTTTTAAGAAAACTTGTAGAAATGGCATTTTATTTGGGTTCAATGTTGGCCAAAAATATAAAAGTATTAGAAACTTTAGATTGAGGTACTTTACTTTACCAAATTGCTTTTTTTTAAATGAGCGCGTCTATTGTTTAATTAGGAATAAAAGCAATATTTCAATGACAAGTTTATTTATAGGTTTACCGTACAAACGAATTGACAGATAACTACAGATTAGTCATAAAAAGTTGCTTTTACTCCGAATAAAAATTCAGATTTTTTTTTCAAACGAAAAAGAAAAATTGCTATAAATTTATTATAAAGTACATTGTTTAATAATATCCACTCGCACCCATCGTTTGATTTGAAAATAATTTGTTGTTTATCAACATCTGCTTAGAGCGGCAGTAAAAGTTCTTTTAGTTCCGCTGCTAATAGCAACCGGTGTAGAAAAAAGAGCTACTGCTTTAACGTAAAAAAAGATACGTTTGATGGACATTTTAAAACCTAATTTGTGATTAAACAATTTAGAAACAAAAAAAAGGGTTCTTGAGGACACTTAAAGGCCGTTCTCTTTGGCAAAAATCCAGAAACGGAACAAATCCAAAATAGAAAAAATAATCAAATGGCGTAGTGCTACCAATTTTTTTAAAATCATTTTCGATCAAAATCAATCAATCAACACAATTTTAAAATAAAATATTTCTACAAGAAAATGTCTGAAACATTCTTAAGAAAACCATATCATCACAAACATTTTTTGTTTACATTTTTTGAACTTTTTATTCGACTTGAAAATGACAATAAATTGACTTAAGTAATGATTTAGTTACTAAAAAAGTATCTACACAACGTTTAAGATTAAAAATCATAAAAAATCACGTGGTTTTTAATTTTTTGAAATTACTCCAAAATGTTATAAAATGCTTATAAAATGTTTCAGTGACTTTTGTAGACAAAAAATGTTATCGGATGTGTGTCTTAAAGCAAACCAAAGTTGTGTTGGGATATGAAATATGGAACCGAAATGCAATACTAAAAATAAGGACAGTATCACTTAATTCCCCGTTTCTCATAGTTCAATTCTGTCCAATCATTAAACTATTATTTAGTTTTAATAAAACGGTGGTGGTGAGAAAAAATTAAATAAAACAAGATGTCGACTAGGAGTACAATGTTTTTACAAAATCTAATAATACATTGCGCATGCCCAGTCATTAACTTGCTCCTGGATTTTTGCGCAAAGCTCATCACATAATGCAAGTTATGATCAAAGGAAAGGAACACTAAACAGCAGCGTCTATTTAACAAACGGGAAAACACCAAAAAACTGCAACAAAAAACATTACTCGGACACCGGTTTCAATAGCTAAGCTATCATCCATCAGCAAACCGATACTAAAAATAAAAACAATAAGAAGCTTCTATATACTATCTGCGTGTCACGCATTGTTACACTTCATTGATTATTATATATATATATATATATAAGTTTGAATAATTCCGAAAATCCTAATGGATTCATAATTTGCAAATTTCTGTTTTTAAAAATTTCCAAACTTTCACAAGAATCAAGTTTGTTTTTATTATCTACCCATTTAAGTAATTCAATATCGCCTACTCTATGGCGATTTTCAAGCATATGCATGGCAACACTGCATCTATCTGTGCGATGATATTTGACATGAGCTAAGTGCTCTTTAAAACGAGTTTTAATAGGTCTCTTGGTTTGCCCTATATATACTTGGTTACAGTCTTTATAATTTATTTTATATATTCCCGATTTATCACACATTTCTATTGGGTCTTTCGGATTGCCTAAAAGATTTTGCAAGTTGTTACTACTAGAGATTACTATTTTATAATCAAATTTTGAAAATATTTTTTGAAGACCTTTTGTGTATGTGGATAATTTGGTAATTTGACATATTTCTTATCTATTTTGCTATTACTAGTTCCTAACGTTGTAATGTTTCTAATGTTTAACTTATGTTTATGTTTTCTAATTATGTTTGTGACAATTGATTCCTGAAAACCATTGTATGATGCAATCTGCTTAATTTTTCGCAGTTCTTTATCAAAGTTTTGTTTCGACAATGGGAAATGTAATAATATGAGAATCAAAAGTTGAAAGATGCAAGTTTGGCATACTATGATTGGAATCATTTGTTATAAACCTCATAGTGTTAGTGTCTTTACGATAAATATCTATATCTAGTTTGTTGCATTTGTTGTCACTAAAGTGTCTAAGAAAGGTAACTTAAGGTTTGCTTCTGTTTCATAGGTAAACTTGATCGTCTCAAATTTTGAATTTAAAATTTCTACAAATTGCTGAGGGCTGTAAACATTAGTGTCGATGACTGCAAAAACATCATCTACATATCTAAACCAAATTCTAGGAAAGTAATCTAAATTATTTTTAAATTGGTTTCACATTTACCCATGAACAGGTTAGCCATAAACGGAGATAAGCTGTTACCCATTGTTGTACCACGATTTTATTGATAAATAATATTGTTAATTAGGAAGTAGGTTTGACTCATACATAATCTTGCTAATTTAATAAAATTATCGATTTCTGAATTGTCTAAATGATTTTGGTGTAACATATCTTTCAAATAATCTAAAGTGACATCTATCGGAACGCTTAGAAACAATGAACAGACATCGAATGAAACTAAAACTTCGTTCTCAGTCAGCACAATGTTTTTAATTTTTTCAATAAAATTATGTAAATTTTGAACACTGAAATGTGATTGTTGATATTGAAAACTGTTGAATTTATTTGATTTAGATATCAGATAAGTAGGAGCATTTATATCTGAAACAATGGGCCGCATTGCTTTTTCGGGATTATGTATCTTAGGCAAACAATATATTCTAGGAAGAACCGGGTTAGATACCGTTAGTCTAAATCTAAGTTGTTTTGGTATAATATTTTGACATTCTAATAAGACTCTACTGGTATTAGCAAACATTTTGGAAAGAGGATTTTTAGATATTAATGAATAGGGGCTTTTATTAAGCATCACCTGAACTGACTCAAAATAATCCTCTTTGTCTAAAATGACTACTTTATTGCCTTTATCTGCTTTGAGGTAACAACAATTTTTCTCTTGAAAATGGCCATATAGTAAACGACATTGAATTAATTAAAAGGGTAGATAATAAAAACAAACTTGATTCTTGTGAAAATTTGGAAATTTTTAAGAACAGAAATTTGCTTATAAATTATGATGATAACGGTCCATTAGGATTTTCGGAATTATTCAAACTTATATCAGAATCAATGAAGTGTAACGATGCGTGGCACGCAGACGGTATATAAGCTTCCTATTGTTTTTATTTTTAGTATCGGTTCACTGATGATTATAGTTTAGCTATTGAAACACGTGTCCGAGTAAAGTTTTTTGTTGCAATTTTTTGGTGTTTTCCCGTTTGTTGCAAGTTATAAAAAGAAAGTAGCTAATAAATGTTATTAAATTGTTTTTATTAAATATCGACCTAAATAGTTGATGTATTGTCATTATATTTCAATTTCAATAAAAAGAGGCAAAATCTATTACTTAAAATTAAATTAAAAAGTGAAGAGTAGGCAGTTATTTAGTGTTACTAATCCTTAATTTATTTAAACATTTTTGAAACCCTTTCAATGCCCAATTAATTTCTAGTATAACAATTAGTATAAAACTTTCTTTAATCTTCATATCAACCTTCACAAAATCCAAAAACTAGCATAACAACAGAACAACTAAATTAGTTATTGTAATTTTATACAAAACAATAATAATTAGTAAATTTCTAGAAAAATTGCGTAACGAATTTTAAATATCATAGCCCACTTGGGACCGATTTATATATCAAATATAAAACGATAATTGCCATATGCGTAGTATGTACATTACCAATTCAAATTATTCAAATTCAAATAATTAGGAGATTGTATTTTAATGCCATCAAAGTCGTTCAATGGTGCAATAAGATAAATCGTATGGGTTATTGATAAAGTTCTTTGTTACAAGAGCAGGTGCACCTGACGTAAATAAAATCAAGGATATGTATATGTATAAATATAAAAGTCGAATGTCGACTTTTTATTTTTTACCGTCTTGTAGTTGATTTGGTTTAAAAGGTCGTAGACCTCGCATGGCATATGGAATCTTTAATTGTTTACATGGAAAAGTGCGAAATCCTTGCAACGATATACTGACTAAGATAAATTGAGATAATCTATTAATTATCTTTGCTTCACAGTAAATTAGTAGGCTATTGTGTAATTAACAGATACTGATAGTATTGCAAAATCAATTGCTCTCTTACTACATAGAAAATAGTAGTTCATGTTTTAGTAATCATTAAACAACCAATAAATCTCAAATTTTTCATTTCATTTTCTCTTTCGTAATTGTAAGCATACACTTTTTGCTAAGTTTACATCACTTTTCCTTAGTTCTTTTAACACCGGAACATCTAAAATTGCATTCTTTATTATATAGTTTTACAAACTGTTTTAGAATGAAACATGAGGTTTTAATGATTTCAAAAAAATGTGTCATTATCATTAATTTCAGCAAAAATTAAAAAAAACGTATGAATGGAAAAAAACAGCTAAAACACATTTTTCTTTAAAATATGACATTACAACCGTTTGATAGATAAGTTCGATTAAATCCTAGGGTTAGATTGAATCCTTGGAAATACTAATCCGACTTAAAGAATTCGGGTCGGATGAGATGCTCGAATGTCATAGTAAGTAGGGTTCTGAGTATACATAAAATATGTTAATTTATATACAAATGTAATTCATAGTTGTATTTTTAAGCACCAAATATTCATGAACATATTACGTGTATCGAATTCGTGGATGGAAAATTTAACAAACTTGTACAACTTATTTTCCCAATTTTTTTATTAAAACGTGTTAAGGGAAGATTAAACTATTAATTTAAATAAAAAATTAGGGCACATAGGCACTGTTTTCGAAAAAAAATTCATCAAGAAATATACTCTAACTCATGCGGGTCTATAATTTGTGAATGGCAAATTCGACAAACTTGTACGGCTTATCTTCAAAATTTTTATATTGAAACGTGCCAAGGAACAAATAAACTAATAGTTTAAATAAAAAATTAAGGCACATAGATCCTGTTTTCAAAAAAAAAATCAACAAAAATTATACTTTATCTCATGCGCATCTATAATTTGTGGATCGCAAAATCAACAAACTTGTACGAGCTTATTTTTCCAATTTTTTATTTAAACGTATTAAGGGATGATTAAACGAATAATTTAAACAAGAAAATTAAGGCACATACGTCCTGTTGTCGAAAAAAAAATTTAACAAAAAATATACTTATCTCATGCGCGTCTATAATTTGTGGATTGAAAATTTCACAAACTTGTACGGTTTATTTTCCCAATTTTGTTATTTAAACGTGTTAAGAAATGATTAAACTAATAATTTAAACAAGAAAATTAGAGCACATACGTCCTGTTTTCAAAAAAAAAATTCAACTACAAGAAATATACTTTAACTCATGCGGGTCTATAATTTGTGGATGGCAAATTCGACAAACTTGTACTGCTTATTTTTCCAATTTTTTATTGAAACGTGTCAAGGGAAAGAAATCAACTAATAATTTAAATAGAAAAATTAGGGCACATAAGTCCTGTTTTCGAAAAAAATTCAACTAAAAATATACTTAATCTCATGGGCGCCTATAATTTGTGGATAACAAATTCGACAAACTTGTACTGCTTATTTTCCCAATTTTTTATTTAAACGTGTTAAGAGATGATTAAACTAATAATTTAAACAAAAATTAGAGCACATAAGTCCGTTTTCAAAAAAAAAATTCAACAAGAAATATACTTATCTCATGCGTCTATAATTTGTGGATTGCAAATTCGACAAACTTGTACGGTTTATTTTCCCAATTTTTTATTTAAACGTGTTAAGAAATGATTAAACTAATAATTTAAACAAGAAAATTAGAGCACATACGTCCTGTTTTCAAAAAAAAATTCAACAAGAAATATACTTTAACTCATGCGCGTCTATAATTTGTGGATTGAAAATTCGACAAACTTGTACTGCTTATTTTTCCAATTTTTTATTGAAACGTGTTAAGGAAAGAATCAACTAATAATTTAAATAGAAAAAATTAGGGCACATAAGTCCTGTTTTCGAAAAAATTCAACTAAAATATACTTATCTCATGGGCGTCTATAATTTGTGGATAGAAAATTCGACAAACTTATACGGTTATTTTCCCAATTTTTATTTAAACGTGTTAAGGGGTTGATTAAACTAATAATTTAAACAAAAAAGACACACGTCCTGTTTTAAAAAAATCAACAAGAAATATACTTATCTCATGGGCGTCTATAATTTGTGAATTGCAAATTCAACAAACTTTTACGGCTTATTTTCCCAATTTTTTATTTAAACGTGTTAAGGGATAATTAAACTAATAATTTAAACAAGAAAATTAGAGCACATACGTCCTGTTTTCGAAAAAAAAATTCAACTACAAGAAATATACTCTAACTCATGCGGGTCTATAATTTGTGTATTGCAAATTCGACAAACTTGTACGGCTTATTTTCCCAATTTTATTAATTAAACGTGTTAAGGAATGATTAAACCAATAATTTGAAAAAGAAAATTATGGCACATACGTCCTGTTTTTAAAAAAGTTCAACTTCAAGTAATATACTCTAACTCATGCGGGTCCTTAATTTGTGGACCCATGTGAAGTTATTACCCACAAATCCATTCACAAAAATGTGTTTCATGTTTTGACGTCCAACACAATAATTAAACATTGGAAATGAAAAAACTATTAATAAAATTACAAAATAAATTAAATGTGTAATATTTGTTGTTATTTAAATAAATAAAAAATTGTATAAACAAATTCAGAGGCATAGCAATTTGGCTTCCATAAAAAGTGTTTTTTAACAAGTTGGCGTGGATTAATTTTTGTAAAAATTTAACAACAAATAGAAGAAACTACAATAAATAACATATCGCGAAACAAAAATGTAGTGTTTTTTTAACATTGAATTATTTTACTTTAAAGTTAGCATACCCCGCATTAACAACTTTCACTAAAAAGTAATTTTTTCACATGTTGGCGTGGATTAATTTTTGTGAAAATTTAACAACAAATACTAATAATATTTATTAATAGTTTTTTATTTCCATCCTTTAATTATTGTGTTGGAAGTCAAAAACGTCAGACACATTTTTGTGGATGGATTTGTGGGTAATAACTTCACATGGGTCCACAAATCATAGACCCGCATGAGTTAGAGTATATTTCTTGTTGAATTTTTTTTTTCAAAAACAGGACGTATGTGCCCTAATTTTACCATTTAAATTATTAGTTTAATCATCCCTTAACACGTTTCAATAAAAAAATTAGAAAAACAAACCGTACAAGTTTGTCGAATTTGCCATCCACAAATTATAGACCCGTATGAGTTACAGTATATTTCTTGTTGAATCTTTTTTTTTCTAAAACAGGACTAATGTACCCTAATTTTTTTGATTACATTATTAATTTAATCAGCCCTTAACAAGTTTCAATAAAAAAAATTGATAAAATAAGCCGTAATATGTTCTAGTATATTTGGTGCTTAAAAATATTTGTATCCAAACTTCTATGACAGCTACTACAATAAATTACCTTTGTATATAAATTATCATAATTAGACGAAAATCTAAATACATATAAGAAAAAATTTATTTTTTCTAAATCTAAGGCTGAGAGTTACGGCTAACTTCACACTGGTAAAAAAATACGTTGGATGCAGAAGTTCAAACGTAACACAATCAAGCAAAGCACACAAATTAAGAACAATACAAACAGTGGATATGGATACCAAAGCACAAAAAAAAACAGTAGAATTAGAAGAAATAGAAGAAGAAGAAAAGAAAGAAAATAATCGTAAGAAATTACTAAGTACATACAAAAACAATACGAGTTTAAACAAAATCCAAAATATAGATAAAGAATTACAAAGCGCTATCTAAGCGATAGCTTTAATGCTTGTAACACACGTTGCCGATAAAGCCAAGTATAACTTGTACAGTAGCACACACGCAACAAAAGAACACCTGATGCAGCATTTCGCTTTTATTGTGAGCTTCAGAGGTGTATACTTAAATGCGGTATACGACTGCACAAGACGGCGGTTGGTCTTTTAAGCTCTCGTGGATAAATGAACATAAGTAAAAGCTATCGCTTAGATAGCGCTTTGCACTTTAACACACACATGCCGTTACAGTTAACTGTTGGCATTTTTCTTAGTTTATACTATTCACACGTGGCAATGTTTACACGAGACCAAACCAAAGAAGTAAAACACGAATAAAACGACTGAATATTTAACAAAAATAATGCAAGAAACGTAGGAGAAGAACTACAAGAAGAAATAAGAAACAACGTAAATAATTTCCAAAAAATCCAGAACTGGAAAAAGAAAGTATACTTAAGGTAATAGAATAAATCACACTCAAAAACACATTAACATACTTATCAATATGCCGTAAACAAGTGTAAAGAAAGAAAAAAATAATAGCGATTAGACAAATAGTACAAAACTATGATCATCTACCACTGGAGTACCGCAAGGATTAATATTCGGACCCACACTATGATATAACTGTTACAACATAATATTAATTAGAACAGAATATACAGTGTGTTCATTTAGTGTGTAATAGTTAGATTATAGGTTTTATGATATAAAATCCAGATAAAATTTTGAAGTTGATTTGTATGAGTTGTTTAAATAATTTAGAGTTTCATTGCTAAAATATTTTTTTTTATAAAAGCATAACAACAATCCATTGCAATATGATAATATTTTTTAAATGTGCAACACTAGCATACTCACACTTTTTCGGACAAGTAGTCTGGGGGCCCATAATCGGACAATTACACACTAAATGGGCACACTGTACATATTAAACACAACACTGTAGGAAAATAAGGGTTAGAACCAACAACGACATGGTCGTTATGTTCTGGGAAAAAAAAATTAAAAAGACACAACAATATAAAAATAGAAAATAAAGAAAGAATAGAAACATCCAAAAAATGATAGAAACGACAAAAGCATCCAGGATTACTATGGGGTACCAGACATAATATGACAAAGCAAACGATTTCCACACAAGACTGAAAAAAAGTAAAAGTAAGTATTTCTAGAAACAGAGGAAATAAAGAATCAAAATAACTAAACACACTCATTAAAAATGTCTTCACCAACTGTAAAGGATGGACAAAATGGACAATAAAGAATTATTTGGAAAACATTAGGAGAAGGCACACAAACCACTACGTAACTTCAAAATTACCGAAATACATGTGATCATTATTTAAAAAAATTGGCATTTACAAAAAAGAAGCAAAAAAATTGCGAGGAAAAAGTAACACAGACAAATATTCCTGAAATTCTACCGATAAGCGAAAAAGAAACAAAAATTACTAAAAAAAAGAATAAATAACAATAAATAATTAAAAAAATGAAATTAGTCAAAATAAAACCGCTCTTACTTAAATCAAAAGGGAAAGTTTTTTATGGCTCGCAGTGTTTAGTGGATATTTATCCTGTATCCATCGTCAGCGTATGGTACCAAAACTACTAACAAGAAAAATTATATTATCTTAATGATTAGATACTCGATAAATATGCACAACAATATGCCCTTCAATTTCCTATGTCATTCTTTTCTAGAAAGAGAAAAGTTCTTCCAAAAATTAACTTAAAAAAATTGTTAATAATTAATTTTTCTACAATAATTATATTATTAAAATAATGTTTCTCATAGATTACCTACATATTAGGTATCCGTAAAAATTGATTTTTCTATTTTTAATGGTTTGGAGTAGAGAACAAGTTTTTTTGGAAAATTTACTAACGTTGTTTGCTTTTTGTTGTTTTACAATATTTTCTTACGAAAATAAATATTTCTAATCGATTTTTTGATATTTGGGAAAAAACTGAAATAAAAAATGCAATGAGTTTGTAAATTTTTTTACGACGGCACTTTATAGTTTAAAAATTTTTAAGTCAGTTTTCCAAACTGGCAAAAAATTAGCATAATGGAAATGTCCAAAAACTGTCAAAAAACATAAAAAACAAAAATTTCCATGCACGAAATGTAATCTTGTCTAAAATCCGAAATTGGCATTTCTGATGATGGTATTTGACAGGTCTTTTAATACCATGCGTTTTTTACAGTTTATTATTCGCGCATTGTTACTCAATTTTTGCGTTTTCGTAAACTAATTTTTTTGCCATTTTTAAAGTAAAAGTAAAAAAATTATAAAACTGCTTCTTAAAGATAAAATTTAGTTTAATTTCTAGTTATTTAATATTTCAAGGTTTTGGTTTTTGAAGATAATTTGGTTTTTGGTTCAGTTTTTTTTTTTTGATAATAGAAAATCTAAAAAGGACCAATAATTTTTCAAAAAAACAATAGGAAACTAAATTACAAAAAAACTTGTATGTAAACATTTTTTTTCCTACAAGAAGTCTTCAGGTTCGTTGAACAAAAAACTGGTGAAAACAAGCATTTGAGTTTCGTTTCCTTTAAACTTTTATTAAGAGTGCTTTCTAGACCGCGAAATTTTGCCTAAAACAAAACAACGTTATTACTAAGACTTATAGTGAAAAAGAAAATGCAAAAATTATAACAAGTAACAAGGAGAAAAAACAAAACAACACTATTGAATCGTGGCATTTACGGGAAAAGTTCCTATCAAGTTAGAACTCCAAACCAACAGAAATGACCAAAAATATTGAAAAATGTATTGTTAATTTTGATCAAAGGCAGTGGTTTTCGATTTTGAACTCTGTTTCTTCCTAAGTCTCAAGTACAAAATTGAAGTGTATATATTTTTTGACATTTGAAAACAGCCGTCACCACTTCAATAATCAATAAATGTTGCGATATTTGAAAGATAAACCGTTCAATATCAATCAAAGAAGCAAACAGTAATATTTTTTTTATCAATACTCAAAAACCCAGTTTTTTCTTAATCGTTTCATTATTAATCTATTCATGTCCTTGCTTATTGTAAAAAATAAACTTGAATAAAAATCAAATTTTAGTAGATTTTGGGTTCTATATTCAACGATAACAGGAAAAGTTTATAAAAAAAACTTGATTTGTGAAAATGTTCCAAATTTTCTGATGACATCTTCTATTATTTGGAAATGAATGAAAATTAAGAGAAATGAATATTTTAAAAATCAAAAAGGGAGTGACATCAAGAATATCTGTTCTCTGTCAATTACACTTATAACATTACATTTGTAAACATTAATGATTCATTCGATTTTTCCTCATAAACGGTATTTATTATCTTAAAAATGTGAAACGAATCATTGTTTTTAGTGGTTTTTAATTTTATAATAGCGATTTGTGCAGAGAAAGAAAGAAAATGCAAAATATGTGGCTCTTTACATACATAAGTCATTTATAAATAATAGAAATAGCATTGGTCTAAGAACTGATCCTTGGGGAACCTCTACAACTTCATTTGTATTTGAAATTTAATTTTGTTTCTAACGAATTGTTTCAAATTTCCTAATCCCTATAATTTTTAAGAAGCAAAATTTGATACTATCAAATTTGAATTGTGTGCATACATTGATCCTCATTTAGGTAGCATCTAACAATTTCTATTAAAGTTCTTGTGAAACGAATTTATGAATAAGCATTTTTTCAATCTATTAATAAAACAACTTATAATTAGAATTGGGCAGGTAGTAATTACTTTTTCACTTATTATTTTATTACATACAAAAAACCAATTCAAAAAAAAAACAACGTGTAATTATTCCGAAAGCAGAAAGTGTTTGTTAAAGTTTGACGTGAAGTACCTAACAGTATGTACTTAAAAAATTTATGCACGAGCGAGTAACTAACAAGTATTTTGTTCAACCAGCATAAATTACGTTCTATAAAAACGTGAAACCTTCGCAAGAAAGGAAGCGACTTACCGAAAGTATAATACTGGTGTTGAGTAGTTTTAATAAATAATGAACATTAATTGAGTTATGGTATGAAAATATGCAAAATCTAATACTGTTAAATAATGTTTTTTATTTTGACCAATTTTTATATGGTATAAAGTAAAGCAAATTATGTTTGCTTTTCATACATTTTTTGAGTTCAAATAAGATCACTGAAAATTGGGTAACCAATCCCGGTGGAAACTGGAAAGCAGAGGTTTTAACAATGGACACTTACTCCTGGAGGTACCTGATCCCGAAAAAAACTGTTACAAAACTTCAAACAAAACCTAAAATGTGACGGATCACAAGAACACGACTACAGGGTAACATCAAGACGAATTCCCGAACATCCTGAAAAAATATAATTTAAAAACAAATGGAAAATTTTAAGATCAACCAACTATGGGAAGACATCAACATGCACATACAATGCTGTTTTTATATATTCGTATGGTACACTTTAAATATTGTATTGTGATGTAAGGTTATGTATGGTGCCCCAGAAGATTAGTGTAAACCTGTATAGTGTGGTGACAATGCTATTGAAAAGTGGAAAAGAACTGCAAAAAATAAGAAGCATTAAGAGACATTGGGATGGTGGTTTTAGAATGGTAGTTTAAGCAAGGTGAAAACGTGTTCCAAGAATTACTGTTAACACCAAGAAATCTTTCATCTCTTATTAGCTTCAATTTGATTTTTTTCTAGAATTATTTGATGATATTAATCCAGGTGACTTTTAGGAGATTACTAAGGATTTTGCATTTTCACGCTCGCCTAGAGAAACTATATGACATCAACGATTCGTTTAATACAACTGCTTTGTCGTTGAATAAAAATCTCCGTGTAAAAAAACTTACACATTTAAGAATCGCCGTCTTCTTAATTTCTTTGTGATGGGTGTTTACATTTTGTTAATGTTGCCAGTAAATTCAATTTATTTAGCCGGAAACGAAGGAAATTCGACAGAAAATTAAATTACAGTTGAGGTCCAACTATTTGGTAATCGTTAGTAGAAAGTTGATTTTGTTTAACAAATTTTGGTAGTGAGGCTTCATAGTTTTGCCATAATTCGTGTTTTTAGGTATGCAATAATGTTGTCAGTCAGTGCAATTTTATTTTGTTGAAACAAAGAAGAATCTGCAGAAGATTAAATTGCAACTGAAAACCTATCAATAAATGAAGTATCGGTAAAATCAAGACTACTTGAATTTTGGCACTAAGTAAATTAATGAGTTTTACAAAAACCAAGAATTTTTATGGTTACAGGATTAGAATATGGTTATTGAATCTAAATAACCTAAGCGGTAAATAATACAGTTCTGAATGTTTGATTATCTTTCTTTGAATTACCTAATCTGATTAAATTACTACTACTACTAATGAAGCCCTATTGAAACTGATCCTGAGGTCTTCTTGGACCAAATCTTTTCCTCGATTGCAACAGCTCGGATAATATGAGGCAGTATTTACAACAGACAGTCGAGTTACTATTTTGCCTGAAATTTGTCAACAACTAGAGCTAAACTAGAGACACCGGGATATCAAAAATTATCTTGGTCAAGAGTGGTTGTAGAATGTAAAACGTTTGTCTTACTTTAAATTTTTGAATATGTTTTGTTGTGTCAGAATCTGTCAAGTCATTGTGCTGAAATAAATAGGTATGAAATTTGTAAGTTATTGATAATGTCAGTGTGACAGTGACATAATTATTTCAAACGTAAACTAAGACAAATGTTTTACATTCCACAACTACCTTTGACCAAGATAATTTTTGATATCCCGGTAGATATAACTTGGGGTGTGTAGCACGAAATCAATTTTGAACTTACAGTACCTCCAGTAGGTTAAGTTCTCTGAGAAATCTCAGTTCTACCTTCTGAAAACCGTGGTTTCACATTCTGCAAGTAGTTGATTCGGGGTCTTGTCCAACACGCAGCAAAATCTGCATATTGAGTTAGATGGCAAGATGTCTGCTAAATCCCATGATAATTCTTAGGTAGTACCTGCTGACTTCTAAGTAATCCATGTGCTCTTTACCGGTAAAGTTACCTACAAGAGTTTTGGACTGCCACATCCCCGGTAGCCTGACCGAGTATTCTGAATTTTTCTTTCGTTCCTTAGCCTGGAGTACTTCTCGTATTATCTTATTATTAGCGATATCCTTTATATTATCCTATTTAATATATTTTCCAATATTTACTTTGGCCTTTTTCAGGAATCGTTAACAAAATCGATCAACAAGACACCATGTTCCTTATTATGACGACATTTTGACCAGAAGGCACGGTTTTTATCAAAACATGTAAAGATTAGATGTATAAAGTACAGTTAATCGAATACACCTAATCTTTAAATGCCTTAATAAAGACCGGACCTATTAACCAAAACATCTTGACAATAAAGAACAGGGTGTTCCTCTGATCAATTCCGTTTACGTATTATGTGCTTGCCAATACCACAAAAAATCTGTAGCCATACAAAAGGCGTGGTCGCTTTCCTGGCAAGGCCATCCGTTGCGAGGAATCATAGAGTGTCCTAGAACCCAAGCTAGGGTGACCTTATTGTATGCTCCTAGCTTCTTCAGTTTCCTTATAGAAATTTCCACCAACCTTGAGTTGATGATACAGTTGAGATTTTCCCTCCGCAATCTGGCATAATATTGATAGTCTGACGACATATCCCCGGCCTAGATTGAACGACACGCAGCATTTAGTTGCGTTTACTTTCACCTGAACCCTCAGCTGTTCTTGATCTGTCTGTAAACTAGCAGACCTGGCCGTGTGGCGCTGGGAAAAAATTTATTCAACCACCCAATCTTTCTTGTTGCATAGTTCCATCTATGAAATTGGCTTCAAATAATCACTGTTCATATCGTCACTGTGAGGATTAATCGTAAGATTCTGTTCAAGTGATTTGCCGTCGGACCAATATCCTGGAAGTAAACTCCGAGAGTTTGCTTAACCAGGCAACATTAACTTACAAAATAATGTAGCGGACCACCATGTAGTACATTCACCGCAGTATTTTGGGGTTACGAATCTGTTGCAAACCATCTGTGTCCTGGTTTCTTATCTAGTGTTCAGTTCAGTTTCTTATCTAGTGTGATACGTAAGTATTTGACCAAGTTGCTGAAGCCGACTCTCCCATAAACCAGCGGGGGGTTAATTCCCAGGCCAGCCGACCTGAACCATCTCTCCTGCTTGTACTATGTTAGCATACCCCTGAGAGGGAACCCCTTTGCTAGACAAAAAGCAAAAAAATTTTTTCCTGTGGCATTCTCCTAGCCTCGCTTCAACCTTTTTGGTCTTCAGAAGTCCTGCCACTAATCTGCTAATAGAAGGGTTAATCTGCCTTGTCTCCGATGCACGAAGCGTGGCGTTATGTGAGGCGTTGTCAAAAGTCCCTCCAATGGTAGTTTCACTTTTAACTCGTAAACTACTCAACCTGCTGGTACAGCAATCTACATAGATCTACTCCTACGGTGTAATGGTAAATCAAACTGTATAGAGTGTCCTAAACTTTCTATGTCTTAGTATTTTACAAGTAAAGCCATAATATAATTTTTTTCGATTATATTTTTTGGACTTTGGAAATGATTAAACAAAACATCAGTAAGATTTTAGTAGTTTTGATTTTGATTAAAATACTTGATTTTTATTATACCTAAATTTGTTATTTAAATGGAAACCATACAACTAAAATTAAATATAATTTCTTCTCAATTTTCCGAGTGTCTAAAAAATTTTTTTTATTAAAAAAACTTAGTTTGCCATGATTTATTCAAAACAACAAAACCAATGACAACAAAGTTTTTGTGTTTTGTTTCTTCGATGATTTGATTTCAATGACTGTTAAGGTCAACTAATCACATTTAAAAAGATTTTATAAATTACATATTTGTGAAAACTGAGAAAAATGCTGAGGTTTTCATTTATAATAACACAGTTGACCTTAATATCATTTATTAATACCATTTCTATGCAATTCACTTACGAAAGTTTTAAACTTAAAAACACGAACAAATTACATTTTAATCGAAAACACAGCGTATACACTGTGCTAAAAACCATTTGCCCGATTTTTACTAAAATCGTTTGTTTCTCATAAACTGGAACATCCTGTATGCACAGAATCCAAAAATAAGTATTTAATTAGGTAGCCCTACTATTATTTATTAATTTCTAAGATGCATTCTGTATCCTAGATTTACTTATGATATGGAAAAAATATTAAAATTCGTTTGATTTACGATGATGGAAAATAAAAACTTTCTTGTGTTAACAGTACTTTAAATTAAAAGGAGAAAAAACCGTGCTTAGAAATTATACTTTCTAATTATTGCATCGAAAAGATTTACATTTAAAAACAAAAATTTTCTTCATAAATCTAAAACTTAAACAATCAATAAATTGATAGTGAATTCATAACTATAGTGTCCCATATCGTTAGGGAATTAAGAGAAAATACTATACCAACCAATTTAACTTGTTAACATCCAAAATATTTGGTAATTAACATGCATAGAATAAGCTAACAACTCTTCAGCTACGATTACTATACTATAGGCGCCAACTTCTGGTATTATTAAAGAGAATACATTTGAATATTATTACAGCGCTTATATGTTAATGTTGACATTAAGAAACTCATCGTAAAATATAAATCTCGAAGATGAGTTGCGACCATGAATTGCTTAAAAAGTATATTAAGAAACTATCGTGCATGCATAAAAGGGCAACGATAATGAATGTAAATCAATTAATTTATATCTGAAGATGAGGAGGTTTCAAAACTGTACGAGTAAAAGTACCAATTATTTTTGAATTAAATTAAGAACCTCTTCAGGCACGATTTGTAGATCCCTTTAAACTATGATTACGTGATAGAAGTATCATCAAATTAGAAGCACGATGTACGATATTGTTATTACAACACCGATCCATAAATATTGTAATGCGTAATAGTTAATAAACGGTTGTTTGGAAAGTGAATAAACGCAATAATTTTAAACGTTAATGACGTTCAATATAGAAATGGTAGCAGATAATTGATGGTATCTATTGCTGACAATAGAAGAACTATATGCAAATAAACTTTCACAACGTCAAAAGATTAATATCACTAATATCGTAGTGACAAATCTTAATTTCTTTTTGCCTTAATTTAGTTACAATTTAATGCATCTGCAACACGCAACTAAATCTCAAAAATAAGTTTCCTGTCTTTTGTATGTAAATCATTGTTGTTGTTGTTTTTATTAAATTTTAATGTAGGTTGATTATTTACTTGTACGTTAGAATTGAATCAATAATTAAACGCAGTTCTGCTTATGCATTCAATGGAAAGTTAGTAATATTAATTGAATTTCTCGGTCGGGCAAACATTAAAGAAGAAAAAAACAAGGATATGTCTTATTGAATTAACAAAACTTTTTTTGCATCCATTTACTACTTTTGTGCTCAACTTTTTAAATGAAAATTTGTGATCAACTGAAAATTGAATTCATACCTTTTTGCCAATGACCTTAACACGTATAAAGAAATTCTGCTGATTCATACGGTTAACTTATCTCAGATGGTCAAAAAGTATAGTCCAATAGTTCAGTGACATTAAATTTTTAAAACTTTATTACAATTCGATTGAATTTGTCACTAACTCGCTCCTGTACAATTAATGCTCGTAAGGACGGACTTAATATTTTAATAATAATTAGTTAGACTTCAGATCACGCTTTATACAATCAAATCATAAAAATATTTCGCTTTTTATAGTCAATATTTAGTTGAATACAGTAGCGTAAAGACTGTTATAAACAAATTGTCATTTTTAAGGATTTTTAAATAATTTTTTAGCTGTTGTCCAAACATCAACTGTACTTTAAAAGCAAGTTAATAATGAAGACAAGTAAAGAATTAAAAAAAAAGTAAGTTAACTGGGTATTTTTATTAGTTAGTTAATAACTAATTAACTAATAAAACGTATGACCATAGATATTTCGTATTCATTACTTAATTAATCTTACAACCAATACTTACACACTATTAGAAGACTTTATACTATGTTGCCCTACCCTTCACTGATAAGCCACAATAAAACAGAAACACGTATGTGTATGTGCTGTTTGTAAATCTGTATTTGTCACTGGTCTCTATTTTATTAGGCCAGCATAAATTTGACAGGTTTGTATTTATAATACATTCGGAAAACTTAAATTTTGTTCCAACCAATTAACTTAATTAATAGTTATTTAACCACCAAAATGTATATCAATAGATATTTTATATAAATTACATTAATTAATTTTAAAACTAATGTTAAAAGTCTGATTAAAAGTTTTTCCTTTGTTTTTGAAAAGATATAAAACTCGTTTTAAAAAATCAAAACTGACGATATAGTTGGATGCGTAGGTTACTGTTTTAAAA
This sequence comes from Abscondita cerata, assembly GCA_030710515.1. Classification (NCBI taxonomy): domain Eukaryota; kingdom Metazoa; phylum Arthropoda; class Insecta; order Coleoptera; family Lampyridae; genus Abscondita; species Abscondita cerata. The sequence goes on along the minus strand of JALBCR010002611.1, from coordinate 374,359 downwards.
TTTCTGTCTCAAAATAAATGCATCTTAAAACTACAATTTCCAGCGCAAACGTTTAAAATTGTAAATATTATTTAGTGTTGTCTGGACGGCCAGACACGCAACAACAAAACTCCATTTTAAACAAATCAGTTGTTACTTTATATAATTAGTACTTATGTATCGTATGATTATTAAATCGCGTAATTTTTAAATTTCCATTAATTGATAATATACTGAGTAATATGCAAGATCATTTTCTTGAGGAAGTACACTCGTGAAATAAAAAAACGAGACAAAATTTTTATTCTAATCATGTGTTATAAGTTACAAGTATGAATTAACAAAATATTTTTATATAGGTGTCGAAGTCATTCGCAAAGGTTTATGAATTCAATTGCTGTTCACAAATTTTTATTAAAAAATTGAGCACTAAAGTAATAAATGAATTCAAAAATGTTAGATTCAATAAGACATATCCTTGTTTTTGTTTCTTTAACATTTGCCTAACCGAGAAATTTAATTAAATTTACTGACTTTCTATTGAACGCTTAATTATTGATTCAATTCTAATGTACAAATAAATAATCAACCTACATTAAAATTTAATAAAAACAACAACAATGATTTACTTTATTAAGAAATTTTGTAGCTTGATTGTGCAGAGCTTTAAATTCTAAATGAATTAACGCAAAAAGAAATTAAGATTTGTCACTACGATTTAGAGATCTTAATCTTTTGACGTTTGTAAAAGTTTATTTGCATGTAGTAGTTCTTCTATTGTCGGCAATAGATACCATCAATTATCTCCTACCTTTACTTCCAATCAACCGTCTATTAACTATTATGGTACACTCACAAAATAAAAATGAGTCCAAATTTTTATTCTATAATTAGTTTTTTAACATACTTTCTGTGCGGAACTCAATTATTTGGTAGTTTATTATTACTACTAAGATACATTCTCTAGTTCTCTAAATCCTACTTTGATGTTTTTGTTTCAGATACTAAAAAATTTAATCTATGGTTTTCATTTTTCACAATGCGATTACAAAAAACAATTCAAACATGAAAAAATGATGATTAAATGATTGTATAAACAAAGAAGTACGAGAAAGAATAATAGTTATAACAGAAGAAATAAATAAATAAATAAATAAATACGTAGTAAAAATATTGATACATAAAATGAAAATTGAAACAAAAACAGATTAATGGATACAAACTAAGAGTAAAAGAGTAAAATTATAAGAATGAGTATGGAAAAGCAGTAGAAATTAAAATGAAAGTTATTAAGAAAAAAAGGTATGAACAGAAAATTATGTGAAAATAATAAAAAATAAAGTATTTAAGTAATTAAATGTTTAAAAGATTACACAGCGAATGATATTCCAGTCAAATTAGTGCAAATGTTTTCCAGAAGTTTCTAGAGCAAGAACCACTCAGTTTAAAGCCCTAACTTGAAAGATCGTCGCTTTTTAAAAAGGATCTTAAGAATAGTTGCTATAATACTGCTACTACAAATTTTTAAAAATTTTTGTATTTCCGTTATTTGTAGAAAATTTTAAATCACCCGAAACCTTAACAAATATTAAGATAAAAAACTTCCAACATTTTTCTTTTAAGTTGGCGTATGCAGTTTTTAAATATTCGGATATTTTTCCAAAATATCGGAAAATTAATTTATCATGAAAATGCAAAAATGCTCATAGTTCACAAACCGTAAAATTCGTTAAAAAAAGGGTTGAAAAAAAGAAACTCAAATATTTTCAAAATTATTTTGAAGTTTCTAAAAAAAATCTAAGTTACATATTTTTATGGTTTATTATCTTTATTGTAAAATAGTTCAAATTAATATTTAAACTCTATGACGGTTTCAAATACCAAAATTAAATGTAGAGTTTTTGGAAAAGAATTAAAATTTTACAAATTATGCATATCATGTGACTACTATTTTTTGGTCAATATTTTTTAATAAAAAAAAACAACAAACATCAATAAATTTATTTTAGGGCTACCATGTACATACATACTATATGAAACTATTTTTCTGGATTTCGAAAAAAAATTAGAAAATTGTTCTGGAATTCTATACTCTCAATACAATCTGTAAATATGTTTAAAATTTCAAAACATGTTCCTCTAGTTTTTAAAAATTCTCTTCCATTTTGGATCTCTATATTTTATATTTTTTCAAAACGTGAGGTTTTCTACAGTTTTAGAAATTGGAATGCAACCATTTTTTCAATAAATTCTTTTGATAAAACACAAGAATAATAAACTAAAAGCAATTTTGAAAATTTTGGAAATACTCCAAATTAATAAATATTTGGAAACATATCTGGAATAAAATATAAGTAATATAAATAAAAATTTTTTTTTCTGGGCTGAATTAATTTTAGTTTTTAACATTTAGAAAAAATAAACAAAAACTTATATATTGACACAAAATTAAATTAAAAAAAATATTCAAAAAACTGTTTTTAAATATCTTGGTCAAACAAATTACAGGCAACGGCGTTGTGATTTTGCAAAGTGAGCTTTGTGACTAGGCGGCATTATGAACAAACCAAGTTATGTGTGCTAAACTGCTCTAAATGCAGACGGCTTTATGATCACAAATAAATGTGAGCAATATGATCATAGGCGGCGTTACGATAATTGAAGAAATGTGGGCGATATCATTACAGGCGGCGTTGTGATTCACTAATTGTGGACGATATGACCAGGCGGCGTAGTGATCGGGCCTCACTCTGCTGATAAATCATTATAAACTGTTGCTGTTTTTCAGATTCTTTAAATAGTTTTTGACCTTTTAATATTTTTTAATTTTCAAAAAGCATGTAAGCTTTTGTACAGTTTTAAAATTGTTAATTCAAAGGTTTTTTAACAAATTGTTTTGATGAAACCCATAATTAATAAACTATAAGCATTTTTGAAAATAATTTTTTATAATTTTGACGTATAAAGTTACATTTTTCATAATTAAAATATGTGTCAAATTAATCCACTTTTCGTAACTTCGTAATCTATGAAAAGTTCGTAACTATTTACGAAACGTAAATTTTTGTCACTTGTCAGATTGTATTGACATTGTAACTCAATTATAGTTTAAATTCGAAATAGATTTAATTTCTTTTTAAAAATTTTTTTATTAAAAAATATTGAAAAATACGAAACTCATGTAATATAAGCTCGTTCCGCAATATCACATCCGTTACAAAAACTGCGATGCGCAATATTAAAAATTGTTTTGTTTTTTTTTTAGGTTCTTGAAATATGTTAATATTTTGGCAATTTAAAGATTTTTTATGCATCTTCGTCTTCACGAATAATACAAAATCCATAAAAATACAAAAATGTTGAAAACCAAACAATTGTAAAAAACTAACTTGCAGTCAACTTTCTTGAAATTATTTTTGGAAAAGAACGAGTTCTTTCCTATTTTCTAAATTTATGAGCAAAAAGTTTGTTATTCAAAATGTTAGTCCAATTGATTTACTCATTAAATTATTCTATGTGTCCTACGAAAAATTGCCATAGGCATTTACTATGTTAACATAATATAATACATAATATAAGTAACAACATATTATTTTGATAGAGGAACAAATATCATGTGATAATAATGCGTAAGTATTTTACCAAAAAAATCAGTAAAGAAGTAGTTTTTATTTATTAACCAAATGAATTTTCATTCATTAAGCGGCCTTCGTAAATGATTGGTTAATCTTTGCCTAGTATTGTTTTGCGCTCCTAACCAGGGTTCGATTCCGATTGCAGTATTTTTTTTTACTGACTTTATTATCGACGTCATTATAATACAATTTTGTAAAGTGAATAACATTTTAAAAATGATTAAACCGATTTTATAAAAATTGAATTAATAATAACATCGATAATGATTAAATTATTTAAAATAACTTAAAAAAGTTAGTTCAACTGAATTATGATTAATAGAAAAGATTTATATATGATTTTAAGATATTCAAATTATGGTATGAAAAAATCAGAATTTTTAAATTTAGGAAATTTGTGTTAATTATTTTTATTTTTGACGTTAACTATGAACAATAATATGTACAAAAAAATTATAAAATAATATGACGAAACTGACAAATATATTAACGATAATAGTTTTATACTGTACATAATTATATTAAAAATTTAAGGTAATAGTTACAATATATTCATTCAAAATTATTCTGATTGGGATGTATAATTTTAAAATCACGTTAATACGTGTGTAATTTAAAACCTACACGCTTATTACACTACCAATTACAACGTAAACCATTTACGATAATCATTAAAATTAAATTATATTTCACATTATCTATTTAATTAAGTCGTAATTTTTCTAATCAGACAAGTTGAAATAATAGGTTAAAACCAACACGAAATGATTACATTTATTTAAAAATTACCGCAATGCATAAATAAATTGTTTGATATTTCCCGACCTACAAAATCTAAATTGATGTTGATTGAACAATTCACCGTAAAAAGTAAAAGTTTAAGTTGCGAAATGTTCATTACTCTCTTGTTATCAGTTGACATGTTATTTTAATAAATAAATGTAATAGATTGTGTGGACTAGATTTGAGCTTATAATTATTAAAATTAATCAACGGTTCGTATACCCTCACGTAATTATAATGTAACTCCAAATTGAAAATTGGCGTATAACATTCGCACAATAAAAAAAGTAATTGGCGTAAGCCCTGAAGACAAATTGCATCGATTCCTTTTAATAAAAACACGTAAAAGCATTCAGATTATGACAGATTTACACAAAGACTTAATTTCCATCACGACTCGGGATACAATTTTACTTAATCATGCAACAAGAAATGTAAGCAATTAAATTGTTTGTTTAAAATGTGCAATTTGATTATGATTTATAAAAACCCTAAATTTATGTGCCAATATGAAAGTAAAAATACCTTAAAATAAAAAGTATTCAAATTAGTAACGTGCAACTACGGATTATATTGCACTTTTTTTTATCAAAACATTTTGAAATGTTTCAAAATTAATAGCACTTTTTGCCCATTATTTGACCCAAATTGTTCTTAAAAATGTTTTAATACCGATGCAGTAGTTTCAAATTAATTACATTTAACTTTTACTTTTATAAAAAAATTAGTAGTTAATAATAAATAAATTGTTTTAATGTAAATGCGGTGAGGTAGATTGCATAATATGTTTATTTAAAAATCTGTCACAACATTAAAAAATTAAAATATTATTCTTCAATTTTGTGATTTGATAATAATAAAAAAATACCTTCCTACTTCATTATCAGGTGTAAATACGGTTATGTATTAAAACATACAATCATTTAATTAATCAAATTTTCAAAATAAGAATGAATTTTAGATGGCAAATGCACATGAATAAAAATGTTCTGAAAAAACTAACTGAACTTGATCGATTATGTGCACATTTTAAATAATTTCTAAATGAAAAAGTTGTAAAGGATTAAATTATACTTTTGGGCTAGACCTTCATACAGAGTGCGTTCCGAAAGTAATGCAATTGAATTTCCCGCGCCTCTCCTATTGGTCCGAGTGGGATCGGATTACTTAGAGTAGAAACCAGTCTCAGTGCTCTCCAAACTGTGGAAGTGGCAGGACGTCAGTTATTGTGAACCTCTGCACGCCGACCGTGTCACGAAAAAAATGAAATCGACGATCGACCAACGTTACGCGATTAAGTTTTGTGCTAAACTGAATAAATCTTTTGAGGAGACTTCGAAATTGATTCGTGAGGCGTACGGGAACTCTGCTCTGTCCTAGTCACAAGTTTCTAGGTGGTTAAAGGCCGAGAAGAGGTTCACGACGAACAAAGCTCTGGGCGGCCATCAACTAGCAAAACCGACGACAATGTGGTTCGTGTTCGACAATTTTTGGACTCTGACCGTTGATTGAGTATCAAGATGGTTGCCAATGAAATAAACTTGTCATCTACTGTTGTGTTTCGCATTGTTACTGAAGATTTAGAGATGCGAAAAGTGTGCGCCAAGCTCGTGCCCAAGGTCAACCAAAAGGCCAACCGAGTGAAAATTTCAAGTGAACTTTTGCAACGTGTTGAAATTGAACCTGATTATTTGGACGTCATCATTGGTGATGAAACCTGGGTTTTCCAATACGACCAAGAAACAAAACGCCAAAGCTCTGAGTGGCACACCGACCAGTCCTCCAAGCCCAAAAAGGCAAGAATGAGCAAATCAAAAATGAAAACAATGCTCATTGTCTTTTTCGACAGCAAAGGAGTAGTCCATAAGGAGTTTCTTCCACAAGGACAGACAGTTAACGCTGTCTACTACGTGGATGTGCTGGAAAGACTCCGAAAAAGGGTAGTCAAGACGCGAAAAGACATCTCCGCTACTTGGCAACTCCATCACGACAACGCGCTACGAGCCCGCGAATTCCTGACCAAACACAAGGTGCCAACGCTGCCCCACCCCTCCTATAGTCCTGACGTCGCCCCAGCAGACTTTTTTGTTTCCTCGAATTAAGACAGCCCTGAAACGAACGTTTTTCGTCCATAAAAGAGATCCAATCAACGTGACAAAGGCCTTGCGAGAGGTCCCCAAAAACACCTTCCAAGGTGCGTACCAATCATGGCAGTGTCTTTGAAAAAATGTGTAGAGGCCCAAGGACAGTACTTTGAAGAATTTTAAGAGTTTGTGCAACTCTGTTCAATAAGTTACTTTAAAAAAATAATTGCGTTACTTTCGGAACGCACGCTTACATCAATAAAAAAATCTGCTATTATGTTACGAATTTTATTGATTTTAAAAAATTTTTTGAAAAATTAACAGGCTCATATTTTATTAAATTATTTGTTATATTTTTATTTAGTTACGTATCCAGCTTTATAATCATTTGCTTTTTGTATGTTTGTGTATGTTATTTACACAGTTGTCATCAACACATTTACAGGATAAATATTCCTCAATATATGGCATTCTAATGAAGGGAATGGAACTGAAGCGTCTATCAGTAAAAACTGCACAATACAACTATACTTGTACACGTGTTTTGATAGTTAAGCTATCATCATCAGCGAAATGATACTAAAAGTAAAAAATAAGCTCATATAATACTATCTGCGTGTAACGCATGGTTACGTCATTCATCCCTATATAAACTTGTATAATTGCAAAATACCTAATAGTCCGTGATCATCATAATTCATTTCGAAAAGTTTCTGAAAATTTTTAAACTTTCATAAAAAGTTCATTTCATTATCTATTTTCTTAATTAATTTAATATGGTCTACTATGGTTATTTTTAAGCATATGCATGGCAACACTGGGCTTGTCTGACCGATGATATTTGACATGACCCAAGAACTCTTAAAAACTATTTTTAATAGATCTATCTGTTTGTCCTTTATACAGGGTGTTTCATAAGTAATCTAAAATATTGTGGTGGGCGCTTTGTCACTCAATTTTAGACGAAAAGTTCTTATAAACATGTGTGATAAGTCTTGTCGTTAACGAGATACAGGGTGTTAAATTTTTTATATTCTATTAAGCAACAACATGTGTTACACGTAAAGAAAAATAATACATTTCAAAATGTGCACCTACAGCTAAAATGTAAGCATCCGCTCGATGTCTAATAGATTGCCAAATACGTTCGAAGATACCAGGATTGTTACGAATAACTTGCAGCCTTGTATGATACGATTTTGAAGATCTTCTAAGTTTAACATCGGGGTTGTATAAATGGGCGATTTTAAATATCCCCTCACACAAAAATCCAGAGGACTGAGTCCAGGCATTACCATTCGCTAATCCATACAAAAAGTGTAAATGCAGGCATTGTTGTTAACTTAACACAAACAATTGTAATTTCTTTATTCATTTTTTGCGTTGGTTTTTATATTTGACACACGATTTGTCAACATTATTCCAAAGCCCACTTCACAATAAGCATCTTCGTTCATAATACTTATAAAAAACCAGTAGCGTCACCAGCAAAATAAATTTCACTTACAGTCAGAGCTCATTTATTGCAAAAAATTCAATACCCTGTATCTCATTAACAACACCATTTATCCCACATATTTATAATAACTTTTCGTCTTAAAATTGTGTGACGAAGCGCCCATTACAATATTTTAGATTACTTAGAAGACACCCTGTATACTTGGTTACAGTTTTCACAATTTATTTTCTGGATTCCCGATTTATTACACATTTCTATTGGGTGTTTCTGAAAGCCTAAAAGATTTTGCAAATTGTTGCTACTAGAAATTACTGTTTTATAATCAAAGTTTGAAAATATTTTTTTAAAGCGTTTTGTGTATGTGGGATACGTGGAGGCGGTTGTAATTGCCGATGTTTCGCCGACCATTTTGTTGTAGTTTATCAAGGCTATCTAGAAGACTGAGTTAATAGTAAACTGAAAATTACTTTAAAATTCATCAATAGATGATAACGTTAGTCGATAAAAACATGTTACGGTTCAAAATACTGAGTTGCGCGTTGCGACGAAAATCAAATTTACCGCGCATGAAACGAATTTTTCTATTGGTAGATCGGTATTTTCGGAATTTTTAATCGAAACGACGGGCAGACATCTTGGGACTCTCTTATCCTGTTGGGCAATTGGCGGTGCTTCACGAAGCTAAAAATTGCATGTGAAATTTCAATATGGCTTCAATAGAAATATAAATCCGACCGTTTACGCCGTAAGTGGTTTTTTTGCTATTTTTTTGGTTAGTTTAGTGGTTGTGTTAATTGCTAATTACGACGTATGCTTTAACACGTGTCTCGACCTTATCTTCTACTCATATCTTACTGTCTGGATAATTCCTGGGGGCGCTGGAACGAGAAATTGGAAATCCTTTGTTACACAAAACGTGCCTGTTATCACGCTGTCGCCGACCTCGGAACTGCACGGCCGATTATACTCCAGCGGTTGTGGGTAGCGCACGCGGCGTTTCTGCTATTACGAAGACAACGATCTGCTCCTAGAGCTGTCTCGTCTGCTCCTCCTCAGAGCAATCCTACAGTTCTTCGAGTAGTTGTCAACTAGCTGTCGATAGCAAGGGCCTTCCTTATCAGAACTACATGCATCAGTACACAGCTAAGTTATTGTTTTAAGAAACCTTTTCATTTTGCATGCGTTCGAAACTCAAGTACACGTGACATCAAGCGGTTGTATCCCTAACGATTAAGCAAATTGTTGTTCGGAGTAGTCTTCATCCACCGACGCTCGGTGTTGTTGGCACTAACTCCCATAGAGTTGGGGAGTTGTTATTAATGTGGGGTAGCTAAAATAAAAGGCCTTTTGGATTGGCGGGAGCTACGTTCCGTATTAGAACAAGTGTAATACTAGTTTTTAAGTCACGCACGCAAACTATAACTAATTAGTTATTGCTAATGCAAGCAAGTTTTATGCGACAGAATCTCTCATTTCTCCCAGATTTTTAAATATTTTAAATTGTATTTGCTATATTTATATGTCTTTTGTCTCTCTTTGATTTGTGTTCGTTGTAGCGTAGTAGACCTTAAGTAAACTCTATTGAATTCCTGTTGGTTTTATTTCTCTCTGTTACCCAGCAGGTGGCGCCTCGTTACGCAGCAGTTATTTCTTCAGTTCTCTCAAGGACCTCCCCTTCTCACCGACTCAGCCGGACACTGCTGTGTTAACGCTTCTACGCATTTAGTGCGCTACTTCAAACTCAATTGTGTTCTTTCTTTTCTAGGTTGCATCACTAGAGCCGCCACTTTATTTTATTTCTTATTATTTGTGAACTGCAACCGTTGCAAACACAAACAACACAATTTTGTACAAACGCCGATTAATATTAATTTTAAGTTGACTAACAAGTCAGTCTTGTAGATAGCCTACACGTCGGCAATACCAACCAACTGATTAGTTTTTTGTACATCCCACCTCCACCTAGAACGAATCTATTAGAGTATACATATCAGTAGGTAAATTAGAGCATATGAGTTAGGTTAGATTTAAACTTTGCACCATATTAACAACATTACCCAACATAAATTTTGGCAAAAAAGTTGACTCAGTACAAAAAGTTTTCAGAATTTTCAGAAAAACAAGTGCAAAGGTTTGATATTCTAAAAACTAACGTAGTGTTTAACAAATCTTCTCAGATTTTTATGAGAACAAGATTTTAATATCATTTGATTATTTAAAAGATATGTTACAGCAAAATTATTTAGATTATTCAGAGGTAAATAATTTTATAAAATTAGCAAGATTTCAATCAAAGATAATATTTATCTTGCAGTTTATCCCCGATTCGATATTAAAGTTCACTCTCTATTTCTCTCTACAGCTTTGTCGCTCTTTTGTAAGAGCATCGCCTCCTAATATTAAAGGAGTTTGGCTTTACACTTCCACGCTGGCCAGACGGGTTTAAAGTGACTATGATATATTTTTAAAGGATGTGTTAGTATGGTAACCGGCACCGACGGTTTAAGAGGCCCTCCAAAGCACTGTGCGAGCAAATCTTCTGAATTAGCTCGAGAAAATCTCTCGCCGTCACTGGAATCAAACTAGCGTACCAGCGGTAGCCAGTTTACTAAACTGGCGCTTTTACTACTAGGCTATAGTTCTACTACTCAAAGTTCTCAACTCTCAGTAATTCGTAGAATTCCAAATTTAAGGCAATTAAGTTTACCTATGAAACAGAAGCAGATCTTTCCTTGACACTTTGGTGACAAGAAATGGTAACAAACACTATGAGGTTTATAATAAATTAGTCCAACCATATCTTGCAAAATAAACTCGCATCATTTAATTTTTTGATTAGCAGATTATTAAATTTTCCATTGTTGAAACAAAAAGAACTGCAAAATATTAAGAAGATCCCATCATACAATGTTTTTCCGGCTTCAATTGTCTCAAATATAATTACAAAACATAAGTTAAGCAATAAGAACTAGTAATTAAAAACTTGATAGGAAATATGTCTAATTACCAATTTATCCCAAATACATAAAAGGTCTTCAAAAATATTTTAAAATTTAATTATGATTTCTAATAGTAAAACTTGCAAAATCTTTTAAACAATCCGAAAGACCCAATAGAAATGTGTGATAAATCGGAAATCTATACAATAAATTGTAAAAACTGAAACCAAGTATATATTCCTATATATACAGGGTGTTAGGTAAACATGCGGCAAAAATTCAAGGGGGTTTTCCTTGGCGTAATCTAAGAATATTTTGTCCTATGATGATTTCCTAAACACCTCTTTCATTACTCCGAAGTTATACAGGGTGAACAAAATTTGCGACAGTAACAATATTTAATATCAAAAAAATAAATGTAAAGTTGATCAATCTACAATAAATGTTCGAAATGACTTCCTCAGCCTGGATACAAGCATTCAATCTTCTCGTCAATGAATGTCGAACTCGTTCAAATACACCAGGGTCGTTTTTAATAGACTCACACCCAACAATTATCCGATTTCGCAAGTCGTCCAAATCTTCCACAGGAGTAGCGTAAACTAGTGATTTCACGGATATCCCCATACGGAAAAGTTCAAGGGATTTAATTCTGGGGATCGAGCAGGCCATGCGTGTGGCCCACCTCGACCAATCCAGCGATCTCCGTATGTTGCTGTTAAAAATTACGAGCAACCAAACTGAAATGTGGTGGTGCACCATCGTGCATATACCACATTGCCATTCTTGTCGCCAATGGTACATCCTCCATAAACTCAGGTAGTGTTTCTTCCAAAAGTTGCGATAAGATTTGCCAGTAAGTCTTGCTGGTAGAAATACGGGTCCAATTAGGTAGTCACCCACAATTCAACCCATACATTCAAGGAGAATTGATGTTGAAAACGATCTTCACATACCGCATGCGGATTTTCATCTGCCCACACATGGTTGTTTATGAAAATTTCTAATTGCAGTTCTTGTAGAAATTAGCTTCATCAGTAAAAAAGAATCTGTGTCAGGAATTCGAGGGATTCGAATTAATTTTTGCAAAAGCCATTGACATAATGCAATACGTGGAGGAAAATCGGCTGGTAGTAGTGCCTGAACGCGTTGGATGTGGTAAGGATACAACCAAGTTGTCCTTAAGAATTTTCCAAACTGTCCAATGACTTCACATTCAAAGCATTGGCAATTTTTCTCGTAGAACTACTTGGATCTTCTTCTATCATGTTTAGCACATTCTGTTCCAGTTGTACCGTTCTTACTGCCATTGGTCTTCCTGGCCCTCCATTTCGTTTCAATGCCCCGGTTTCGTGAAGACGTCGATGAATGTTTTCGAAGATTTTTCAATCAGGGGATATTACGGCCAGGAAACCGTTCAATGTACAATCGTCTGGCTTTTAATGAATTTCATCGGCAAGTCCATACATGAAGTGCATGTCAGTCATCTCGGCGTTCGTATAGTGATTCATAATAGCGGACTTCACTAACTATTAAAGACACGTAAAAGACCTAAACGTCACTCACTTTAAACAAATGTGACACATCAAACAGCTAAACGTCACTTAATTTTTATACTTGACAAACTCATTGGCGTACGCCATACTTTTATTTACATTAATATTGTTACTGTGGCACATTTTGTTCACCCTGTATCTTCGAAATAAAGAGGTGTTTAGGAAATCATCATAGGAACAAAATTATTCTTAGATTAGGCCAAGGAAAACCCCATTGAATTTTTGCCGCATGTTTACCTAACACCCTGTATATATAGACTTGACTAAAGGATCTATTAAAACTCGTTTTAAAAGCACTTAACTCATGTCAAATACCATCGTTCAGGCAAGTCTAGAGCTGCCATGCATATGCATATAAGTAACAATAGGTAGGCAATATTAAATTAATTAAGAAAGTAAATAATAAAAACAAACTTGATTATTATGAAAAATTGAAAATTTTCAGAAATAAATTATGATGTTTAGGACCATTAGGTTTTTTGAAATAATTAAGCTTATATAGGTATCAATGAGACGTAACCATGCGTTACACGCAGATAGTATTATATGAGCTTGTTTTATTTTTTAGTTTAGGATAATTCATTATCATTATAGATATCCCAATCTATAGGGCCTTCTTGTTGGAGTAGTAGTGAAGTGTGTTATTTAGATCTAATAAAACTCCATCTAATTTCTGCGGTCAACGTTTCGTTCAGGACAAGGCTGGCCTCTATCAAGACCTTAAAATTATTAGGAATCAAATTATTTTTTTTTTTCACTAAAAGTATATAAATAAAAATGTAATGAAACCAGAATTTTTTTTAGTAGAAAAAATTATTTGATTCCTAATAGTTTTAGATTTGAAAGACCAGCTGGTCAAAACGTTAACCGCAGAAATTATATTGAATTTTATTAGATCTAAATAACACACTCCACTACCACTCCGACTAGAAGGCCCATACATTGGGATGTCTATAATGCTTATTTTTTACTTTTAGTGTCAGTTCGCTGATGATGCTAGCTTAGCTATCGAAATACGTGTACGAATGTAGTTTTTTGTTCAGTTTAATATCAATTTAATACCAAAAGAAATTGAATTAGAATGTTTTGGGTTTATCCATACAAAGTGTAAGGATTTATTTGTTTGTAAAATTTATAAATCAATTAATTAGAGCATTTACACGTACACATTTAAAACTCTAAAAAATATAGTAGTTATTCTATCTGGAGCAACGTACCTTCCGAACAGTTAAACTGGATTTTCTGTCCTTTTGTTTTTTTTTATTTAAAAAATGATAAAATAATATGTGCAACTGTTACTACAAAAACTATAACAATGTTAAATATAAAAGTCTTCAAATTAAATTTTCTGCTAAAAATTGTGTTAATTATACTTTTACTACAAATCTGACATTCTGAATGATGCATTTATAACACTTTTCTTTAAAACTTATGCGATAGTCATCTAATAACTTTACCCACCTCCTTTCATCAAAGAAGACAACTTTTGATAAAAAATTAAATTTTAATTTCAGAAAGTGTATCGCAATTATTGGAACAAAAACCATAAATGGCTATTTTCTGCTCTAATGACCTTACTTTTGCATTCACAAAAACAATAACATTATTTTTATAATCAAAAACACTAAAATTTAAGTGTCCACCATTTCCGCTCGAATGCAAATTTATTCGAAAAAGGTTTTTTGCATCTACGTATCAAATTTTTATTATTTAAATTCAAGGACGGTTTTGACACCGTATACGGCGACATTTTATGAAACTCAGTGTCTCTTTTATAATAAGCATGAATGTAAACTTAAAAGACAAAGTATTTAGAAGTTATTTATTATTTCATATTTTAGAGGAACAGGATACAATTAATTTCAATTAATTAATTCAAAATCAGTTTGTGGTTGAATTCAAGCTGCGTGAAGAACTAAAATATAAATTTCATCAACGAGAAAACATTTATAAAATTATGCACCAACTAACACGTTACAAACAAATAAACTTCATGCTCTTTCTTCTTTATTTGTTTTCGGTTGCTAAAGAAAATTTTTTTAAAACGTTCTGTTCATGTATTTATGTGAAAACGTTCTGAACAAACAAACAAACACTTAACGGGATATAATATTATTATTATTATTTTTGCTATAATTAATATTATCTCCTGGTTGATTAAATGGGGTACGAGTTTTTCACCAAACGTTCCCATCAGTTATTCCTGACTCAAAAATATTCTGACTATTCTGGTGGTGTACAGAATCACAACTTTCTGCAACAGCATGTAGATGTTTTGATGCAGTCCGAGTAACTCCAAACTCCTGTGTAGCCCCCTTGATATAACCCCTGTAGAAGATAGTACAATTGGCATGCTAGTAATTTTCTTGAGGTTTTTTCCACATTTTGTTCATCTCAACTGCCAATTCGGTGTACTTTCTTTTCTTCTCTGGTATAGTAAGGCAACTTCGGCTCCTCTGCGATGAGTCTCAGTCCGTAGCGTATATGGTTTAATGGATCTCTGCAGCAACTAGATTGTGGCGGTATACATAATCGTTTTGGGCAAATAATACTGTGATCAAAAAGTAAGGTGAAATTGTTTATAAACTGTAAATTCTTTATTTATTCTTCCAAATCAATTTCATCTCTTTTAAAGTAATCCCCGTCAGATAAAACTCACTTTTTCCAATGCTTTTTCCAGTCCTCAAAACAGTCGGAAAAGTCTTTTTCCGGTATAGCCTTCAAGACCTTCTTTTTATCACCACAATCGTGTCAAAACGACGTCCCCGTATTTTTGAGTTTGCTGAATAGTCAGAAGTCGGACGGGGCCAAATTAGGCGAATACGGTGGTTGTGTAACGATATTAGTCGAATTTTTGGCAAAAAAGTCGCAAAGAACCAATGCAGTGTGACATGGTGCAATAATATCCTTTGTTGACAGTTTGGCCCGGCGGAAGGAATTTACCCTCGTCGGTAGACGGTGATGGTCGTCCATAGCGCGGTTCGTCTTCAATGCGTTCTCGGCCCTACATAAACTCGTTGTACCACTTATAAACGTTTTTTTTTGTGTCATAGTTAGATTACCAAAGGCCTTCCGTAACATTTTCAACATATTCGCACAAGAATATTCGTTCCGCAAACAAAATTTGATGTTGAAGTTCTTTGCTCAATAAAATCACCCATTGTAGAAATTGAAGAATTCACTTTTGGTTGTTTACAAATACACGTGTAACTCAGAGATAATTAAACCTTTTGACAAACAGTTGCTTGGCAATTGTTATAGACAGTCCTACCAATCTAGGAAAAAAAATGTACCTGCCTTCTTAATTCCCGGGAGTTTTAAATGACCATTTCATCTTACTTTTTGATCACAGTAGTATACTGCATGATGTTGTGTTGTGATAGATTACATCAAAGCTTCACTTTAAATTTTCTACGGCAGTCATCTTTCACCTTAGGGTCCTTAACAATATGCTTCAGATAGTTCCTTGTGTTTAGCAATTGGTCTTGTATGGCCAAGATAAAGCCCTGTGTTAAAGAGAATAGTTCCCACTTCTTTTGCCACACGTTTGACGCAGTTTTGTCGACATACCGCTGATCGAAATGCTACGAATTTCTTCTGCTTTCGGTGCGCTCCTTTACTAGTCAAATTGAGCAAGCACACGTTTCGGTGAAGGAACGACATAGCGCTACTCTGGTGAAAGTAGGTCTTCATAAGTTTGGTTGTTGGGTAAGTTTTTAATGTCTATCAATCTTTTCTTCCTTCGCCTCTAGAAAGTGCTTGATTTAGAATAGTAGGTGCGGTGATAAGTTATATCAGTTCTGGTTTTCTTCATGTTGCTCTCGAGGTTTGTATCGGTCCGTGTATATCCTAAACAAGTAAGTCATAGCGAGAGTTTTAAGGGCTTTGAACAGATTTTTACTGTTAAGTTCAGTATGACATATTTTTCCTAACTTTCGTAAGGTATTCTTTTGTGAGGGTTGAGAGTTGAACTTCTCCTGATTCACATTTTCCCTTTTCTAGGTTTATGAATCTGCATTTATCCAAACCAAACTTCATACAAATATCTTCCGAGAATATCTACCATCCTGATGAATCAACAGAGTTTGTCGTTATATGGGGCAAACAGCTTAAGGTCGTCCATATAACTGATGTGATATGATCTGTTTCACTTGTTCGTTTTTAGAGTGTTCTCTATTTCGTTTTCTATTCAGTATCTTCGATAGTAGATTGAGGCCCAAACAGATCCACACAAGGTTCTCAACAAATTTTTCTAAAATATTCCCGGTTTATCTAGATTTCAGGCGTCGTGATACAAGATCATTTGGTTATCAACTGGATTATCGTTCTACACGTGTACATGAGGTGTTGTAAAGAACCTAGGGTGTATCTTGTACACTCTCGTATTAGCCTGGAATGCGGCACGCTGTCGTACGCCTTCTGATAGTCAACGTAAGAACAAAATAGCTTTCCATGTTTCTTTTTGACTTCTTTCAGTATGGTCGAGCCAATAACAAGCTGTTCCTTACACCCTTTGGGTTTTTTCTTCATCCATTTTGTTCTGCGATCATTATGTTTCGATCTTCAGTGTGTGAGTTAAAGAGTTTAGATACACATGATGGTATGATTTTGTACACACTTTGTAAGCAGGTGATCGGTCAGTACTTTAAGGGGGTATTTCTAGTTTGCTTCTCTTTAGGGAGTAGGTATATTTTGCCCTCTGTAGTGAATAAGAGCACTTTTTCGGCTCTTTGTGGGCTCTTCCAACTATGAGTGTTCTTCATTACTTTGATCACGATTTCCTTTGTTATTTCTGGTTTTTCCATCGGTTTTATCTCCGTGTTTTCCTCCTCTTAGCCATTTTTCACTTTCATTGTAGTCTCCACTTTGGATCCATATTGATGACCCTGGTGAATTACTGAACTCGACTAATTATTTCTGCGTATTCAAAAATTGTCTTTGTTTATTATACCTCATCAGCAAATCACCTTAAGAAGCAAAAGATTCAAACTGGAAATTTTTCTTTCTGCACATATAAAATTTTATACGTTTTACTTGAGAAAGTTTTAAAGGATCTGTAAGTGTTCAAGACATGTCGGTTAAAAACATAATAACATAATGGCCATGGAAAACGAAAACAATTATTTTTACAAAGATCAATTTATATTGTAAATGCTCAACATAGTGAGCCTTGGATAAACCACGTGGTAAACGAAAAATAACGAGATTTGTTTATTAGCGTAATAGCTTAATATCAAGAGATCGATTGTACATAGACAAGTTAAATACTTAGAAATCCTTTTGTAGAGTTTACACCAACACTTTTTATGCAACACCTGCAAAATTTTATATGTGCGAAAAGAGAAGCAACCAAAAATGTCAAAAATTAGATAGTGTGTCGTTTAAATAAACCAAAATTATGTGCTTTAACTGGAAATATTTGCAAGACATCACAATTAAATAATTATTTAGTGGATTGTATTGACAACATTGCGACACGAATGCAATACAACGTTTTGTCCACAATCACAAGCCAAATTATTAATTAAAATAATTAAAAATAAAATCACAAATAACATCCCTTCTGAGATTCAATGAAGTTCAGAAAGCTACAATGCGAGGTTGTTAAGGTTATGTTAATTTTTTCGTTTTAGTGGAAAAGAAGAAGAAGAACAAAAGAAAGTCAGTGTTTATTACCAGAAAAGTCAAAAAACATTACAAAAAAATTTGCTGAGTTCAATAAGTGAAGAGAACAACGTTAAGTAGATGTAATCAATAAAAAGTCCTGCTCTCATATTTTTTGAATATCAAGATAAAGTACACAGCTTCATTAATGTGGATCAAGTATTCAATGCTCAAGTCTACAATAAAAGTTCACAAAAATATGGACGTGCCAAAGTATTACAAACTGACAGCTTTCCTTAAAATACGCAGAGTTGCAGTTTATTATCCACAAAAAAGGTGTTAGTCACATATCGGCAATAATTACAGATCTTGCCGAAACCTTTTTCATATCCATCATCATCAGTGCTCATATGGCCAGTTTTAAATGAATGAAACCACTTGGAAACTGTTCCATGCGACGAAGCAGATTCGGTTTAATATTTTCGTAGTTTTTCCTTAGTTTCTTATAGATTTTCTTTGTAAAAAAATTCGTGTTTTCCATTTATGTTGTAATAGGCTACAAAACATATACATATGTTGATCATTTTATGTGTTTCAGGAAGAACCGATTGATCTACCACTTGGTGGTAAGGATATAATAACGGAACCATTTTGTGTCAAACCGATCATGCAAAGAATATTCTTCAGTCAAGTAACCCTTATACAAACACTTTTGAATTGTCATACAGGTCCAGAAAATTTGCGCCGTGGCGCCAAAATATCCTAGCGCAAAAATGTCTTATGGCCCAAACGTCTTGCCGTCAAATCGGCGATGTCAAACCGATGCATGTGGGGAAGAAAGTTAGTTCATTATCATATGCGACAAAAAGTTTAACGGATACAAATAAATTAATACCTAAACAATGTCTAAAGTAGAAAAAAATGAAAAATTTCGTGCAATCATTGTAAAAAAATAGAAAAACAGTTAATTGCTCCGCAGTGTTCCGTAACGAAACAAGTTTTAGAACTTATGTAACAAAATTATTAAAAACCAGCTGCCACTAGGTGCCACTCCGTTTTTAGTGCACATTTGAATTTAACAAATCAATACTTTTTAATCAGCGACCCCAAAAGCAACCGAATAACAAGTTTCAAGCGAATCCGGTTGATTTCGAAAAATTTTTCCGCCATATTGGATCCGCCATTTTGTTTTTTTATAATTTTAACTTTCGATTGGTAATCACCTCAAAAACTCTTATATACTACATCTCAAACAGAATAAACTACGTTTTCAACTTTTCGGGAAACGGCTCCACAGTGCAGCGGCGCCAATATCAATGACAGCGTAGTAAAAGTAACGAACGGGAACTCTAATATAAACGTTAATGTTAATAAGTAATTAGACAATAAATTTCAAATGCTTTGTATTTATTATTAATCTTCCATTTGCACCTAACAGTTTATTCCACTAGTGAAATAAAGTAATATTATTCCACTAGTGCTGGTTAATACGCTTCGTAAGTGCTGGTAAAAGTAATTATAAAAAAATACATTTTTTTGTGAATTGCAAAATAAAAATAGTTGTTCATACAATGTTCCCTTTTTCTGAAAGACACTCTATACAGGGTGAGTTTTAAAACTTGATTACTTCTATGTTTATAAAGTATCAATTTTTGGTATAGCATATGTATTATAAAAAGTTGTAAAATGAAATGGTGAATACGATTTTATAATAATATACAAGGTGTGCAATTTAAATTTTTAAGTTGTGGAGAATTGAAATGTAACATAGTTAAAAACCTCAGCAGCCTAATCTTTTCACATAAATGGGTCTAATAATGTACCAAATCTCAATTTAATATAATAAAAGGCAAGTTTTTAATGACTTCTTAAAGAAGTTCCTGCAAAGCCTATTTTATGAAGAAAAATAAAGTAACTTTTAAACGGCTTAACTAAATCTTAAAAATAAAACATTATATTATTATTTATCTAAATATGTAAAATATTTCCAAAAAAAATTTAGTTCAGAACCACCCTGTATAAACGATACATCCTGTATATAACAAAAATACTTTTAAAATCTGCGTTCAGATGTACCATTTACAACGCAGTTTGGATAATTTTGATACCTTTAAAAACATAGGAGTAATCAAGCTATCCCGTCTTAAAAACTCACCCGTATACAGGCTGACCGTTTTTGAGTGCCACTACGTTGTTTTTTTTCCATAGTACTGCTTGCAAAAAATGAAAAATTGGATTTTTGGCAAAAATGTGATACTGGACTACCAAGTGTGATACATCGTTGTAAAGAGAAAAAAAACGTCATCTAGAAATATTCAAATCTAAAATGGCGTTTATAAGACAAAAAGGAAGTTGACAGGTGTTTCTCCGCCATGTTGAAAATAATTGGAAAAGTGATGTCATATTCGAATTCTCCATTAAAAAGTGTCTGAATAATGTCTTGGTTAGAAATGTCTAATCTGATTAGTTTATCGGCAAAAAATTAAAAACAAAAATTGGAAATTTGTTTTTTTTCGATATTTTCAAAATTATTGGAGATATTTCAAATTTCTTTTTAGATTGTAATTCAGCATAAAAATGGGCAACTTTGCCTTAATTTAACCGACTTTGTATCTCTTAAGATAAGCGAGATCCCCATAGTGGCATTTGAAAAACGGACAGCCTGTGTACTATATGTCAAAATTAAACGGAATTTTAAAACCCCATTAAGTAACTAAAACTTATGTTATTCAATTGAATTCATACTTGATATTGTAATTGTATGAAAAAAAGCACTTGAAAGTTTACGAAAATATCGTACATTCCCTGTTAAAACAACTCGTAAATAATTGTGAATAATTGACGATTACATAAAAGATATTACGTTATTTCCATATACCAATCAAAACTGTAATAATAAATCAAAAATCTTTTTGGTTCCTTTACAACGTTCTATCGCGCATCCGGTAATTTGTAATGGTGTAATAGATCCAATGAACTGCCTTTTGTTTTTTTTAAGAATTAAAATCCTTGGCAAAGATGCATATCTCTTAGATAATTTCTTTCACACTATTGCAAAGAATTTTGGAGGTCGCTAAAGATTTGATATTCACCTACTCATTTGTGTATACGATTTCCGACATCAAGATAATTTCAATTACTTATTGTTCCAACTTGTACAATTACTAATTGCTTAACTGTGGAGGGTGTCCATTTTTTTCGACGCAACAGTTTTTAACGTTAAAATAATACGTTGCTTAATTATTTCTATTATCTGTTAGTTCTCTATTATTGTTTCTTATATAATTGAAATTAATTAAACTCAAGAACGTATTCAAAATATGTAAGATTATATCACCGTATTATTACTACGTCCTTCATTGTATGCCCTTAAACTAACGGTTTTTGATTACGAGAAGAAACAGATTCCATTTTGGTTAAATATTAAATTAAGAATAAGTACAACTTTCTAAAATAATTACGCTTTCGTTACCAGCGTTAGTTTTCTTTATTATACCTATTAATTATTTCAGTGTCAGTGTCAGTCATATCTTAAAATTGTTAAAAAAATTTCGAATAGATTTTAGTTACGCATGATTTAATCGCGATTATACGACTGTAACACTTTGGATATTCAAGTGTAATTAAAGTGGGTTAACGATCCGTATTTTTGTTTATTATATACAGGTTGATTGTAAATTCAAGGCCACTTGATTTACTCTTTTATTATCCACGATAGACAACAAGTTTATTGAAAAAAGTTTTACAAGTATACAAAATGAGTATTTTCCAAACTTTGCACAAAATGGCAGACTTCCGGTTTAAGGTGAAATGATATCAACTTAATTTTTTTAAATGAATCATGTAGGTAGTATTTTTAGGTTAATAAATTCTCTTTAAAAAACTATAACACAAGTATCTCGCTAAAGTTACTAATAAATTAGTTATTTATTATTCAAAATCTAAAGAGATGCTTTCGATTGGTACAATTAATCTTAGGAGGCTGTGAACACTAATGTGCACAACGGTCAGAATACGAAATGCTGCAAAATGTACTAAGAAGTATTGTGAATAGAAGCCGCTTATGTATACAACTAAATGGGGGACGTCTGTCAAAATTTCAAATAAAACAATCCATTAGTTTGGTTTTTATAGACGCCAGAAGCAAGCTACTTTTGTGTTTTCCATAAAATGGAAAAAGTCGAATATCGTTCGGTGATTAAGTTCCTTCACAAAAAAGGGAAAACCAATGCAGAAATCAAACCCGAGTTGGATGAAATTTATTGCAAGTCTGCACCAACAGTAAAATTTTGGAAAATTTGTTCGTGGTCGTACGAGTGTTTTCGATGAACCATCCACTGGAAGGCCAATTGAGGTCACTACGCCAGAAATGATCAATAAATTGCACGATAGGATTATGACAGACCGTCGAATCAAGCTCCGTGAGATAGCTGAGGCTTTAAACATTTCATGTGAACGTATTTGGAACATTGTACGCCAACATTTGGACATGAAAAAGCTATCCGCGCGATGGGTGCCGCGTTTACTGACAATAGATCAACAGCGCCAACGCCAAAGCAGAAGCTTTTGAAGCATATCCAGCATGATCGAAAGGATTTTTTTGGACGATTTGTTACCGTTGATGAAACCTGGGTGCATTACTACACACCGGAAACCAAAGAACAGTCAAAACAGTGGTGCAAGAGCGCCGAAGAAGGCAAAGACCACTCGGTCGGACGGTAAAGTGATGACGACTGTTTTCTGGGATGCGAAAGGCATAATTCATATTGACTACTTGGAAAAAGGAAAAACAATCACTGGTGCGTACTATGCAGCATTATTGATCGTTTCGATGGCGAATTGCGCCAAAAACGCCCATGTTTGGCACGTAAAAAAGTGCTCTTTCACCAAGACAACGCATCGGCGCATTAGTCGGCATTCACCATGGCAAAATTACACGAATTGATCGACCACCCACCGTATTCTCCAGATCTTGCAGCCAGCGACGTTTTCCTGTTTCCAAACTTAAACAAATGGCTCTGTAGACGCCGTTTTGCATCAAATGATAAAGTCATCGCTGAAACTTCGCACTATTTTGAAGAGCTCGAGAAAACGTACTATTCTAATGGGATGAAAAAATTGGAAAATCATCTTACTAAGTGTATGGAGCTAAAAGGAGACTATGTTTAGACTATGTTTTAAACCCAAAAAATGTGTTTTTTCTACTTAAGGCTAGATCATTTCCAAACTGCCCTCATATTAACTGTTTTCTGTTTTCATAAGTTGCAAAATATTAATTTGATAACGACTGCTGTTAAATTTTGATTTCGTGAATCGTGACTTTAAACGCTATACCTGTTTTATAGTTTTTTAAAGACTACTAACAATCGTATTCTGACCGTTGTGCACATTAGTTTTCACAGCTTCCTAAGATTAATTGTACCAATCAAAAGCATCTTTTTAGATTTTGAATAATGAATGACTAATTTATCAGTAACTTTAGCGCTTTACTTGTGTTATAGTTTTTAAAGAGAATTTATCAAAGAATCACTTTAGCATAAAAAATACTACATAATTCATTAAAAAAAAATTTACATTATTTTCACATAAACCGGAAGTCAGCCATTTTGTGCAAAGTTTGGAAAATACTCATCAGGACGAAATAATAAAAATTAGTTTAAAAAAGAAAAATGATAAAATTAAAGAAGAAATGAGAAAATAAATGAATAAACGAAATAAATACAAAACAATGGCAAAATAAAAATATAAAAACAAAAAAAAGTTTACGATTAGTCTGGTTAAAAAATAACCAAAAGCAAAGCAAAATAGAAAAATTAAGAAAATAGAAAATTCTGATACTGACAGCTCTAATTTTAAGCTAATTCCATCTAAAAAAATTTGTTAGTATCAACAAAAAATAATTTTGAATTAAAACATTAATTTTAATAAAAATATTTTACAAGCGCAATAATTTAAAACATCTAAATACCAACACCATCAATTAAATTTCTGTTGCAACAAATAAATCTATTCTATTACGTTCAATAATAAACAAACCCGATTAAGTAAAACAAATAGATTTAAAATAAAATACTGGGCCAACAAAATTGCATTCTACTTTTTAATTTCTATTTTTTTTATTTAATGTTTTTGTTAAGTGGTTTACATTTTTTATTGTTTTTCTAGTCAATTAAATTTATTAACATTATCCTCTCAACTAGTTTACATTTATGCATTTCCTTTATTTTTCTAACCGAGATAAAATGATGTAATGTAATTCAAAGGTAGGTCAAATTCTGTGTAAAAAAATTCTCGTTTTTAATACTAAGGATAACTAGAAAATGGTTTTTGTCAAAACTTTGCAATTAGTATTTAATTTGTAGCGCCAGTTTATTTATATACAAGATAAACTGGACAAGAAACGAGTTTTTTTAATTACTAAAGAGTAAAGATTAAATATTTTAAATGTTTCTTTATCAATTTACACGAAAAGTGTGGTTTATTATAAATACCTGCAACAAAAATTAATTGATCTCAATCGTAACCATTTTTTGAAAAATTTTAATCAAAATTTTCAATTTTAGCCACCAGAATTCAAACAAAATATTACTGTTGTAAAACACAGTCCAACACAAATGTTAGTTTACATTAAAAATAAAAGACTTTCAATAAGTAGTCTTTGAGATATGGGTTTACAGAAAATTACTTTTGGCTTAAGACATAAACTTAGTTTAAACTTTTTAATATTTAATATTCTTTAAAACATTGTCAATGGTCACATAATTGCCGATCTCTGTAATTTTCTGAATTTTTGTTAATTGACTTTTAACACTGCTAATTGCGTAAAAAAATTCAAATAGTTTTTAGCCGAAGCAGTTGATTTCGACGCGGCCACTTCGACGCCGCCATCTCAACACCGACTCTCCCGAGCCCATCTCAACGCAAGTCAATTTCGTATTTATTAGCGCTGTTGATATTGTTAACTACAGGACACGTGATTTTTTGTAGATATTTTTCTGCGACTTTTTACATTCAAGCTTTTATACCACGATTTTTTCCGTTACTTTTTTCAAGAGATTTTTTTCCTAGATTCCCAAATAACCCAAAATTTTACTAGACTATATAGCTATTAAAGATTAATTTTAAACTGAAAATACCATCCGCAACACTTTTTAGCCCAAATTTAATTTCGCGTAAAGATATGCTCCCGTCGACATAAGCTCGCGTTGAGGTGATTTCGCGTCGAAGCAGCGGTGTCGAAGTGGAAGTCGAAACAAAGCGTAGACAAAAAATTCCATTCTCTAAAGTGTTCTTTTGTTTTAATCAAATGTGCCTAAATCTAATAAAACCTGTAGTATTACAAAATAATAATAAATTCCAAAACTCGTTTTAAAAATACAAAAAATGGTCAAAATAAACATTACAGAAAATTTTACTAAAGCTCTTTAAAAAACTAAAAAAATGTGTTAAGATAACATGCAAACGAAATAATTCCACAACATTCATGCTACATAATAATAAAAAATTATCAGACAAACAAACAAAAGTTCACGTGTTACATAAAAATTGAAACTCTTGTAAATATAGATCAGGACCTTTTTTGTCAAACAAATGTAAAAAAAATTATTTTTATTATTTACTAAGCACGTTTGACAAAAAAATAGTTTTTGTTTGAGACTAGAGTTAAAAAAGTGAAACAGAAACGAAAATATGTTTAAACTAAATTGTAAAATAAAATTGTAAAAAATTTTGAAAATTATACATTAAAAATTCGTATCACAAATGAATGGAATTACTAAAATTTGCAAGAAAAACTTTTACTCGAAACAAAGTTTGAATAACAATATTTAAAAAGATATATATGTTTGGTTGTAAAGTGCTCTTTTGATTAATACAATCATATCCAAAGAAGTTTTATTAAGACCATGCAAACAGTTTTTGAGATAAGGTGTTTTCAGAAATGTTTCTTTATTTTAATTAAAAGTGTTTCGAAAATTGACAAATATAATAGAGTCTCTATTACTATTATTTCTATAAGTTTAATATTATTAAAATTGTGAATTGTCAGAAAACATTAAAAAATTCAAAAATCTTTAATATATGATAAAATGGTACGATAAATGAAAATTATTTCCAATATGGTAAAATAATTTTAGTTTGCAATAAAATTCTCAAAAATATATAAAAAATTTGTACCATAAATGGTTTCAATAAATATTGTAGAAAATGTGATTTACAACAACATTCAACGAAAAACTTTTGCTGTATAATTGTTTGCAATTGTATATACGGTGACCAATACTCAAAGGTTGCTCTATCTAAGTTATTTCAGTAATTGTTTTAATTACAAACATAAAATTATATTTATAAAGATAGTTATATTAAAATTGTCAAATTATGTATAGAAAATTAATTATGAACTTTTAAGATTTTCTCGTCTACTGTTTTAGTAATGATAGTAAACACATACATTACTGTAAGAAAAAATTAAAGCTTTTACGATTGTTAAAAAAAATTCAAAAAGACAAAAGAAAGATAATAACCTCGCGGACGATAAACAACATTTAGCAGAGCATGCAATTAAAACAAAACACAAATATAATTTAGAATAACCAAAAATTCTAAGTTTTAAAAATCAATTTGCAAAAAAATAATTGTAATGTCGATTGTATTAGATAGATTCAAAAAAAATTATCTAGATCAAAATTATATAAAAATTATGAAAATAAAACCACAAGATTATAATTATGTTGTATATGAGGGGTGGGGGCATCCAAATATGAAACAAAAACGTACACCTAAAGATAATTCAGTTACAGTTTAATGTTTTACTAAATTTTAAAATTGTTTTGAAATATATTGATAAACAATTTCACAATTCTGAAATCAAATTTAATCACAAAATGTAAACATTCTCACTCTTCAGATTGAAAAATATATACATACAGGCATGTGCAATTTAAATGCATTACTTTCTGGCTCAAGAAATAAAAAAAAGAAACAATAAAGCGTTAGTCTTGACAGTCATCGCGATGACAAATTCGTCATATAATAACAATAATTTGTATTTCAAATTTTTATTTCAAACCTTTGTGGTCGTAGAGAAAGTATAGTCTGTTACACGTAAGAATGAAAATACACAATGCTCGTGTCACTCGTATCGAATTCTAACCTTGTTAAAAAAATATTTTAAATATTAGAGGCTGTTTGGTTACTTTAACAGTTAATAATGTTTGTATTTGAAATTTGAATTCCAAAACAATCGGCGTAGTGGCTAGTTGAGAAACTAATGAATGCTGAAATATTTTTAAAATTTTAATTTTTATTTTGACGTTTTATACCATTTATTAATGATTAATTTTCTGCTCCAATAAAATTGATTTTGTATAGCCTAAAAATTAACAATACTAAATATTTAAGAAACGATTAATACAATAAATAGAATTTCACACCAACGTAGAAATTTTTAATTAAAAAAATTAATTTTTTAATATTATTAGTTTTAGCGTCATTCTCTCCAACTTAATAAAAATTAGTGTCTTGTAGAATATCTAATGAATTTAATAATCTATACAACTTATTTTATTTATTAACATTTTTTTATTAAATAAACTATTATTGTTAACGCATACATACAATAGAATTGGTGTAATGTTGCAAATAAGTGGAAAAAACATAAGTGCGTGCCGTAATTTGCAAACAATACATAACAAATTGTAATTTTCTCATATTTTCGTGCGCGCTTGCAAAAAAGTAATTTATTGTTTCGAAAATGCCGGAAAACGTAATAAAACTTAAAGTACTCTGGGCGTTTTTACGACATTTGTTTGTTTGTTGAAAGTGAAGGGGTCGTATAGTTAGGAAAATATAGGAAAATATGATAAAAGCCTATTCAAGAAAATGAAAGTAAAACTAATTTGCATAAATAATTAAAATTTACAATTCCTTTGCATTTTTTTAAACAAAACGTAGTTTAAAAATCATTTGGCAAAAATTGTGGAATAACTGACGTTCACTAAAACCCCCTTTGCTGTTGGTCTGACCGATTAGACCATTTTCATTAAAAAAAATTGTTCAGAAAACTGATAAAATATAATACAAAAATAGAAAATAATTTTGTTTTTTAACAAAATGGTGCATTGACAATAAAATATAAAAAATGAAAATAAACATAGTTCAAAAAAAATTATATAATAATTAAAATTAATGATATTCTAAATAATTAACTAATTTTTAAAAATATTTAGCAACAAATAAGTGTTGCGATGAACAAAGCGCAAGACAACTGGAAGCAATTGGGGGAGGCCTATATCCTGCAGTAGATATAGTAGTAAGTGTAGAAAATATTTAGTTATAAAAAAAACTGCCATCCAAAATCGGTCAGTATCGTTTGTACGTACTTAAATTTTTTTATTAAAATTTTATTACAGAACTGATGAAAAATTGTTATACAAAAAGATTTTTTCAACCCCAAAACATTTTATGTTTGATAAATTTTGTTCTAATAAAAAAACTTTTTTCCACAATTGTTTAAGTGACAAATTCACGTATTCAAAAAGTTGGGCAAATATTATGTTTAAAAATTCGAATATACATTTTAACAAAATTTTGCAATTCTTTTTATCTACAGACTTAACCCAAAAAAATTTTATATTTAACGACGTTTAAAGTGCAAACTAAAATGTAACAGAGCAAACCAGATAGATTAAGCAAAAACTCTAAAGCACTTTAATATGAAGGGGAGTTTTGGGGTTTTCTCATAATGTGCTCCGTACTTTTTACTTTGGACATCCTGTATTTAGGAAGTATAAAATTTTTAAAAAATGTTATAGTTTTATTTTGATAATAAATAATAGATTTTGCTGCTTTTCCAGCAATTTTCTTAATGACTCCAGTGTTATTAGTAACAAATTTGTTTAAAAATTTGAATAATTTTTAATAATACTTTTATTACATTTTTTTGAATGAATATGTTTGTGGTATTCTTGTACTTTCAAGAGAGAGAAAAGCCACCCCTAAACTAATTTTTCTGAACTTTTTTCCCGTTTTAGTTATTTAAAATTCATTTCAGATATTTTGTTTCCATCTAAACAAATAAGGTCTCTAATATTTTTTTCGTAAGATCAACCATTTTTAAGGAAAAAAATGGTTTATCAGGAACATCGCATGAATAATGTAGGTTAGAAATGTAAAACGGGTGAAGGTCACCATTTTCAACATTTGATTTGATTTTATTTAATACTAGCCTAAGATAAATTCGACTAAAATTCTAACCTACATGATTCATTCGATGTACATAACATTTCTCAAAAATCGTTAATCCTACACAGAAAAACAAAGTATAAGGGTGGCTTTTTCTCCTTGAAACTATAAGAGAATACCACAAAAATATTCATTTTATGCTTTTTTGATAGTAAGAAATTTTGACAAATTAAAAATTTTTTTTTTTCAAGAAAAAATTAAAAACTGTTTTTTTGCGTCACCTTTAAGGGATAGTTGCAAACCGAGGTTGCTTAAATAATTTTTTTTTATATGAAAGACCTACATTGTTTTTTGACAATTTTTTCATTTACACCCTGTTTATTCTATTTAAAGCAAATTTGTAACACCAAATAAACTATCCGCGTAGTAGCGAGTTGAGGAACGAATGAATTCTTGAAGGGTTTCATGCAACGATTTTTGTTATTTTACCATTTTATTACCTTTTATCACCAAAAAATTGTTTTCTTAGAATAACATAGAAATTTTGATTGTACTCAAAAATAATCTAAATACTAATATAATTTTTTATAGTTTAATATAAAATATAAATTAATTATAATTTAATGAAACTACTTTTTGTAGTTGTAGTTTTGAAGGTATTTTTAATTGGGACTAAAATTATATCAATAAATTTAATAAAAAAATGTATTAAACAAAAAGTTTATTTTATCAATAAAATTAGTAGCAAATGAGAATTTTACAAATGTTTTCACTTAGTAACATGTTTTTCGGGCACAAAAGAATTTGTTAAATATTGCACATAAGAAGAAAAACATAAGCGGATGCCATAATTTCCAAACAATGTCATTTTCTCATATTTTCGTGATTGTTATTTTAAAAAAAATTTTTTAAGTGCTTTTACTTGTTCTTACGAAATTTGTTCGTTTGTTTAAAGTGAAGGGCGTCATAGATACACATAGTTAGGGAAAAAATAGAAATATCCGATAAAACCTGATTCAAGAAAATGAAAGTTTAAACCGACTTGCATCGCGTCAAGCTTTAAATTTTCAATGAAAAAAAAAATCTGTTCATTCTAAACGTGCACGTGCTTAAAAAAATCGTAGAAAACCTTTAAATCGTCACACGCCCATTTTTAATTATTAAAGAGTTTGTTGAACTAGACGATTTAAAATTATGTTTAAAATATTTATAAGTAAAAGGAACAATTACACACATCGT
Source organism: Abscondita cerata (assembly GCA_030710515.1). NCBI lineage: Eukaryota > Metazoa > Arthropoda > Insecta > Coleoptera > Lampyridae > Abscondita > Abscondita cerata. Next base: position 343,900 of record JALBCR010002611.1, on the reverse strand, counting down.
TAAGTGAAATTTAATAAAAAAAGCCAACTGTTTCATATTTTTGTGGTTTACGATTTCTTGTCCTAAGGACTTTTGCTAATTTAAATAAAACGTCGATGAGTGATTGATTAACTGCTCTTTTCGTTAATAAAATAAAATTAGTAGGAAACGTATTTCAACACTCTCATACAGAATAAATTATTTTTGCGGCACGCTTCAGATAAACTTACCGACTTTTGAGGCTTGCTCCCCGTCCAGGTGGTGGTCCTATGGTGGACGTGGTTGTCGTCGTCGTCGTCGTCGGTGGTTTTACATTACCGTTCCTTAATTGCGCCGACGTTTTATTTTGGGCAGCAGCAGCCGCGGCTAATTGTACGGCGCTAGTCCTCGGTAATCGGGAAGAAACCCCGTTAACATTACCCGCACAAATCACCACCGCCACGAGTAGGCACCACGCGGTACCCCTCATGGTTATTAAATTCACTAACCAAAAAAAAAACTAAAAAAAATTACAATTTTTCTTTCCGAATTTGACTGATAAGCGTATTTTTTCTCGTAGGATCTCGCACCTGTCACTCACTACGCTGAATGAAACTGTTGTGTGCTACTGACCGAACTCCACAAGCAGACATTTGGTCTGGAGAACTTTCACTCTTGAGCTACAACTAAAGCTGTGGAACTGTTACAGGTGCCCGCAGTTATCACTCATACCTGCGGATATCAGCTGGTAGTTCAACGAGCTGTAATCAAGACGGGTGATTAACTAATTCATTCAAGATGTGCTCGCGTGTACGATGCATCATAGGTCATCGTTACTTATGCTAATGATTTATTCAAATTATATTGTATCTATTCTCGAACTTCTTTATACATACATTCATTCTGCTTAAGGTGGCATTATGCAACCGTGATCTAATTAATTAAATTTACTGCTTTAACGTGTTAAATATAATTTGTAACATTTTAATCCAACGCAAAAAAATTTGGCAAAGTGCTCGTATATAATAAATCAAGTTATGCAACTTAAAGTATATAAGAATTGTAAGTAATACCAACAAAGTATGCGTTAACATTCTAAGTTCAAATAGGTCAGAACAAACTGATAGGAAAAAAAATCGGTAACGCAAATCACCGAAGGAATGCGGTTTCATCAAGGACGTTATATTTTAAATTGACAAAAATTTAAATAACAATAACTTTATCAACTGTAATCTATTATGTGCATTCGTGTAATAAAAAAACGAGACAAAATGTTTCTCGAAATTCAAGTTCCAATGGTATTTCTTGACTTCACTTCCAGATAATAAATAAATTGTTAACAACAAAAATTAGTACCGAACAATGGTGATAAAAATTTGGTAATCACCTAATTAAAGCTAACTAATATATATCCCCTTAATATAAATGTCGACGGACAATTAATTACGGTCACGCGCAAGTTTATACAGGGTGAGTCAAGACCGCGGTAAAGTAACCTTATGACTAAACGAAATACATAATGCTACAGAAGAGAACTGACCTTTTGTGAAGTAGGCTATGCGAGGCATTTAGGGCTAGTCTAGCCCTACACTACTTCCCGAAGACGTAGCGGCTCACCAGGATGGTTTTTATTCCAAAGACTGGAAGAGCAAACTACTCTTAAGCAAAGGCCTATAGACCCATTAGTCTAATGTCATTCGTACTAAAGACTATGGAGAAGATTATAGACATGCATATTAGGGAAGGGATTCTGGTGACCAGCCCTCTATCCCGAGAGCAGCATGCATACCTTCCAGGAAGGTCTACAGAGACAGCTCTTAGTACCTTAACTAGTAGAGCGGAGAATGCTCTGAAAAATTAACAGATTATGTTGGCGGCCTTGTTAGATATAGAAGGGGCTTTCGATAATACATCTTTTGACTCCATAACCGCGGCCCTGAGGAGACGTGGTCTAGAAGAAATTAGCTGTAGGTGGATTGACTGCATGCTAAGATAAAGGATGGTATTCACAACGCTTTTCGAGCAGGGTGGCAGGAGGTTGCCTTCAGGGAGGAGTACTTTCTCCTCTGTTGTAGAACTAAGTCAGAGATGGATTGCTAACTAAGCTTAGAATAAAAGGCTACCTCCCTCTGGGGTATGCAGATGACCATGTCATTCTAGTGGAAGGCAAGTTTTCAGTCACGATTAGAGAACGAATGCAACGTGCACTGAACGTGATGAACAGATGGTGTGTGAGGAATGGCTAAAAGTATCTTCCTAAAAGACCACTATAGTGTCATTTACACGCAAAAAGCAATTAGAGGGATTAGGACCTCTTTTCTTAAATGGGCTTGAACTAGCTATATCAGGGGAGGTAAAATACTTGGGGTAATCTTTAACTCCAAGCTTACCTGGAACCAACATATAGCAAAAGTCATACGAAAATCGGGAATTACCTTAGCGGTAATCAGACGCATGTATGACAGATAATGGGGGCTCAGACCAGAGATGATACACTGGTTGTACACAAGGGTGGTCAGGCCCGCTATCACCTACGTGGCCAGTGTATGGTGACCAAAGGTCATACAGGAGACCACAATCTTAAGATTAAGCAAGGGCCAAAGACTTGCCTGTCTAAGCATAACAGGGGCTCTAAAAACTACGCCCACTGCAGCACTTGAAGCAATGCTAGGCCTTACTCCTTTGCACTTGTATATTAAAGGGGAAGCAAGGCTGGCGGCATACAGACTTCGGTTATCATCAGCCAATATAAAGCTGACTTCCCTCATATAAGACGTTTAGCAGACATTGGAGGATCCCTACTTTAAATGAAGTCTGACCATATGGTGACAAAGCGCATTGACAACGCATTTTTTCAAGTGGTCATTTTACACCGGAATGACTGGATAGACTTCAAAAATAAAATTCCAAAAGATGTCATAATCTGGTACACGGATGGTTCTAAATCAGAGACGGCGGCCGGATTAGAAATATATAATGAACGAGAAGATCTAGGTTATGGCCACCCCCTGGGCAGCCTAGTGACTGTTTTTCAGGCAGCAGTTCTTGCCATCATCAAATGCGCAAGAACTAATATCGAGAAGAACTACCACCGTAGGCGTATCTATATTATATCTGACAGTCAAGCAATACTGAAAGCTCTTTTAAGCTAAAAGACCTCATCTAGACTGGTTTTTGAATGTTTTAACACACTCAATACCCTATACAGGCTAAAACAAGGTAACTATTGTCTAGCGCCTGGGCATTCGGGCGTTGTAGGGAACATCAAAGCTGACAAGCTAGCCAGGTAGGAACCAACAACGCCTTTCGTTGGGCCAAAACCAGCCTTGGGCATAAGAAAAAAGTCGAGTCGCCTAGCAGTCAGCGAATGGACTCGCAAAGAACATAAGGCATACTGGACATCAAGACCAGGGCTGGTACACAGTAAGTGTATGATTACAGAACCACGTCATGGCTCCTAACGGATTACATAGCCGTCAAAGAATACCTGCGGAAAATTGGAAGATTCACTGGCGACACAATTGTCGACTATGTGGAAGTTTTAGAAAAAACTCAATAGTAAAAAGCAAATTAATTTGAACATATTCTACTTTTGACGTTAGATGGTAAACTGTTTACCGAATTAATAACCTTCTTTACAAACACAAGAAGTTATACAGAGTGTCCACAATATTTGACTTTATTGTTAATAATAATATCGGGCTTATTTTAAATGGAGCACCGTGTGTTCTATGAACCCATCTAATAGTAAATTTAACTCTTTTTCAAACCGCATTAGGATTTCCTATACCTAACTCGTTTGAATTTGATGTTATTTACATATTCTTACAACTACACGCGTTTCAACAACGAAATACCTTACTGGTTTGCTTGCGTTCCGGACCGTGTACAACCCCGCACAAAGGAATTTCAAAAGTTGTTGCAAAGATTTCGTACCACAAGTTGCGTAGTTTACAAAAAAACGTGAAAAACCAAAGACCGTTACAAATAATGAAGACAATGAGGTGTTTGTAATAGGATCAGTTATTGAAAATGCAAATACGTCCACCAGAGCAATCGCAAGAGAATCAGGTATTAGTCAGTCTAGTGCGACCAAGATCTTAAAAAAACACAAATATCATCGTTTTCATATCCAACTTCACCAACGTTTATTCGAAACGGATTTCCACAAAAGAATTGATTTTGCTTTTTGAGTTCTTGAAAGAGTTTGCGATAAAGTAAATTTTTTTGAATGTGTTGTTTACTGACGAAGCTACTTTTCATAGCAATGGTTTAGCTAACTGTCATAATTTTCACTCTTATGACACAGAATCTAAACATTTATTTAATTCTGTTAATCGTCAAAATCGCTGGAGTTTAAATGTATTTGGAGGAATAATTGGGGATTAGGTAATTGGTCCGTATTTTTTTGATGGTCATTTAAGGGGTCATAAATTTTTACAATTTACGCTATTAAAAAATATACTTTTAAATGTTAGAAAGAAAATGTGGTTACAGTTTGACGGCGCCCCTGTACACTTTTCAAGACCTGTGAGGAACTATTTAAATAGAAAGTTTAGAAGTAAGTGGATTGGGAGAGGTAGGCCAGTTAATTGGCCAGCAAGAAGTCCATATGCAACATTCATGGATTTTTTTTCATAGTGCTATATTAATAGTGTAGTGTACAATACCACTGACCACCACTGCTAAAAATGTGAAAAAACAAATCCAAAATGCCTTTCTAACCGTTACACCTGTCATGTTACAAAAATTAAGACGATCGTTTGATAAGAAAATTGAAATGTGTATTCTTCATGATGGTAAACAATTTGAACATTTATTATAAATTGTTGTTTGTCTCATGTAGTAAATTAATTTATGTTAGCTTAACATAAATACTTAGTTAAAATTTTGTTTAAACAGTAAGGTTTTTTATTGTTGAAATGAGTGTAGTTGTAAGAATATGTAACGATCTAACATCAAAAGTTGAATCTGTTGAAATTAATTTGATTGTGGGTAGTGAGTTTTTTCTAAAACCTTGTATTTTTAAATGATGTTAAATAGCCCAAAACCTGAGGGTTTAGGTATAAGAAATCTCTATAAAAGTCTTAGGTTTATTTCTCAACTACAATCCAAAATCGTGTTTAAATAAAGGGTGTTCAAAAAAAAAATATAACTTTGGTATCCCATTTTTTTATAGATCACCCTGGAAAATATTTTTAAAATGCACCTCTTATTGACCTACATTCCCATGCTGCAAAAGATACGAAATTATTCTTCTCCAAATACTTGGTGATACTATTTATACAACTGATATAACATAACATATTTATTACTAGCGTTATTAAATAAAAATACTCGCGATAGTATCCATTCAGCAAGAGTACATGGGATCCAAATATGCGACACCAACCGATTTGTGAAACTTAATATCATTCTTTTAATGTAATATACTGGATTCTATTATCAAAATTTGTACAATTGCAACTAAAGAAATGCCAATCGTAAATCTACACTAAAATGAATAGTTACTATTAATTGAAATTAGGTACATCGTTTTGATTTCGTGTTACAATTCCACGATTTCTTTTAACCTCCATACTCTAGAGGCTTTTTCGCGCATCTGCTCCGTTTTTGTGAACTCTCAAAGCCTTTGGGCGTCAAAAATTATATTGAAAACTAAAGTCTTTCGCGTACGAGATTTTATTAGAAAAGTTTATGACGGTTGTATTGTTACGTCAGTTTGGAACTTTACACTACCCCACTCTCCAGAAAAATAATAAGCAAGAACACTTTTCTTTACAGAAGAAAAGGTTGCGTCAGCCAACACAAAACCTATAACAACATTTATTCATTAATTCGTTGCCACATATTTTCCAACAAGTAACTATTCTTATTTCACTATACTTTCTCCAAAAAAAAGTTTGGGATCTGTTGAATAACATTTTCATAATGTATTTTTGTTGTTAAAGGACAACGCCCCTATCATAATTGCCGATACGAGAAAATAACTTGGAGCTGTTACCCTGCCAAAACCCGTTTTGACATTATCGAAAATGTTTGGGCTCGAATACTGCTGTTAACCGAACAACAAGGGCCAAATTTTATACCAGTAAACCGTAATGCACTAATTGCAGCCATTGATACCGCATGGGAAACGATTAATATTAATTATATTGTACCTTGATAGCGTCAATGACAGACGCCTCCAAGAATGTATCAATAATAATGGAGGTCACACCCATTATTGATTTCTTATATTTATTTATATAGTAATACCTTTATTTAAAAAAAGTTTTCATTTAATTTTAAACTATAACTTGGTATCTTAATTATAATTATGTAATAAATTCTTGTCAAAAACTAAATATATACGTTGACAATAAGAATTGCCTTAGTTTTTATTTTCACTTTTATATTAACTACAGAAAAATGAAACGTCATAAAATATACATTTTGTAAGGACTAAATATTATGAATAGAGAGTTTAATGATTTTTTTTAATAACTTACAATAATTAGTAGGTTAGATTTATTTAAAAATAAGTAATAATCAGTCAACCCAAATAACCATGTTTAGTTTTTGATTTAATTTAAAAGTTATTGCTTGTAGACGTTTTTAAATCAAAATTATTTCTAATTTTATTTTGTAAACATTTCCTAAACAAAATTTTGATTCGATAATTAATCGAGCTATGGTGTTTAATTAGCGATACCTTCAAATATATTCTTTAAAAAAAATTAAGTAAGCAACGTAAATTACCTATTTTCTAAAACGTGCTTAGTGTAATGATTCATTCTACAGTCCTTCTATAAGATAACCCTGCTGAGACTACCTGCTGTTAGAATTGTAAATGATACCCTTAAGCCCGCTTCACAATGTGCAAACTTTTGTTTACAGAAATTGTGTCCAAGTTTTAAATTTCATGAGTGTACATTTTTGATTACAATATTATCAAAAAAATTGTAAGCAACTGTAACGGTTGTAGTTTACAAAATATCAAAAAAAGCGACGGCTCTAGCGGTACAACCCAGAAAGAAGAATTAAGAGAATTTGGATCGATGCAGCGCATTAAATTAGTGGAGGATAAAAATATTTATAGTAGTTAGAGCAGCAGCGTCCGGTTTCGTCGGGGAGTTGCGTGGATCCCTGAATAGCAATAAGAAGTTTGACTGCTGGTCTAACAAGGCGCCACCTGCTGGGTAAAGAAAGAAATAAAACCGACCAACAGGAGGTCAACAGGTTTTACTTAAAACTAATATGCTAGATCGAACACAAACCAAAGAGAGAGAGAGCCATAAAATTCAGTATCACAAACAAATCTTAAAAATAAAAATAGTAGGATAATGTGACAGAAATAGAGAGACTGTCACATATAGTTACGTACGTTAGAAGCAGCCTCGCTTGCAATAAATCAGGCTTTTAGTTAAGTTGTCGCGTTGCAGATAAACTTTAGTAAAACGCTTAAGTTAAGAGTTCTCATTCAAATTAAACCGAAAAAGTAGCTGCTATTAAGGCTCTGCGTACACATATTATTTACACACGGCTAGTCACACTAACTCTAAACAACAAAAGAAATGGTAAGTACCTCCCGCAAACCCAAACGGCCTTTTTGTTTGCGACAACCGCTCAAAATTAAGCACCCCAGCCCTTATTGAGCTGATTTAAAACACACTTACGGTTGACAAGAATATACCGAATAGAAGTTACTTAAATATTAGCTATCGAGCCGTTTTATGTCATATGTACTTGAGCTTTATACGCATTATTATTATAAATAAGTGGTTTAAATACTAAAACTTAGCTGTAATACTTCAAGTGTAGTTCCGGGAATGAAAGTGTTCTGCTAGCGACGGTATCGACAGTTCGGGGCAAGTAGATAGATCCAAGGATTCCTCTAGGGGTAGCGTACGGAACATCACACAAGTGACTCCCTCGCTGGAAGTATGCAACATAGCCAACCTCTGACGACGTGGTACTCCCTGATGGTGCGGCTTAATTACTGCGGAGCCGTGGTGTTGTCGTGCATTAATAGGGAATAATAGGGAAGGTTCTTAGTTAGCTACTCCAGCACCCTCGAGAGTTATCGCAGTATCGTACATAACGAGTATAAGATGCCGAACACAACGTGCATTAGTAGCAATCAGAATTAAAACAAATAGAAAAAAACCCAAATACTCACGGTGAATGTAGCCAGATTAACGTAAACGCCAATTTATATTGTAAATTGTGAAACCCACCTTAAATAGTTTTTGGTGAGAATTTCACTTCAGAGAAGATACTAAAACACCCACGTGTAACAACGAGAAAAGAGAAAATGTCCGCGGTCCATCTCAAAAAGTTGATCATATTAAATTTCCACCAATGGCAAATTAGCAGCGTACGCCAAATACGACTTTTCGTCGCACCGTACTACTTGCGACACACGTTCTTAAGCGGCTTACAACCTACGTCCTCAATACGAGAAATAAAACCGTAACAAACCTTGGATTTAAACTAACTAACGTTGTCTATCGTAATGACCTGTGGAACTGTAGAAACTTTGCAACCATTACCTTGTCATAGGTTTTAAAACAACAAACTTGCTAAACTAACCTGTTAAAAAAGGTAACCAACAATTACTAGATTTTGAATTGGACAAGGGATTCTATAACATCCGTCAAAATGACCTAAAATGGAATCTCCACTATTTTTTCTTTACCCATCACACCGCATCAAGCGGTGCTTTATGAAAACTGGGAACTTTAGAACTCTTGACATATCGCAAAGTATCAGCCTCCATTTTAGGCCATTAAAATTAGGACAATATACGTTTTCAAGACTTAAAGAATCAAAAATGTCCTGACGTAGAAGAATCATGACTTGCTCTAGTATTTTCTTTTTAGTTTTCGATACTACTTCTTTCATTCTGACACACTATTTTCAATTTCATAAGACGTCCTCCATCGTCCATCGTCTACTCCGAAATTGGCTGAATTTTCTAAAACTCCTGTACTTTACGTACCAGTCCTCTAATTTAATTTTTATTACATCAAACTTCTCAATTCTAGGAATACGTGACAACGCGTCTGCAACGACTATTAACTAAATTAATATTAAACTCTTTAACGCCCACCGTGATATTTACCCGTATAGTCTTTTATACGTTGTAGCCACAAAACACGTAATAGTCTGTACTTACTTTAAAAGAGACTTTTTCAATAAATGGTTGAAACTTTTCGGTTGCAAAAATTACCGCTAAGTATTCTCTTTATGTTGCGGATTAATTCCTTTCTTCATTACTTAAAATTTATATGTTAAAGTAATTATGCATGTTCTTCAACTGGAAAGTCTTTAGCTAAATTAGAACCAATCCTACATTACTCGCCTCGCTTTCGTCTTTCCTTCAACATCGCATTGATTGAGAGCGCCATCAAAGTAGAAAAATTACGACTAAAGCGTTTGTACCACGAACAAAGTCCGATTAATCCCTTAATTTCTGTGGCTTAGGAAACTTCATCATATAGAAGACAGACAGTTTGAATACCAGTAGAATCTATAAGTTTATTGTAGAACCTTCAATACTCAACCGATTATAGACAATATCAAGAATCATTACGTCGCGTCGTTAAGATAAAGAAATACACACAGTTCCAAAAATATTATCCATAAGCTTTTGTTGATTTTGGTCAAAGTTGTGTAACCCTAAAGTAATGTTATTCAAACAATACTGCTTTTAAAGTTTGCATCTTTTACTTTAGGCGAAATGGTATCTTGCCTAGATAAAGGGTACAAATCTATTTTTCAATAAGTTACCTCCCAAATAGGTAATTGGGCCTTTACTTCACAGTAGACAAGGTTTACTAGAGTTCAATACACATTGTCTCTTGTAATTTGGGGAAAAACTCATTGCTTGAATTTAAGAAGAGGAGTATCAACTTATTTATAAAAATTCACCAATATCAGTTTCATCGTGGAGTACCAACTTACAGACACAACTCCATAGATGTCTATAAACAGGTAACTCCTATATTAATAAAACTTTGATATGATGACCAAGAACTAACTTCTATATAAGAAAGGTCGTCAGGTCTTCGATCAGCCAACAATGGACTAACTAAACTACCGCGCATAAATTTGGACAGGGCTCAACCACAATTTCCAATTCAAACAGTTAATATTTACAAGAAGATCAGGTTGACTAGTACAATTAGTCTTCTGGACGACCAGAACGTATAAGAAAAAAATTGTAATTAGGACCACACCTGAAGCCGTTTCTCTTAGCAGTGCAATTTAAAAATTTTTATGACCAACTTGTTTTGTATAGGTCGACAATTGTGAATTTGAAATTGAATTTGAAGAGCTTGCGTCTAATTTTCTGCATAAATTAGATAAATGTTCTATAAACCTGTATTCAGTTGATGTCCAGGTCCTGTAAAGTTTTTTTTTAGGTCTAAACCAACCTAAAGCACTCTCTGTAAAAAGATCAACTGCAGAAATAGTAAATAAACTCAATTTCGGCACTCCGCTAGATTAACTTAATTCTTCTAGACCTATCAAAAATTCATACAATTCATTTGGCGAGGAATCTCCTAATTACAAATGGGTATTGTGCGAAAGCTACTAGAATTTGGAACCTATTTGAGTTCCGTCGACTTCAAAGAGCCGCCTACTATAAAAAAACCGGCTACTGTGCCACCTTGATTTTCATCACTGTCCGAAGTATTATAATCATAGTGAAAAATTATGTCTAGTGCTTTCATGAGATATCGAAAAAGATATCGATTTTAATATCTCTTTTATAGTATACTGCTGTTTGCTTCAGAAAGTTTAACCAGTTTCTTCAACACCTGAATAGTCAACACCCTAATATCCAGTTCACCATGAAAACAGATGATGAACAACAAGTGGCTTTCTTAGATGTACCGGTAAAAAAACAAGGAAACAAGATAAGCCACAGAACGTACAAAGTACCTACACACACGGACAGGTATCTCCATACTTTATCAAACCATACCCAACCCAAAGTTTGAAACCACCAAGACCCTAAGGGAACAAGTACGAAAATGAATGTTCAGGTAGAACTCGAACACCTGGAAATTGTCTTCCAGGATAACAGGTCTTAAAGATCCATGAGGTCAAAAAATTGAGAGTACTGGAATTTGAGAGCCGACCCACTACCGCCTAAGCGTGTATTCAATACATATTCAAAGTTACAGATAGCATAGAAAGAATCTCAAAAAAGTACGACATCAAAACTATCTTCAAACCAATCAAAAAGATTCATCAGACCATCAGATCAACCAGGAAAAACCAGACCCTTTCTCATCAGCCAGAGTTTACCGTATACCTTGTTCTCGTGGCAAGGTATACATAGGAACCACCAAGAGATCGATGGAAACGAAACTCAAAGAACTTCAAGCAAACTGTCGTGTGAAGTATACCAAGAAGTCGGCGGTAGGAGAATATGTGTAATAGGAATCACAAAATACTAGTTCTCACAACAAATTAGTTAGGAAATCAATTAAGATACACAAACATCCAGAAAACTTCAACAGAAAAAAGAAACCCTAGGGCTCAACCAGATCTGGAATCCAATCCTCAAGAAAACCCGAGTGTCACCTCATGAAAATACGTATTTGACGAGCGCGATGCAAGTTCCGCCCCCTCAAAACCAGTATAAATACAAGCAGCAACCTAAAAATCATCAGTCTATATCTAACATCCAAAATAGATGCTCCTCTGAAAAAACTGGTCACTCGTGTTAGCAAAACGTTAAGAAGAAATTCCAATCAACGATAACTCTAATTCACAAAAAAACCGCGAAAGCCTAAACCAGTTATTTTGATAACTCTTTTATTTCATTTCCATTACACTCATGTATATAGTCATACAGAAGTTCATTTTTAAACAAGCATGAATTAAATTTATTTATTGTGTTTTTTTAAGACGTCGAGCAAGGGTTTCAAAATGTAACCGTAACAGTAGTATACCTACTCAAACATTGAAAACTCGTTAAGAATCACCGCGATCATTACAGTAATATCTTAAATGCATTTTATGAATACGAAAAACCTTGGTTGCATCAACCGCATAAATGCAAATATAAATTATTAATTAAACAAAGCCTGTATATACATTATTTAAAAAAATTAACATAAGCCCCCCGTTGGGCGCCATTTATTTCTTTCACATAATCCGCTACTCAGGTTTGAAAGAATTATATCAGGGTTTTTACTTTTATATTGTTAATAGATATACAATATGTCCTCTAAGTTGGAATCATATGCAAAACTTTTTTGTTATTAATTTTAGGAAAAAAGTAATTCTTTATAAAAAGTTCTGACTGTTCTAAAATTTAAAATACAGTAATCAAATATCAAATTTTTTTAGTTGTATACGAGGTTTGTCAAAAAATATGAATTTTACTCAAGAGTAAAGTACCTTTAAATTTAACAATATAGGAAAATGTTATTAAAAAAAGTTAATCAGAAATAAAACTACGTTCAAATATGCAATTCCATCTATTTACATTAAAAATTAAGGTTATTTTATTTTTTAATAATATTTCTATTTTGAATGAATATTTATCTCTTGTGATTACCAAACACATAATAACCTTTTAGTATAATAATTTTATCAATGTAAATGGTTGTAATTACATATTTGAACGTAGTTTTTAATTCTGCTCAACTTTTGTTAATAACATTTTGCGATACTGTTAAATTTAAAGGTACTTTACTCTTGATTAAAATTCATATTTTTTTGACAAACCTCGTATACGACTAAAAAAATTTGATATTTGATGAATTTATTTTAGATTTTAGAACATACAGAACTTTTTATAAAGAATAACTTTTTTTCCTAAAATTAATAATAAAAAAGTTTTTCATATGATTCCAACTAAGGGGGACATATTGTATATATTAGTAAAACAAAAAATGGATTAATTTAAATATAAAGAAAATATAATATAAGAAACGTGGGCGCCACTAATTTGTAAGAATAAAAACTAATTGCTGAACACCGACAAAAAAAATTAAAATATACCCAACTAAAAGTGACCAAAATTTTAAAAATTTGTAGACCTTTATTTTGTTTTCGAACAAAATAAAGGTCGCCGCTCACTTTCAATACTATTTTACACGTTTGTTAGGAGTTCTGCGCGAAACACTCATTGTTTTTTATTTTGAACCAAAGTTTAATGTGAATATCGACAATAATATTAACAAACGTTTAGGGCCAAACTCCACATTGTCTCGATATTAATAAACGTATAAGAGAGTACAAAAAATATGCAAATTAATACCAAATCGAAACAAAAATAGACCTGTCACTGCAAATTATTAAAAATTAATTGTATTAGGAAATTTCAATGCAAGAGTAGGGTAGGTAACAGTATAAATAAAAATAGAAAAATAAAAAACATTTTGAAGAAGAAAGGCAAAATAATAACTGAAAGAAAATGTTGTAAACAAACGAAATATATAAACCTAAAATATGAACATTTTTATTCATTTTAGAAATCATTTTAGTACCAATTTTTTTTCTTCAAACAGAAATAAAAAAACAGCGTATCGTTCAGAACTCTACATTGTCCCCTTACTTACAAAATGTTGTTAAAAGAAAGTGGACAAAGTTTATTAAACCCTTTTAAATTATCATTCATATCAAAATAATAAGAATAATATAATATTAAAGTAACGTAGTTTATTACTATGCTTAAAATTTGAGAAGTACGGAAGAGCATTTTGTTCCAAAAAGAAAATTGCTTTTTAGAAAAAATAGTCCAAATAAAACTTATAGATAATAAAATGTATTAGGAAATTTCAATGCAAGAGTAGGGTAAGTAACAGTATAAACAAAATAGAAAAATTGTAAGACATTTTGATGAAGAAAGGCAAAATAATAACTAAAAGAAAATGTTGTGAACAAACGAAATATAATGACCTAAAATATGAACGTTTTAGAAATTATTTTAGTACCAATTTTTTTTCTTCAAACAAAAATAAAAATAGAGTTTTGTGCAGAACTCCACATTGTCCTCTAATAAACGTGTAAGAGCGTACAGAAAGTGCACCGTTACTTACAAAATTTTGTAAAAAGAAAGTACATAAAGTTTATTGAACCCTTTTAAATTATCATTGGTAATATGAAGAATATAATATTAAAGTTACGTAGTTTATTACTATCCTTAAAATTTGTGAAGTACCGAAGAGCATTTTGTTCAAAAAGATAAAATTGCCTTTGAGAAAAAAATAGTCTAAATAAAACTTATAGATAATAAAATGTTCAATAACTTTTTTTTCATAACTTTTTTGTGTAATTATTATTATTAAAGATATTGTTAAAAGTCACGTGAGATTATCAAATAAACACGTAAACAAAGGTGTTAAAATTTACAAAATAAAAATATGCCTCAAATTATAACAAGATCTTTTGTAATATTAGAGTGTAATTTGGTACCTTAAACAACAAAATCAAATTGTTACTTGCACAATATAACTAACCGTGGTGTCTGCAGAAATTACAGCAAACACTTAAAAGAAATTCAATACGCGGAATATGTTACAAATTATTGGTATTAAATTAGAAAGGAAAACGTGCAAAGACGGAACTGTCATACTCAAATGCACAAAACAATGATAATTCTAAATGCAAATACAGTTAGAAATTACATAGAAAATTGAATTGAAATCGAAAATGTCACGCACGAAAACAAATTATCTAAAATCGAAAAACTTAAGTATATTATACACATGTCATATACATATAAGATATGCACGATAGATAGTAATAAATTGCAACAACTGGTTGAATGATTGCATAATAATTGCACAGGAATAAATTCAATTGCATAGATATTTGATCGAATAATATTTATTAGATTGCCTTTAGCAACTGGCACGTACGCTTTAGTTTTCTCTTAAGTACGACAAATATGTAGAAACAGGTTGTATGTATCTATAAGTCTGATAATAATAGAGTAGCTGTCCTTTCATGCTCCATTCGAAAATGTATCTATGTGGGATCATTTAAAATTTAAGGCACCGATACATATTACGCGTTCTAGTTTTTTTTACTTCACAACCTTAAAAGTTTGCCTCTAATTGCATATTTTAGATTGATTTGTTGTTATGGAATATTATATTAATTAACTCTCAATTTTGCATGTAAGAAAAAGTAAATTCTTAAAAGTCAGCGTTTGGAAGCACAGTAACCTAATTCTCGTAACATGTAATTTAAAGTAAACGAATGTTGGAGTAATTATTTTAGAACTACCAATTTTTTACTGCTAATTTAATTTTAATTTTCTGATGTTTAACACCTAGTCGTAATTAATGTATATTAACGTAAGGTATAGTTTCTAAATGTTAAAATTATGGTGCAGTAAAAACAATTTATAGCAACTTAAAGTTTAGCGTTTTTGATTAGAATCTTAAAATGTTTACCATCTTCTTTTTTTTTATATTAGACTTCTTAAGCAATTAAAGTTTCTCGTTCATTTTTAAACGAAATTGAATTGTAAATGAGTGCCCCACCCGTATTGTATTTTTAGAAGTTTGGTTAACTTTAAAAATCCAAAAAATTGATCGTATTGTTTCGCAATTTTCGTAAAACCAAAACGAAAATCTTTGACTTTGTTAAAATCACTAGTTAATTTTTAAGGAAGGTAATTCAAGATACCACGTTAAACGATTTATTTAATTTACAAAAGCGTGAGAAAATGAGTAGAATGCAACGATATTAAAGCAAATCAAAGGAATTTATAAAATTTATTATACACTAAGGTAAAACAAATAAGCCAATCTCCACGTAATTAATACAAATACTTAAAATATACTGTGTGTCTACTCAAGTTGGAACCATATGGAAAACATTTTTATTCTCGGTTTTCTGAAAAAAAAATTAATCTTTGTAAAAAGTTCGGCATGATCCAAAACTTAAAAGTACCAACAAAAACAAGGTCAACGACTTGGAGAGAACAGTTGACCTCACAACGAAGGCCTTTGAGGTAAACTGTCCCCTCAAAACCAAAAAAACTAGTGGTAAAGTACCCTGGTGGAATAATGGGCTAAGTAAATTGCGAAGCAAGGCCAGAAGAGAGTTTAACAAATCAAAGAAAACTAACAACTGGGACGAATACCGTCAGGCTCTTATTGAATTCAATGTGAAACTCCGTAAATCGAAGAGAAGCTCTTGGAGAACCTTTTGTGAGAACCTTGACGAAACACATAATATAAGCAGAGTGTAGAAGGCTCTATCAAAAGGTATCCAAGAAAATATAGATGCACTTAAACTTGAAGATGGCACCCTAACATTAACCTTCCAGGAAACTGTGAAAGCTCTGATCACAAAACATTTTCCAGGGGGCATAGCAGCTGTAAGAGCGACGGTGTACAATGGATCCATAAAAAGCAGAGCAGGCCTCAAGTTGGACTGTCTCCTTGTAAACAAAATTGTATCGCCTGAAAGGATTAAGTAGGTCATAGGAACTTTTAAGCCTTTTAAGGCTCCTGGCCCTGATGGAGTGTTCCCGGCACTCATTCAACAAGGGCAGGGCATCCTACTAGCAACACTGATAAAAATATTTAGATCTAGCTTGCTATATGACCATGTTCCTCAATTATGGAAGAAAGTAAAAGTCATATTTCTACACAAAGAGGGTGTAAAACCCCTAGATGATGCAAAGTCATACCGTCCAATAAACCTCTCGTCGTTTATGCTTAAAACAGTAAAGAAATTAGTAGACCAATATATCAGGACGGAGGTACTAACACCTAAACTTCTTCATAAACACCAATTTTCCTATCAGAAAGCAAATCAACGATATCAGCTTTACATGAGATTGTAAAAACCATAGAGGGAGCACATGAGTCAAAGGAAATAGCCCTATCAGTCTTTATGGACATAGAGGGCGCGACTACGACTCTATGACCCAGTATCTCAGAAAAAGAGGGATTCGCAATTTTATCATTGAATGGATAAACAACATGCTGATGGGTAGAGAGGTATCCACCATTATTGGTAGCGCTAACCATGTGGTAGCCACTACAAGAGGCTGCCCACAAGGAGGAGTATTATTCCCACTACTGTGGTCACTAGTAGTGGATGAACTATTGAACGACCTGAGTAGAGAGGGGTATAACGTTTTTGGTTATGCTGATGACATAACCATAACGGTGAGGGGCAAGCACAACTCCATTATTGGGGAGAGAATGCAAAATGCCATTAACCTAACAAGCAATTGGTGTCTAAAAGAGGGCATGAACATAACCCAAATAAAACCACAATTGTAGCTTTTACTAAACAAAGGAATTTAAATTTTCTAATTATTCAATTAAATGGAATCACCATTTACCTCTCCAAGGAGGTAAAATACTTGGGGGTAACACTGGACCAAAAATTAACGTGGGAAAGTCACCTGACAAAAATTACTAACAAGGCCATAAAAACTTTATGCTCATTCCGCCAAATGGTTGGCAAAACGTGGGGTTTGAACCCCAGGGCAACTAACTGGATCTGCAAGCAGGTAGTCAGACTTGGAGTCCTCTATGCATCTGCAGTTTGGTGGAGGAAAGTAAACCAAAGTACCGTGCAAGCAAATCTGGCAAAGGTGCAAAGGCTTGCATGTCTGCTCATCATAGGTGTCATGAAATCCACACCTACAGCCGCGATGGAGACCCTTCTCAGTCTGGATCCTCTACCGGTGGCAATTAAGGAGGAAGCTATGAAGCAGGCCCTGAAATTACATGAGGTATACCATTTTAAAGAAGGAAACCTCAAAGGTCATCTAGGAATCCTTAGAACCACATGGCTACAGACGAACCTTAAAATGATCTTTGATCGTAAATACAATGTTGGATTCCCCACTAGGGAAGACTGGACTGGAGACACGAACTGCGAGCCGGGATCTTCCCAAAAATGGTTCACAGACGGGTCCAAAATGGGAAATGGTGTGGGGGCAGCAGTGGTGGGACACGAGTCCCTCAGTGCTAACGTTACCATTTTTTAAGCAAAGTACACGCAATCCACATGGTGGCAAAACATCTTCTCACCAAAAACCGATGCAAACAGCATATAAGCATCATGTCGGACAGTCAAGCGGCATTAAAAGCACTACAAAGTAATATATTAAGATCACACATGCTACAAGAGTGCCATCAGGCCTTAAATCAACTGGCGGACGAGAACAAAGTTGAACTTGCCTGGGTGCGAGAGCATGAGGGAATAGGAATCAATGAGGAAGCAAATCAGCAAGCAAAGCTAGGGGCAGCAAAACCTTTTATAGGGCCATCTTTTATGTACGGCTTTAGCCAGAGGGATTATCAGGGCGTTATTACCAACTGAGCCAACAAACAAGTCAACAAAACCTGGAGTAATTTGCCAGGTCTCAAACATTCTAAGAAATTTTTTAGCCCTAATCAAAAGATGGCGAAGGAAGTGTTAAACTTACCCAGATGAGAGTTAAAACTACTCTATGGTATACTAACAGGACACATCTATTGCAGGCATCACTTGAAAAAGATGGGACTGGTGGATGATGATACATGCAAGTACTGTGGTGAACAGGTGTAGCGCATAGACCACATTATTATAAGTTGCCCGGCCCTGTGCCTAAAGAGATACAAACACTTAGAACTCATCATCGTTTTGGAAGAAGACCTACTAAAACTCCCGACTAAGGATCGAAGTTGTCAAAGACATAGATCTTTGCTAAGTCCAGCTAGAGGGGGGCACAAAAGATCTAATATGGTCTCAGTGCAGGAGGTTCTTTCCATGACACTCGCCTTATTCCTAATAATAATAAAAATTGAAAACCATCAGATATCATTTTTTAAGCCGTATACGAGGTTTGTCTAAAAATATTAATTTTGCTTAAGAGTACCATTATTTTTTACAATACGGAAGAATGTTACAAATAAAAGTGGTTTTGAATTAAAAGTTATATAAAAATATGAAATTACAGTCATTTAGCATGAAAATTCTGGTTTGGTCATTATTTAAGTTTTACATTATAAATATTTGCAGTTATAAATTTCAATACTAAATTTATTGCTATTTAAATACATAATGAATACACAATTATCATTTATTTTAGAAATAGGAAAATCCATACAAAGAATATTTAGTAAACAGACATCACATATTTCTATAAAAACAAATATAATTAAATTTTAATACAATCTACTAAAGCTTATACAAACCCACTTTCTTTTTGTAAATATTTTATTGTTCTTTTCTCATACTCTTTTATTACTATCGGTATCACTCTGACATTCAGTGTCAAATATATCAAACGTATATCAAAAATATTTGGATATAACCTTCAATTTAAATCAAATTTTTTTTATAATATTCCTTTGTTTTGTAAAAATTAATGGTAATAAACTACCATGCGTGTTGCTTTGCTTATTGCGGCCCTGTCTGCTTTCACTGCGAGTTTGATAGGACAAGGTCAACGTCTAAATCCAATTGCGCTCGTTTCACGTTCTTTCTCTTTGTGTTTGACTGGCAACGAGAACAGTCGTGTTTGTAAAAAATAAGAATTGCGAAATTCTAAACACGAGTGATGGATTAATCTGAAGTGAATCCGCCTGTTGTGAAACGTAAATTACACCGGATATGTAATGAGAAATTGAGCGGGATGTTGTTTAGAATAAATGTTTAGTTGATCTATATTTCACGACGTGGCGAATAGTTCGCTGCATTGGGTTTCCCTAATTATTAGTTTCTTTGTCCAATCGTGTTCTCTGGGATTACCTTGCTTGATGTCTGTTGGGATATGATTACGTTCAGAATCTGTGGGTTGTCTTCTGTTATTGCCTTATGCTGTTGTAATTGGAAGGATTAACCTCTTGACCCTTACTTATACTCGAGAAAGTGTTATTCGGAAATAAACTTATGTTGATAGAAGGTGCCGGTTAGGATTCTGTCAAGCAAAATAGCAGGGACCAGCGACGTTGGGGTGTCTCGTCATAACACCGAAAAGGGTTTTTCTTCAATACTCTGCCGCCGACCTAAATCGCTATCAGTGCTTTGCTTTGCAGCTATTTCAATTTTAGCGTGTGTATCCGAACAATCCAATTACCAGTACCAAACCATTTCTTAACTATAACTGGGAACTATTGATGTCAAACGCTCCAAAAAGACGCCGTAGTGAATGATACACGTATGTGATCCTAGTTTAAGTAACTTATCTCAATGATGTTTGATGATATCTGTTTCCAATTCCTTTTCTTATTCTTTCTTTCTGATTTTACACATTTCTCTGAACTCTTCTGTTTTGCTTCTGTATTCATCTATATCGATTTTTCCGTTTTTCCATTTTCTTCTCCCTCTTCTCATTTCTCTCTTCGCTCTTTAGCAGTCTCCATTCCACCATTCATTTTTTGTCCCATTCTCCTAGTTTCTTTCTAGGATCTTCTTATTTGAGTCGCTTCTTCCATTTTTTGCATCCATATATTTATCTCCTCATCTATTTCATTCGTTGTTTTTCTTGTTCTTCCTGTACTAATTCTATTTTTTCCTATACCTTTCTATAATATCTTTTGTCCATATCTTCTTCTCTACACTTCCTCTTCTTCCCCTATCTTAAAACTGTTTACGACTTGTAAGCATTTTTCATTCACTATTACGTAGTCTATTACCGATTCTCCCATTCCTCCTATAAACGTAAGCTCTCCCTTTTTCCCTTAATTTAATTCTTTAATTTAATTTAAGCAGGGGTTCATTCCCAATTCTTGCATTAAAATCTCCTCCTATTATTAGCTTTTTTCTTTATTTTCACTAACCGCTTTTTCTATTTCTCTTCTTGTTGTTCCATTTCTTTTCCATATATTGTTATTATCACATATCTTTTACCTACTTCTGTCCTTACATTGGTTTTCATCAACTCTGTCTACGTCTCCCTCCCTTCTTCTCCTACTGCCGCTCATTCCTTTCGAACACTTAGTAGTATTCCTCCTTTCGCTCTTCCCTTCTTCTCCATTTTCTACGCGTACTGCATCTGTTATTTAAATTCCTCCGGTAACATTTCTTTCCACTCCTCCCATCCTTTCTACTTTACCTATGTTTCCACCATCCTTACCATTTTAAATCGCCTTACATAATTCCAAAATTCTTTTTAAACCCGCTACATTCCAAAATAGTATTTTATTACCCCTTTTTTGCTTTTTCTTTCTCTCCTTTCTTCATTCCCTCCCATTTTTAAATACCCCTCTCTATTTATTTTAGGTTTTTGTCATCCACTTTTCCATTTTTTCCTCCTTCTCTGACCATCTCCATTCCTCCCCCATCTATTCACATATTTTTGTATCCTATTTTTACCCTGTTAGCATCATTTTCATTTTTTTGCCTCTTGCCTTATCTTCATTTGGACGTCCCTCTTTTTTTAGTCATGTCATCGTCTATGTAAATTCCATTACCTTTGATCATTCTTTTTATTCATTATCTCTATTTTATTCTCCAGGCTTCTCATTTTTATTAACACTACAGCTCTTCCTATTTCAATTGCCTCTTCAATATTTGTTTCCATCTTCATCTCTTCCTTTATCATACTTTCCACTTTCCTTTGTATCTCTCCTCTTCCTCATTGTACATTTAGTCCTCTGATTACCATATTTTTTCTCCTAGTTTCTTTCTCCATATTTTCTACCCTTTTCCACTTTTTCTTCTAATCTTTTACATTTATTTTCCAAGTTTTCGTTTATTTTTTTATGTCCCCTCTTATCTCTCTTATTTCTTCATTTATTTTTTCCTGATTCGTTTTTATCTGTTTTATTTCGCTTAGCATTTCTTTCCAAATATTTATTGTTTGTTCCTCTTCATTCATTCGCCCTATTTCTCGTTTATTCCTTTTTTTACTTCCCTCGATCCTCCTCCTTTTGGAATCTTCCCATTTTTAAGCTCTTTCTAAATATGTTATACATCTCCTCTTCACTCATTCTCTTTTTTGTATGTGACGTTGACCCCTCTGAATTCAACATTTTTCTATTTTTTTATAATTTAACTTGACTTCAACTTAATTCACTTGTAAATTCCATTTTCATTTTTAGAACTATTGTCTATTATTACATTTCTTTCTGTTAGTTTATTTACATGGGAATCTAACGTAATTTAATTGTAATTGTTGTTATTTCCAATCTTTGTGCACGCGTAATATGCGCAATCTTATCTCTCGCACGCCGCGCGTTATCTCCGACCACTTACACTTTCACTTAATGAAATTTCCACCTTCACTATCTCTACCGTTATTTCTTATTATTTTAAGCTACAATTCACTGAATTATTTTCACTCGCTCTTTACATACGTCTTTATTTTACCATTTCTTAACACCGATTTTGATTTAATTAAATAGACGTTTATTTGTTTTACGGGCACTCGTATTCTCTTCTACACGCCACTTTAATTTTAATTATTTGTTTAATTTTTATCGTGACGTCACGTAACGCCTTCTCTTTCTAAATTTTACAAAATTTGACGTCGTTATTTTAGCACGGTCTGATACGGAAAAGAGTTGGCGTCAGTTTGCGCCCTTATTTATGAGTCTTCTAATCATGGCCTCTATTTTGTTATTTTAAATTCAAATTTTATCCAAGTTTACCACTTTTCGTGCCGCCATCTATTGATACTTTTTTCACTCCCTCATTTTTCGGATAGTTTTCTGCAATTATGCTTTTAATTTTTCGGAGTTAATTGCTTTTATGTTAATTAATTAGAAAAGCATCCCCTATTCTCCATTTGTATGCGTTTTGTATGAATTCGATGCGCCACAGAGATATTTTTAGATACCATTTTTATAACTTTTGTTACCATTGCCGTTTTTCTTAATTATTTTGATTTTTCTACTTCCGCGGACTGTTTTTTTACATTGAATCACGTTTCTACACTACGTTTTCGTTAAAAACACATAGTTTCACATACGCACATTTTGTTAATAACTTTCTATTTCACTACAAGACCAATTTTGTAATGAATTCGAACTTTGGAGTTGCTGAGGAATCATAATTAATTAATTTTGACACGAAAACGTGGATAAAAGACTCCAAATGACTAAGAGCTGCAAAATCTTTCCGAACACCTCCGGTTTCTACAAAATTTACAAGATGCGGGTATATTCAGATTAAGATTATCGTGGGACTACTTTATCTTTTATAAATTTGGACCTGGCATGCGGATGGGTGCTATGAACCTATTTTTCATCAAAAACAACAAAATATTATTTGGCTCTAGTAAAATATGTCCCAATTGTAGATTATGTTAAATACCATCATTATACAAGAAAGAATAAATCTATCTAATAACAATCTACGATTAGCTATTCACGCTTTCGTAAATTTAAATACGTTTGCAACAAAAATATAGTGGTAATATAAATTTTGTTTAGACTGTATCAGTTTATAATTGTGTTACTTTTTCTAAATTAAAATGTTTCTTGTTTCACAAACAGTAATTAATTCGTACTATCTAATCTTTAAAAATTTTATGTTAACAAGGCCTTTCAATGTACTAAATTTTATGAGAACAATAAACAAACACCTATAAATAATGCAAACTTAATTGTTATTCATTAAGTAAGTTTTACAACAAAGACATATTTAAAAATCTAAATTAGTAAGATAAAAGATTTTTTTTTCGACAATGACGTTCGTGTTACTGTAAAAGTAGGTTTAAAAATCTTGCAAAATATTGAAATTACAAAGTGAAAAATTATTTTTGTCGTTCCTTCTGGTTTTTATGTAATTTTAATTTTTTGGTAGTGAATTGAACCTTAAATAATATGGAAAGATTTTTCATTAGCAATTAAACTCAGGGATTTTCTTCATGTGTTTTCTTATAAAAATAATTGTGCTTACGTACAGTATATTGGAATATAAAATATGAGTAATGGTCTTTGTTTTTCGAAAAAATATTTTCAGAAATGTGCAGGGTTATTCATAACATTTTAGTCACCTTTTAGTTCCCCAGGATATACAAGGTGGTCCAAAAATATAGGTCGCAAACTATAAAACGCTACTAAGCATAAAAAACTATGAAAATTTTTCTTATAAACTTTTGTTCAGTTGGGCTTACTTAAGGAGGTACGGCCTTGTAAAGTTTTAATATAAAATTGGCTTTTTCTTATTATCTCAGAAATGAGTTAAAAAAAAATCTGAAAATTTATATGGTAAAATACACAATTTATTAAAGTGTTAAAGATAAATTAAGCAGTAGCTTAGATTTCCAATTTTTCGTTAATGTAATATTTTTCGAGAAAAAAATGTTTTTCGTTTGATTTAAAACCAAAATACAATTTTTAAATAAATAATAGAAGGCTTTCTAAATTAAACAACTGCAATTGTTTTTATGACCGTAGTTGTATTTTTATTTTATTTTTATAACATAATTGTTTATAAAAAAGCATCTCTTGTAAGATGTAAATGTAATATGTATTAATATTAAGTTATTTTTTTATTGTTGATATTTATTTTTAAATAAATTTATAAAATAAAAAATTAAATTTTGAGTTTTACACTTCTTTTTCAATGACAATTATAATTTTTGATAAGAAAAAACAGACACCGAAAAAAACTGAAAGAAGACTTTTTTGTCCGTAATAAATTGCTTATTCCAAAATTTGTACAGGGTGATCAAAATTTCTAAAATTGACAATTTTTTTAAATAACAACCTCACAGCTACCCGTTATCTACGCTACTGCTTAAGATCTTTTTTTTTGTAAAGATTATTAAATTGTGTACCATAATGACATATTCTACAATATAAATTTTCAGATTTTCATTTCTGAGATAATAAGAAAAAACCAATTTTAAATTGAAACTTTACAGGACCAAACCTTCTTAAGTAAGCCCAACTGACAATAAGTTTATAAAAAAATTTCTTAATTTTTTATGTTTAATAGCGTAGTATAGTTTGCGACGTATATTTTTGGACCACCCTGTATAAAAAGTTTAGGATAAAACTTGTACAGCTAAACTTTTATTTTTTTATAGTAGCATTCGTGCATACAGAATACATCAGAATGCATTTTAAAAATATTTTTAATTGTACCATATTAAAGTTGGGTTATTTTAAATGGATCAGCTTGTTTTATTTATATATTTGTGAATTGTATGATAAAAAATAATGTACACTGCAAAGCAAAATTAACCGGACAGAAAAAATTTTGCTTAAGTTCAATCTTAAATAACTTTTTAAGTGTTCTACCAATTTCAAAAATTTTTTGACAAGTTCGAGATGATTTCATTCTAATTATGTCCTGATATCGTTTTTACGAATAATGTAAATGAATATGTTGGTATATAGGGTAGCACAAAAAATTGTGTTAAACTCTTAACTTCTGAACACTCTGTGGAAAAAGTTGATAACTGAATTATGTTTATTTATACGACATTTTGAACCCCATCTTTTCTTGAACAATTTGTTTCTTTATTCATCCCGTATTTTTACGTATGAAGAAAACCCTTTGTAGTTACGATATAAACCTGACTCTCCAAATCCGAATGGTGAGAACATATGTTTTACAATACTGTATTACGGAGCAGAAAACTGGACATTAACAGAAGAATTAATTATACGGCTAAAAGCCCTTGAGATGTGGGTCTACCGAAGAATGCTAGAATCTCTTGGACAGACAGGATCACAAACGATGGAAGTATTAAGAAGAATCAATAAAGAAATGGAGGTCGTTAAAACTGTGATAAAAGGAAACTGGAATATTTTGTCTCATATTATGAGACATCAAAAAAGTATGATATACTACACCTCATAATACAAGGGAAAATAGAAAGCAAAAGAGGTCCTGGTACGAAGAACCTCATGGTTAAAAATCTGAGACAGTGGTACGGTCAATCCACAGTGCAACTTTTTAGAGCAGCGGTGGACAAAATAAAAATAGCAAATATGACAGCCAACATGATCGCCAACGATCGATAATGGTCAAGGCACTTGAAAAAGAAGAATTCATCCCGATATCTGTATTCTTAAATTAAAAATACTGGTTCAAAGGATATAATGCAATAATGCTTTATTGGGAACAATAAATGGAGAAAATTGGGCAACGGCAGTATTACTTTTTTAATTAAAAACGAGTATTTCCTCCCCGAGCTTGAATGACAGCTCTCATCCTTTTGGGCATAGATCGAATTAAAGCAGCAACCGCGTCTGCTGCCACTCGTTTGTCAGTGCTCCTGATAACGTTGGCAAAGTTTGAAACTCGCTGTAGTTCTGCCTTATTTTTCTTCCTAGTGTATCCCACATATGCTCGATAGGGTTTAGGTCCGAGCTTCTTGAGGGTCAGTCCAAAACTTGAATGTCTACATCATTTAAGTATTGCTTTGTTATTTGTGCTCTGTGCGGTCGAGCATTGTCGTGCATTAAGAGAAAATCTTTTCCTATAAATAGAATGTAAAGTACCACATGTTCTAATAAGCACTCTCTAATGTTTCTATCGACGTTAACATTCCCCTGAAGTATAACGAAGTCTGTACGGGCTTCCAAAGAAATGCCTCCCCACATCATCACTCCTCCTCCACCAAATTGCGCTCTAGGAGAAAAACAACATTGAGAGTATCGTTCTCCGGGTCTTCTCCACACTCTTTGACGACCGTCAAGGGAATATCGCGTATAACGTGACTCGTCTATAAAGAGAACGTTTAGCCAGTCGTTCATGTCCCACTCAGCATGAGCTCTAGCAAATTCCAGACGCTGCCTTCGATTACTTGCATCTAACAGAGGACCTATAGCAGGTACACAAGATATCAGATTTTGTTCTGCTAACCTTCTGCGTACAGTATCACGTGAAATTAAAATACCACAAACATCTATCAATCTTCTAGCGAAAACTGAAGCAGAAGTTGTTCGCTTTCGAAAAACCTGAAGACGAAGTTGATCTTCGACTGGCCCTGGCAACAAATGAAGAAACGCAAAAAAATAGGTGTGGATGAAATGTATATAAAAGACTGTTCTCGATTAAGACAAAAAGTATAAAGAAAAAAAAACTTAAATCATAAAAATCAACATAGTGAAGAAAAACAAATACAGTAAAAAAATTAGGTTTGATGAAGTATGGTAAAGTATAGTGTAGTATAATTGTTTGTTTTTTTTATAAATAAACAAAAAATTCAATTATTTAAATAATTTCAATAAACAAGCGTTTACCTCAGAACTCTACATCACCCTGATAAGTAAAAACTAAATTGGGTTTTAAAAAAATAGTTCAAAAAACTATAGACAATAGAATTTCTAACAACTTTTCTCCTTCAACTTTTTTTGTGAAATTGATACTGGTGGAGATATTGTTACAACAATTATTGTCACGTGATTGTTATATCTCACTAATTATTTATCGGATCAAGAAATAATTTAAACAAAAGTTGTGTATAATTACCTTATAAACAACTTTTATTTGAAACAAAAATTCAAAAATATGTGTAAGTAACGGCCCTTTTGGTGACAGAGAGTACGCCCAAAATCAAATCAGATCTGCGGAATTATAAATAAGTTTCATGTATAAAGTTTCATAAAAATCGGACGGGTGATTTTCTTGATATCTTGTTTACATACGGACGGACGGCCGTACTAACGTACTAACTCTAATTCGTCGGAAAAAGCAAAAAAAATAGATAGTTAAAATTTTTGGTTTGGAATAACTCCCTATCTTCTTTATAAAATGTGGAATAAAAAACTAAAAACAATAGTAAATAACAACAACTTTTTTTTCTTCAGTAACCCCTCCTCCGTTTGTTTCTTTTCTCTATTACCTCTTTCATCTATTCTTCACATTCTCCCTTTTATCATACTTTTTTTCTTTTCTTTTCAATTCTTCACATTCCTCCATCCGAAGTTTCATGTGTTCCCATCGTTCTCCGCACATCATTCATAGCCTTTTTTCACCTCCCAGCAGTATTTCTCCTCATTTTCTTCATTGCTGCATCGAACTCTTGCTATTACCTTTTGCTTTTTAAACTTCTTTCTACCGTTAAATATTTAGCTTTTCCAATCGTGATTTGCTTTGAGTATTTTTTGTTGTATCAACATATTTTAGCTCTTTTTTCCTGTGCCTATCTCCTTCCTTCTTCCCTTAAATATCCCCTCATAATATTGTCTTTGTTCTTCTTATCCATTCCCTATCTTTTGTCTTTTAACTTCTTTTAATATTAAATTTTTATCCTTTTCATTTATCCCTTCCTCATATTTTATTGTACCCTTTCCCGCCTGAAATCTTATTTTTTCTACATAATTCGGTGTTTCCTTGTCTAGCTTCAACGTCCACTTTCAATATTTTTCCTACATTTTCCATTCATTTAGTCCTCATATCTTCGCTTCGTACATCATAACATTTCCCACCAATTTTTCCAAAATCAATATCCTTTTTCCATTTCTTTCCCGAATATTTTCTCTCCCATTCCCCACATCTGCTAATTGTGTTAGTGTCATTTTATTGCCATACCTCAAATTATACATCAAGTAACCTGCTCTACATCCTATCTGAAATCATATTTTCATACATTTACACTTTCGTTTTCTTTTCCCCTATTCCTACTTTAACTTTTACCCTCTTCTTTTTTAAAAATCATAATTTTGTCTTCTCTATCCACTCACTTCATGTTCACTGTTGGCTATCACCACAATATCGTCTGCATAAGCAAGTAGCCAAGCGTTTATATTTCCTCCTCCTACTTCTTTAGTGACACTTAAAATATTTTTCTAAATCTTCTATGTAAAGTGAGAATATGCTCGGACCTTTTTTCGTCTAGTATACGTCTTGTAAATTTTTCTCTATTCTTCTCCTACACCTTGCCTCTTCATACATTTCTTCTATTGTTTCTACTAAATCACTACTTATTTTACTTTCCCTTAGTGCCCCTCACAATTTCTCTCTGTTTACATTATCAAAAGCAGTTTTTGGATCTAAGAACATCGTGAAAAGCTTCCCTCCCGTTTTTTTCCAACTCCTTATTTGTTAACTGTTTTAGAATATATACAGGGTGTTACTATATTCGACCGACAACGCTCTACCCCAGAGAGGTCTCGTAAGTTAGCGAATGTTGATATAGGAACATAAACCCTTAAACGGCTTAGATGCTGAGATACAGGATGTTGAAAGTTTAAAATAAAAATTAAAATTTGCAATAATTCAAAAATGAATAGTATGGATTGATTTTGTAGCAAAACGCCGAAGGGCAAATTGCACTGCACATAATAATTTGGAATATGTCAGTACTTGCAGACTTTTGTTTAGCAGAAAATATCTTCAAGACCGTTCATTTTAGCACCATAATATGTTATTACTTTTTTAACCAAAAATGAATAGAGAATTTAAAAAATTTAAAAAACATTATTTGCTTTAGTGGCGTAAAAAACAGGAGGGTAAAAGTTGTCACTAACCCTTATAGCGCGCCAATGGTTAAATTTCTAAAAAGTTACGTTATGTTAAAATATGACTTTCTAGAAGAGCATATTGGTCACCAAATTTGAAAATAATTTCTAAAGGCATTTTGATTTACTGCAAATTTTTATTTTATTTTAAGCTTTCAACACCCTGTATCTCAGCAACTAAGCCCTTTAAGGGTTCATGTTCCTATATCAAAGTTCACCAATTTACGAGACCTCTCTGGGGTAGAGAGTTGTCGGTCAAATCAAGCAACACCCTGTATATTGTCGATTGTCCATCTTCCTCTTCTAAAGCCTGCTTGCCAATCTGCTACAAATTTTTCCTCTATTTCTTTTTAATCTTCTCCGTAATATTTCTGCAAATATTTTATAATCGACACGCGACGTTAGTTATATTCACATCCCTATACCATTTCATCTGTTCTTCATCCCTATTTTTATATATTGGGCCTATTATTACTTCTTTCCATTCCAGGCGTAACCCTTCTCTTTTTTAGATTTTAGTAAACATTATTTTCTCAGTCTTTTCTCATCTTGTATTCCGTAAATTTTCATTGTTTTCTCGTTCTTTTCCTTCTCAGTCTTTTGTCCTTGTTTACATTGTTTAAATTTTCTTTTTCCTTTTCTAACAATTATATACAATATTTTCTACATGTGTCTTCTTTTATTTCTGTTTGATATTCTTGTTTTCTTTTTCACACTGTTATTTATATTTTCGTTTTAACTCTTTGTATTACTCAATGTGTATACGTCCTTTCTTTCATCTGCTCCTACCTCTTCTTGATACTCCATTTTACATTTCACTAATTTTTATTCTTCCTTGTTTTTGTTTTTCTGTACTTTATTTTTTCGACTTAATCTTTCCTTTTTTCTTATTATCATTTTGTATCTTTTCTATAACTTCTTCCGTTTTATGATATCTAACATATATTCAATATATATCTTTCTATACTATCCGCTGTCAATATTCTTTTATCTCCACATACACCTCCTCTTCCTAATATTGTTTTTGTTCTCCTCTATTTAACAACACTTTTAAGGGTTGATGATCTGATTCCTCCTCGTCCCTTTCTTTCATTTTTTTAATATTTTTTAACCCTTTTCCATCCACTGTCACATAATTAATTTCCGATTCTCCCCTTTCACTCATACATGTATATTCCTTTTCCCTTCTCTTTTCAAATTTCTGTTTAAGACTATTCCCCTTATCTCTTGAAACCCTTTTTATCTTTTCTTCATTTACCAACATTCCTCCTTCTACTCCTATTATTGTATTAAAATCTTTTTTATTATTATATTTTCTCCAAACATTTCTTCTATATTTTTCTTGTTTCATACATTGTTATAATAACATACTTTTGTCCTCGTTGCGTATTTATTAATTGTTTCACTATTCCTCATATTTGTTTTCCTTTCTCTTTTTTGTCATTTCATTTCTTCTTTCTATGTTTCTTCACCCAGATATACTTCCAAAGGTTGGTGGTCTGATTCTTCTTCATGAAGAATATGTCAATCTGTTCTATACTGCTTTTATTAACTATCTTATAGTCAATCACCGATTTCCCTCTTCCACATATGTATGTATTGCACTGAATGAATTATTTTAAATAATAAAAAAAATTGTTTATTAAAATGGATTTTATATTATTATTGAAATGTATAGTAAATGTTACTATTTAAATTAAACGTAGATTTAAAATGATTGAAGTTTGAGATTTCTAAAAACCGATCCACATTTCATTAAGAAAAAAGAATTGGTTTATATTCGTAAACAAAACCTTTCATTATATGAAATTAATATTTAGTTTATTATCTGTAAGCGTCGAAAATGTTAAATTGATATTATGTGTAAAAGTAATTATAAAATGTTTCCAATGAAATAAAGTAGATACTACGTTGCATATTTAGTTTGACGTTTAACAGTCGCGTTTAAAGATAAAATTATCAGTGCAGGTATGAAATGAACTGAAGGATTTTTTTTGGTACAAACGTATTTAAAAGGTCAAAGAACAGTGAAAGGTCGGCAATAAGAATAGAACTGTGAACATGATATTCAGAAGAGAAGGACTGTTTAGAAGTGATCATTTTAAAATGTTGCCATCTATCGTTTTGCTTCCTCATTAAGAAACTACATCAAAGAAGACTGTTTTAGTGCTATTTTTTATTTTTCTTATAGCTATATAACTTTGTATCAGAAGTAATCAAGTGGTACAGGTGTCATCATTTTAATCAATATATTTTTCTTAACTTATTTCGTTCTTATTTGGATAAAAATTATAGGTATCTTGTACATAATTATTATCATGCTGTCGTTTTTTTTTTAAACTTGGGCCTAGTTTTCACTAACATATTGCAGTGAAAAGTTTTTTAATAAACAAAAATTGCGTTTAAGTATAAATTGACCAAGAAAAGAATAAGAAAAAAAAAGAATATTGAAAGTTTCCATTTTAATGAAAAATAAAATAAAATTTATTTAGTTTAAGAATTTCTAAAAACAATTCATATTTTTATTAACAGAATAATTTAGTTTGTACAACAAATGAATATTTTCCGTTTAATTAAAATGATAAAATTGTTTAGTAAGTAAGTTCTATTTGTAACGATAGTCAAAGAATGTTTTGTGTACAAAAAGACCTAAAACGATAAAGGTTAAAAAAGTGTGAAAAAAGAGACAATCATTATGTATTGAATGAAAGTGTGAAAAAACATTTTAAAATATAACAGTGAAGGCGAGACGAAAAGAGATAAATACGAGTTAAAGCTTGAGGTTAGTGATTATTCTTGATTTAGCAGTCAAGTATTGAAAATTCATTCAATTCGGCATTCAGTTTTTCAACCGTCAACAGTAAAAAGATTTGATTCGACGGTACAGTTTGAAACCGAAAAACATAAGTATTGCACTTAATTAAGTATTAAATGCAAGTGATCGATCAATAAATTTTTACGACAAATTTAAAGTGGACTCGGCGGACATCGACAAGGTCGGTGTGAATAGAAAAACATTTAGTATTTGTTTATGCATGTATGTCGGATAAGCAAAATCTTAACCATTTGTATATCATAAAAGCATTTTTTTTTTTATAAAATTTGCTAATTCTAACATTCTTGTCATTGTGTGACCAAACCAAAGCTTTGGGAAAGATAAGCAATTGAAACGCGAATAAAGAGTTCCTCATCGCTAGAATTATAATTAACAAAATTTTTTATTAAAATATTAATGCATAATCATCGCAGTATGTGTGTAAAGTGTCTCCCACTCCTTTACAATAATAAAAATAATGGTACTCTTCTTATTAGAACTGGTCTTCATTGTTTTACTTGTTTTACAGACTTCTATATATTAAAATCAATTCAATTTATTTGTCTTATGTTTACATTAACAAATGATTCAATTTTTTTTAGAATTCTAATAATGGTTGTCACAAACATCTCTTTAGAGATTGAAAAAAAAGCCCCTTAATATAAAAAATAAACAGAAAAAAACAAAATAAAAGCTTTCTCTAACTTTTTTCTTCATTCTATTGTAATTATCTCCCTTTGTCTTTCTTCTATCCATTTTCTTTTTTAACCACCTTCTTGATCCACTCGATGCCCTCTCCTTTCTCTTCCAGCAACACTTTTCTCTCTCTTTCCTCCGCTTTTATTTCACTGCACTCTAGAGTTTTATAATCAATGACTCTAGTTTCAAATGCTGTACTTTAAAATCATTAATTGAAATTGTGTAAGATTCCATTGTACACGACTTTGTCAACACATATACGCAGATCGATCATTATATTCATGAGCACAATAAACTAATTGGAATATAAAGTAACCACAAGAATAAAAAATAAACAATGATTTAAAATAATTGTAACATTGTCGTGATATCGTCTCATATATTTAAATTATTGTAAAAATAATGAGGGTATTTGGAAGTGACATAGAGAAAAGGAGGTGGTTGTTTCAGAAATTGGTAAAGAGTGTAATGGTTTATGGGGCTGAGATATGGGGATGGAAGGAATGGGAAAGTTTGGAAAAAATTTAAGAAAAATATTGGAAGTGGAATATAGGGTTAGACAGAGAGACACCGACGAAGAAGCAAAAATAGAAAAAATAAGTGTATATGTGGGAAAGATAGCGTTGAGATACGAAGAAAGAATCAAAGAGAGGTGTGAAAATGAAATATTAAGTGAGTGTTGGAAAGAGGTGAAGAGAAAGAGAATAGGGTACGGGCAGGAGGAGAAGGTGAGGTACTATAAAAGAGTAGGGTATTTAGTGGAGGAAGTGGAGAGGATGTGGGAGGTGGGGTGGAACATGGAAGATGAAATAGTGCAAAGAGACAAGGATACACAGATACAAGAAAGGAGGGAAAGATAAAAGAGGGAAAATATAATGAGAGATATAAGAAAATAGTATCGGAGGAAAAAGTCAAATACATGACTGGGAGAAAAGCTTTAAATAGTAAAAGGATTATAGCGAGGTTTAGATGTGGTAACGAGGAGAGGGAAAATAAATATTGGATGGAAGATGAAAAGAGGAAATGTAGGCTGTGTTGAGAAGGGTGGAAAAATATGAGTCATATGTTGAAGGAGTGTCTGGAGATGAGGGAAGAAAGAAGGGAAAGAGATGAGATTCTGGGTGAGGATGGTGGAGGTGAGGATTGGATGAAAGAAGTGATAGAAATGCAAAAACGAGCGGAGGAAAGACAAAGAAGAACACTAATTAATTTTGATGTGTAAATAAAAAAAATGTTTTTGTTATTTTTTTGGGAACATAGTTTATTTTAATTTGGTAGAATATTTTAGGCCGAATCTTTTGTTAATTTATAAAATAACAAATAAATAAATACATACATAAATACATACATACATTGTAATGACGACAAATCTGTAAACGATTATCATCTTCAGAAACATTAAAACATGTCTGACTAGATCTAAATCTGTTCTTTCTAAACTTGTAGTTAATACAGAATCTAATATTTTTAATTTTTTTAAATATACAATGAACACAGTCTACAGAAAACCTACACACACGGACTGGTACTAACATGCATTACCAAACCTCCACTTAGGCCAAAAATACACAATATCAAAATCCTGACGGAACGAGCCCGAAGAATGTGTTAACTAGAGAATCTTCAGGCGGAATTAGAATACCTGGAAAGTGCCTTTGATGGTAATGAGTACCAGAATCAGAGAGTCGATCCAATACCGTCCACGCACATCTTCCATACATATTCAAAGTGAGAGATCATATAAGAACAAAAACGCACGACTTCAAAACTATCTTCAAACCAACCAATAAGATTCGGCAGATCAACAAAAGACAAAAGTTGTCCTTTCTTAGCAACGGAAGTTTACCGTATACCATGCACTTGTGAAAGGGTATACAAAAACTAGACTTAAAGAACTTTGAGTAAACTGTGTCGTCTGGGACAAACCGAAAAGTCAACGGTAGCCGAACATGGGCTTAGAAATGGGAATCACAAGATACTCCAACTCCAAGTTGCTAGCAACGATTAACGGTTATCACAACAAATTGGTTCGAAAGATCATCGAAAACCATAAACATTCAGACAACTGAAACAAAAAAGGAACAAACCCTGAGGGTCAACCAGATCTAGAATCCGATCGTGAAGAGCATCAGAACGGCACCTTACGAAAATCTGCTCCTTTTGAACCAGTATAAATACAACCTGCACAAAGATGAAATTATCTGTTTTCATC
The DNA here is from genome assembly GCA_030710515.1 of Abscondita cerata. NCBI lineage: Eukaryota > Metazoa > Arthropoda > Insecta > Coleoptera > Lampyridae > Abscondita > Abscondita cerata. The sequence goes on along the minus strand of JALBCR010002611.1, from coordinate 308,877 downwards.
CAACATTGGGGATGGAAGCACCTCTAAAGAAGCTGACCACTTGCGTTAGCAAAACGTTAGAAAGAAATTCCAATCAACGACAGCCTTTAGACCCAAATCTTTGTAATACTAGTTGATAAAAAATACGCTTTTGTAGCAATTTCAACTAATGTTAAAAGTTTGAATGTTCTTTAAATGACGAAGAAGGCGTGGGGTGCTTGATACATTAATATAAATTTTTATCGGTAATTAATATTTATAAATTAAATTCATTATGAGATTTATTTGTGTCAAACAAATTTTAAAATTAATAAATACCACTAAACCAAAAACAGTCCAAAAGTTATTAGTTTACCATTTCTTCTCAGGGAATTTTCTAACAAATCTAATATTTTTATATAGAACCCCAGACTTTTGTTTTACTTTTTTTCATTTCTAAATCAAAAAGGGAACATTGGAATGAATTGGTGAATGAAGTAGAGAGGGACGTATGGGGAGCGGGTTACAAAATAATAGTGAAACGTTTGGGGGTACATACATTCCCATTAAATCTTACCCCAAAGCAAAGATCTGAGATAATCTACCAGCTCTTCTAAAAAAAAAGACGTTTTGGTAAAGAGGGAACACAGTACATGAGGGCTTCCGACTGTTCAGTACCGAAGAGCTTCTAAAAGCAGCAGAAAAGATCAAATTAAGAAAAGCAGCAGCACCGGACCACATTTCTCCGGAGGACGTAAAGATAGCAGTATCCGAGATACCAGAGAGGTTTTTAGTGATATTAAAGAATTTTCCACACAGGAATTTCCATAACAATGGAAAAAAAGTCTTAGTAACACTGATCTGGAAAGGTAAGCAGATAGATTCGCTATCGGCATTTAGACTAATCTGTATACTCAATGTGTCAGGAAAATTGCTCGAAGTAATGATTAGAAAGGCTTCAGGAAGAGTTAGATCGTAGAAGGGTTTCTCTGACTGCCAATTTGGATTTAAAAGGGTGTCTCGACTTTACAGACCATAAAGGAAATAGTGAACGCTGCTAGAAACACAAAGAGTAAATGGTTTATAGTCATTGCATTGGATGTCAAAAATGCGTTCACATCTCCCAGTATCTGATAAATCTTGTAGAAAGTTATTTTCAAGAAAGAACTATACAGATATCAACAACAGAAAATATGAAAATGTTGGGTGGAGTTCCGCAGGGCTCAGTATTGGGACCGTGGCTATGCAATATACTGTATGGCCCAGTGTTAAATGTAAGCTTGACTGAATGAGCTACAAGCCTAGCATATGCGGATGACCTGGCGATCATGGTAGAAGCCGCATATGACGAGGAGCTACAATGCCGAGTAAACGGGTCTCTTAGAGAAACACAAAATGATCTAATGCTTGCCGCGGAAAAAACAGAGGCGATCGTTTTAAAAGGACCCAAGAGGAGAGGCCACCTAAATTTGGAGAAAATAAGCACGAGATAGAAAGTTATAAAGTATCTTGAGGTTTACCTTGATGATAGATTAACTTTTGGGGAGCATATCAGGCAAACTGTTTAAAAAGCAGAGGTAAAGATGGGAGCTCTGACAAGAATCCTGCCGAACGTGGGATGACCGGGCAGTAAAAAGAAGAGAATTACTTTGTGCAGTGATACATTCCATAGTATTGTATGGAGCTCCTGTATGGCACGGAGTACTAAAAATAAAGAAGTATGAAGTGATGATGAATAGTATTCAAAGGAAGGCCCTCCTGAGGATAGCAAGTGGGTACAGAACAACATCCTCTGCGACCATACAGATAATTACTAGTATCCCCCCGATTACTCTGATAGTAGAAGAAAGTTGTCGATTATACGAGGATATATTGAAAAATTCTTAGCCTACTATAGAACCAAACAAAATTTCAATGTCAAAATATTTTATTACTCAACATCTTCTCCTCTTAATTGGATACATTTATTACAGCGAACCTGCAATATCTCTAGACCTTTCAAAAAAAAATGTTTCTTCTTGCTCTGCAAACTAGACCTCCTTGTTGGAAGAAAATGTACGACCTTTTAAACTTTTTTCAGTTGAGGAAAAGGTGATAGTCGGACGGAGCCAAATCGGGTGAATAAGGGGGTGTTCTAGTAATTCAAACCCTAAATCACGAATTTTTGCATGGCAACATGAGATTTGTGTGCAGGGCGTTGTCCTGCAAAAACAAAACACCTTTGGATAGCTTTCCGCGTCTTTTCTCTTTAATATTTTCCCGTAGAGTGGTCAGTAATGTCGAATAGTAATCTCCAGTTATTGTTCTACCCTTATCTAAAAAATCAATCATGATTACTCCATGGCAATCCCAAAAACTGAAGCAAGAACTTTTCCAGCAGATTTTTGGACACGAAACGTCTTAGGTCTTGGAGAACCAGAGTGTCGCCATTCCATCGATTGTTGCTTTGTTTCTGGATCGTAGAAATGTACCCAAGTCTCATCCATAGTAACAATTCGGTTTAAGAAGTCTACATCGTTTTCAAATCGAGCACAGATCGAACGCAATGCTTCTACCCTTGCACGCTATTGGTCAACATTCAAACATTTGAGGATTCATTTTGCAGCAATTTTTCTCATGTGCAAATTGACGTGAACCATATGATGAACGCGTCCGTATGAAATATTCAGTGCATTAGATATCCGTTTTAGCCCAATTCGACGGTCTGATAATATCATGTCATGAACTGCATCAATATTTTCGGGGACTGACACAGAAACTGGCCTTCCCAATCGGTCATCATCTTCAATGGAAAATTTACCTCTTTTGAAGTTTACATTCCAATTTTTGACAGTCGCATACCAAGGACATTGATCACCAAGGGTATTAAGCATATTAAGTAAATCTTCTTACCTCTTAACCCTTTTAAATACAGTTACTTGATGATGGCTCGATACTCCAATTTTTCGATTTTCACAATTTCGGTGGACATCTTTTTTTATTTAATTTATTGCGTGACTCTCGTTTACTTTTTTTGACGTCAAACTTTACACTGACACTTCTAATAAGTTATTGTTCGTTGCTATGGTAACGCAATATTTTATTTATGCAAGGAACTGGTCTAGGCAAACTAGATATCAATACATCCTCGTACCAAAAGGCTGACGCTCACCTAGAGCTGGTTCGCAAACAGGAAAACGAAACTACAATACAGAAATGGCAGGAGATTTGGAACAACCACACATCTACAACAGCAGGGACAAATAGCATTATTCTAGATGTCACCATTTGGTTAAAATGTGAACATAGAGAATTAAATTATTACTTAACCCAGTTTTTGACGCGATATGGATTGTTTAAGAAATATTTGAAAAAATGAATCTCGCACCAAATGATAAGTGTCAGTACAGTCAGGAACTCGACACAACACAATAATACACTGTAACAGATGAATTCAATGGAGAGGCTAGAGATACAACTGGGCAAACAACTAACAACAAGAAGCGTGGTACAGTTAATGCTGAAGGAAAATAGAAGTTGGAGTAACATCAGTGAATTTATAAGGCGAGTTTTAAGACAGAAAAACTTCTAAGAAATCAAAGAAATATAAAAATAAAGACTATGCCTGGCTTACCTGAGATTATGTCCCGAAAGGACCATTTCAGGAGAGTTAGAGGCTTATACAGGTGGTTTTAGTGGGTATACTGGCCTGGACCAGGTGTCCCACACACGTCTATAAAATATTTCCACCTGACAGAAAAAAACTTTTAAACGAAAGTTTTAAATTAATAATAAAATATGCGTCCTTTATCATTAAAAAAATTAAAACACAGTACTAACGATTTCGTCTAGATACTTTCAATTTTTATAAGATGAATAATTTCACCGAGGGCTTCGTTACGTAACCATGACCGGATTTGAAAGTACCTAAATCTTAATTGCTTCAAAAAGTATTTCTTACCGAGCGGTTTTTGTTTAAAACGTTGCTTATGGTGAACGATGAAACGTAATTACGATTAATTATTAAAAAAAGCGTTGAATAAATTTATTTAACCGAAACATTTTTGTAAACATTGGAGAAAATTATTTAGATTGCGTGTAACGACTTCAACAAATTTCATTTTTCTCATTAAAAGTTAAATGAACATCAATCACGAATATTAGTATTGACTTTGCATTAAAAAGAATTTTTATATCCGGGTAAGATAGAAAACACAGTTGCATTAAAATTTATGGACACTAATGCAATTGTAATGAATTTAATTAATAATTAAAACTGATATGGTGCACGATTCGGAAGTCGTTTTAATTTTCAAGAATATACTGCGTACGTAATTAGAAGCACGCGGAAGAATTATTACCGATTTATAAATAAAATATTTCTTACGTTTATGGGATGCGAAGCTTTTATAAATTGGGTCGGTGAGTTTTACTATTTCCTGGTTACAATTGATTAAAAAATTAAAAGAACATAAACTCTACGGATAATTACACGTCAATTTTTGTGATGCGGTAAATGGTAAACGAAATTGTAAAAGAAATTTTGTGTGCACGTGTTGGAGTTAATCAAACTTTGTAGTATTTATTTAACAATGTTGCATTTTATTCAAAGAAATTTAACACAAAAAACTGCCCAAAACTTGTGCAGTAAGACGGACGGAGATGCGGTTTTTTGCATTCGCTTCCAAATCGCATTTACAAAATTTGTTTCCTATTGAATTTTATTGTAACGCAGAAATTGCATTTGTGCTCGTGCAATTTTGCAGGCGTTTACAAACATCTTGTTTCTTGGAAACCCGTAGCCGAAAACGTCCCAATTTTGTAACCCGGGGGTTTTCGGGGTCGCTGATTAGGAAAATAATAGTTAAAAACTCATACAGACCACCTGGGACTCAGGACGACACGAGTGAATGGCTCATCTACATCTTTTCAGGAAAATTCGGTTCAAAATGTACAAAAAAAAAACGCATCCGGGGGTTTTCGGGGTCGCTGATCACGAAAATAATAGTCAAAAACTCGTACAGACTACCTGGGGCTCAGAACGACACGATTGTATGCCTTATCAACAGGATTTTTAAGAAAATTCGTCTCAAAATGTACAAAAAAATCGTACTCGGGGGTTTTTGGGGTCACTGATCACGAATATGAAGGTAACAATCCGATCCGACGCACCTGAAGGACCTAGCGCCTTTAACGCTGGATCGTTTACTAAAATCTCGCTCAATTTGCTGACAAAACTTCTTAATTTGTTACTCGGGGGTTTTCGGAGTCGCTGATCACAAAAATAATAGTCAAACACTGGTACAGACCACCTGGGACGCAAGACGACACGATTGTATTGCTTATCAACAGGGTTTTCAGTAAAATTCGTCTCAAAATATGAAAAAAATCATGGGCGCTGGATCGACTACTGTATTCTCGCTCAATTCGTTGACAAAAGCTTCAAAATTTGTTACTCGGAGGTTTTCGGGGTCGCTAATCACGAAAATAATAGTTAAAAACTTGTACAGACCACCTGGGGCTCAGGACGACACGATGGTATGGGTCATCTTCAGGGTTTTTATGAAAATTCGTCTCAAAATGTACAAACAATCGTACTAGGGGTTTTCAGAGTTGCTGATCACGAATTTGTAAGTAAAATCCGATCCGACGCACATCGGGGACATGGCGCTTTGGGGGCTGGATCGTATACTGGGATCTTGCTGAATTCGTTGACCAAACTTTTAAATTTGTTACTCGGAAGTTTTCGGAGTCGCTGATCATAGTCAAAAACTTGTATAGGCCACTTGGGGCTCAGGACGACAAGATGGTATGGCTTATCAACAGGGTTTTCAAAAAAATTCGTCTCAAAATATGCAAAAAAATCGCACTCGGCGGTTTTCGGGGTCGCTGATCACAAATTTGAAACTACAAATCCGATCTGATGAACCTGGGGGATCTGGAGCCCTGGGCGCTGGATCGTCTACTGTATTCTCGCTCAATTCGTTGACAAAAGCTTTCAAATTTGTAACTCGAGGGTTTTCGGTGTCGCTGACCACAAAAATAATAGTTAAAAACTTGTACAGACCACCTGGGGCTCAGGACGACACGATGGTATGGGTCATCTACAGGGTTTTTATGAAAATTCGTCTCAAAATGTACAAAAAATCGTACTCAGGAGTTTTCAGGGTTGCTGAAGTTAAAAATCCGATCCGACGTACCTGGGGACATGGTGCCCTGGGGGCTGGATCGTATACTAGAATCACGCTCAATTCGTTGACAAAACTTCTAAATTTGTTACTCGGGACGTGGAGCACCACATCTGCGGTAACTCAATTCAATTCAATTCAATATTTATTTTGTCTTAAAAAATTTTTTCTATGACAAAAGATTCAGTTTTTCCTTTACCATATCAAAAAATAAACAAAAAACAACATAATATTTCATTAAATTATAATTCAACTAATTCCTGTTTCCTTCTTCAACATTCCATCCCTCTCTTCTCTAAACTTTCAGTATTTTTTTCCTTTCCTCCATCCCTTTCCTCCTCTCCAACACTTACCTCATCCATTGTTTTCCTTCCCCTTTCTCTCCTAGTAGTAACTTCCATTCCTTTTCCTCATGTCTTGTTTCCCTGCGTCCCTCTTTTATATGTATTATATTTTCTCATTCATCCTCACACAACCTGCATACTCTCTCCTCATCACTCCTCCAATATTTATTTTCCTTTTCTTCATTACCCATTCTGAACCTTGCAATCATTATTATTTCATTCATTCCTTTTCCTTCTGTTATGTACCTTGGTGTCTTGTCTGTCATTATTTTATGTATTTCTCGTTATATTTTCCTTCCTTTATTTTTGCCCTTCTTTCCTGCTTCTGAGTATCTTTATCTTTTGCAATTATTTCCTCTTCCATCTTTACCCCCCCTCTCTTAATCTCTTTATCTCTTCTCTCGCGTATCCCACTCTTTCATAGTATTTTCTTCTTTCTTCTTCCCCATATTTTATCTTCTGTGCCTCGATTTCTTTCCAAACTTCATAAAGTATTTCATTTTCCTTCCTACTTCCCATTTTTCTTCATACCTTACTGCAATTCTTCGTGTTTGTATCCTTATTTTTTCTATTTCTAGCTCTTCTTCCACTATATACCCCGGTGTCTCTTTCTCTAGTCCTAACGTCCACCTCCAGTATTTCTCCTGTATCTTCTCCAGCTCTTGCCATTCCCTCCAACCCCAAATCTCCGCTCCATACAGTACCACACTTCTTACCAACTTTTCAAACATCCATCTTCTTTTCTCTATATCTTTACCAAATATCCTTTCCCTAACCCCCATACTTGTCCTACTATTCTATTTCCTTTCATTTTCATCTCTTTTATATGGTCTCCATCTTTGTTATCATATCTGATGTTGTAACCTAAGTATCTATACTTGTCTACTCTCTTTACCTCCTCCTCCCCCACTTCCATTTCACCTCCTTTCGTCTTCCTTTTCTTTTTTAAATTCCATAATTTTGTTTTCCGACATTTGCTGCTAGTTTTTATTTTCTAGGTATTTCTTTATAAATTTAACTACTCCTCTCATCTTTTCTTCATTTCTCGCTATTGCCACAATGTCATCCGCATAAGCTAAAACCCATATCTTTTTCCTTCCTATTACTATTTCTTCTACTTGATTTTTTTCCATTTCCTCCTCAAGATCACTAATGTATATCGAGAATAAGATTGGGCTTAGCGGACATCACTGTTTTAGTCCTTTTTCCGTCCTAAATTCTCTACCTAGCTTCCTCCCTACCCTCGTTCTACACCTTGTTTCTTCGTATATTACCTCTATTGCATTTTTTATATCTTTGTTTATGCCTACCTCCTCCATCCTTTTCCATAATCCCTATCTTTCCACATTATCAAATGCCGCTTTTGTGTTTAGAAATATTGCGTACATCTTTCCTCCTTTCTTTGCTAACTCTTTATTAATTATGTGCTTTAATATGTATATATTGTCTATCGTTTCTCTTCCTTTCCTAAATCCTGTTTGCCAATCCGGTATTATATTCTTTTCTTCTATTTCTTTTTCCAATTTTTTCTAACTATTTCTGCATATATCTTATAGCCCGCATTCATTATACTCACTCCTCTATAGTTGTTCGCTTTCTGCCTATCTCCCCCCTTGTAAATTGGGCATATTATTGCCTCTCTCCATTTTCTGGAAACTCTTCTCCTTTCCATATTCTCTCGAATACTTCTCTTATTTTTCTTTTATTCCTTCTCCGATGTACCTCCATAGTTATCCTTGTATTCCATCCATCCCTCTGCTTTTCCTTTTTTACTTTATTTATTGCTCTTTCCATTTCTTCTTTTCCTATTTCACCCTCTCTGTGTCTTATCCTTTTTTTCCAACTTCTTCATTTCTTGCTGTTTTTTCACTCTCTCCTACTAACTTCTTACAGTGTTCTTCCTATTTTTTCCCATCTATATTTGCTTCCATCCTTCCTCCTCCCACAACTTACTTTATCTCCACTCTATTCAATTATGCTACTTCTTAGACGAACGCAGTTTCTTTGTAGAAAAAGAGACATTAACCAAATAAATGGTGCGACGGCAATATCCACAACATAAACAGATTGAATTAGAATTATCTGGGGTTAACAATGCACTGAATCAATCTTGATTATTGCGCTCCCCCTTCAATGTTAAAGCATATCTCACAAACTAATTTCCTTGAGCAATCGCAGAATTGATTTAGAATTCAATGGAGTGATTTCGTCCACAAAACTTTATTTCCTTAAGAATATGACGTTACACTCCATGAGTAAATGAGCCAGAGTTTCATCTGCACTCTGGGTTCGTAATTACACGTAACCTAGTGAGGTGTTAAGTGAGCAGCGGTCAGGCATTCCGTGAGGATTTTAAAATTATTCCTACTCATCTCTCTCTCCGTGAAATCCTTTAGTAGGATCAGATAGTTTATGCCAGAACTTCTTTCTTTCGCTTCTTTTCTTATTCCGGAACGTTCTTTTATTACCGCACAATACCGCACAAAGGTTTCGGTCCAATGAAGGTGGTAGCCGCCCCTTATCCAGCAAGGACATCTGCTTGCTCATTGCCTTCTAACCGGATGTGTCCTAAAATTGAGCTCAACTTAACGTCACTGAGTGTTTCCAGTTATTTAGATTGGTTTTGTACTTCTTCTTCTTCTCATCTTTAAGTTGATGACAATACTGACCAACTCTACGACTGTCTGTCGCACATGATAACTATGTTTTTTCTAACACACCTTCTCTATGAAAAGTTTAATTACATATACTTTACCATAAAAAGTACGGGCCTTCCTCCCAATGGCAAGATGGATTGAGATCAGTCTTAATATGTGCTTCACACTTGTGGTGAGGGAGGAGAGCATTACTATTGTGATGCAAACGCATGCTAAAATCTCTGTATCCTTTTGAATTTTTTTCTGGTAGTAATAGTTTTGCGCCCCCAGACAATAGTACTGTAGGTTTGGAACCATCAAGTTGGGTTTACATTCCCATTTATTCGTTGCAAATCTCTTACTTACTATTAGTGCTCGGATAGCTTTGCCAACAACAGCCCCTCCCAGATATTTAGTGATAGTGATGACTTCCACGACACTACCATTTACTATCATTGGATTGAGCTGTCGACTTTCTTCTTGTGGGTGAAGCCACAACTGTGGTTTTGTTGAGGTTAATTTCCTATTCAAAAGTTCTACGCCATTTCTCTGTTTTGGATGAGTTCACAGAGATTCTCTTTGAATTTACCTTTGGCTGGGTAGTCCTATATTAGATTAAATGAAGACAGGGTCGTCTACTTGTAGGCTTCATTTTAGATGGTGACAGTATCACTACCTACTATATCTTGATCACTACAGTACTTTAAGGGCATCCTCTAGTGTTGATCTTGAGTTCTTTGTGTTTGATTTGCCTTCTTACCCATCCCTGTTTCATCGACTCATGTGAGGCGTTATCGAAAGCCCCTTCAATGTCTAAGAAAGTTCAAATAGCAGCTTCCCTTTGTTATATTGACTGCTTAGCTTACTCGTAAGGTGATACAGGGGGCTGTAGTGGATTTACCCACTCTGGATGCATGTTGATCCTGGTGTAGTAAAGCCCAGGTTGGTGGTGCAATTTTTCAGCGATAAGGAATCATCAACAAAACGAAAGGGATGTAATATTTTAGACATCACGTTTGAAATTTCAAGCAGTTATGTATAGGACTGTTAAACTATATAAGATTTGATTTAGAAGGTTAGGAAAATTAAAAATCCAAAAAGAGCAGAATGGAATAGGTTCAATAAATTTCTAGAATGTAATCTAGAAGAACATCATCTCAAAGGGGGTTTAAATATGAGCAAACTCAGGGGGAAACAAGAAAAGTAAAGTTAAACAGAAACTCGGATAGGTGTCAAATTTCCCCTTTCCGCAAGCAACCAGAATAAGTTCTTTGTTTCAACGTTCAGGTTTAACAGTTTTGCGGAGGTTGTTGAAAAATTGACTTTTGCTGAAAACACACTTCCTCGGCTACCAGGATCCCATAGATCTAAATTTAGCCATACAAAGCTTATGGTAAAGATAGTATAATCCTTACATATACCTTAGGAATGAGGAAAGACTCGAGTCGTAGTCTAAGTAGTTTCTCTTAAAGACCTTTAGAAAATATGCAGCTACATGCACAAACCCTATCAATTTTCTGATAATTTATCTTCAACGTCCATGTAATTTCTTCGTCTCTCCTAAATAATCCCCACGAGGTAATTTTGTACTTCCTCGTTAGTTTCAATTTCTTTCCTAAACAACAAAAACTCTCGCAGTCCGTTCCTGTAACTTTATCGTCAATATTTAATATTCTTACTCAACGTTCTGTTTCTAGGTCTTCCAGAATTTTTATCTAAGTCTGTCCTTTGCTTCTGTTTCTGATATTTACATGTTTATGGTGTAATTTTTCTTCTTTTCTTCTGTTGATTTCAACCCTTCCGTTTCTCTCTATATCTTGTTACCTTCGTTCATCAGTACTTCTCATTTTTACTTTTTCCTTTATACTTCAATAATCTTGTTTATTCACTTTTTTCCTATATTTGTTCTATCTTGTCACACATACATAATCCGTCAACTTATTTCAGTTCTCCTCCTTCGACACTTTTCAACTTCCTTTTACTTTTACCTTTGTCTCCGCCATATTTTATTGTATATTTGTGCGTGTTTAACGTCCCATCATCTCCAACTCTTCATTTGTTCTCCCCACCACATCAATTTTTGATTGTTGGTCTTTTCTATCAAAACTAGGACGTCTTCTTCTGGATTTGAAACAGCAAGTTCTAGTAAATATGATCGCCTATGGTATGTGCAGAATTTACGTTTTCAGTCACAATAATGTTCACTGCCTTTCTTCTTTTACCAGAGAGGTCGTGGGCAAATTGAAGAAAATAAAATAAAAATTATGGGCGCCAAATCCAAATTATAAAAAGTTCTACTTAATGTTCTCGACTAGGTGGTTAGACTAGTCTCAATTTACCTTAGACTTTCGACAAAGTATTTAAGATCACTTATAAAAAATTTTATTGCAAAAAAATGAAGTGAAATGATCACCAAGAGTGATTAACCAGATGTAGCGGAAAAGTATGATTAACAAAATAATGATAAAAGTTAGAAGGTTCTAGATAGTTGGCGGCCTTAATGAAAATAATATTTAATATTTCTGACAGAAAAATATCCCTCTTAAAGGCGATTTGTTAAAGAACAAATACTTCTGTTCAGAAAAGTTTTGTTTCTAAAAAAAAATCAAACTAATCCACCCAAAGGAGGACAAAAATAATTTGTTCTTACTCGAATCATTCAAAACTTATTTTTCACTTTTCTATACCAAAATATTCTACATTCACGTCAAAATATAGAGAAGTCGAAGATTGCGATTAACCGCGACCTCAAAGGTCACAAACAAAACCTTTAACATTGGCAAACAACAACACATTCGCATTCGAGGACCTTTAGAAAATTAAAAAACAAGCAGAAAATTAAATTAAAAACGCAACCGTAACAAAGTTTAAAAAAATGTCTACATAATCCTTTTTGGAGGATTTACATGCAATAAGAAGTTTACGATAATTTTGAAATAAAAACGTATACATAAATAGGGGTTGCTCCGTAGCTCATTGCGCGAGGTGGGTCGCGAGATGACTTGCCTTTGTAAAATGGTAAGATAGTGGTAAATTGTTGCAAAATCGCCAATAACAATAGATAAAATTAGTCAAAGTCAGGAGGGCGCCAAACAAGGTCACAGCGTTAAATAGTTTCAGCTCTTGTTTACTAAAAGCCTGTTCAGTAGAGAACATTCCTGTTGACTTACTTTAAGAAATTATGGTCACAAATCTGTTAAAAGTTAATATAACACGCAAAAATACAATAAAATATAAATAAACAAAAAGGCTCGTTGCAAAAGAAATCTACAAGATTTATTACATTTAAAACATAACATAAGCTTACCAAATAAAAAAATTTTTATACGGGATTAATATTCAAAAATAATGAAAACTCAAATTGACCACGTAATCGTTAATTTTTATTAATAAAGCAATAAATTATCGAATCCAATGCGTTACGCTGATACGAAGCTTCTGATGAATATTAAATCTTAACCTTGCATATCTTGCATTACTAACTTAAATACACCCATAAAATGTCAATACAATGAATTAAAATCGCACTGAAAGTTAATATAGGTATACGTCGTAATTACGAAAACACTTCGCGGCTGTTGATAATTTAAAACATAAAGATTTAAAGCCATTTTTAATTTTGGTATTCTTTACATATTTACTCAAAAATACACACAAATACCTGGAGGTCACGGATGGCAGTGAATCAGGGCTTGAGATGAACCTAAGGTTGTTGTTGCATAACGGACAATGGAAACGAAGACGAGAAGTCAGATCAAAATGATTCTTTTTATCAGATCCTAGTACGTAGGAATTTATGTTTGTGGTACGAGAACTTTAAAACCGCAACATCGCAAAACTGGGTAAGGACTTCGAAAGATACATTTTTCGTTTGTATTTCCGCAGATTTGTGAAACCGGAAAAACCTTTAATAACTATCCTCAAACTCAAAACTGATTTATTCCCGGTACACTTATTACGTGCGTTACACAGGTAACTAAACTCTGCGAGAGCCGATCGTCGCCTGACTTAAGATAAAGATGATAAAATTTTGAACTGCATCAAGAAAATACAATGAAACAGTAAAAATTTAAGTAAAATGTGTGTCTTGCGACATCTCGTGTAAACATTGACACGTGTGAATAGTATAAACTAAGAAAAATGCCAACAGTTAACTGTAACGGCATGTGTGTTAAAGTGCAAAGCGCTATCTAAGCGATAGCTTTAATATGCTTAAACACACGTTGCCGATTAAACCATTAAAGCTATCGCTTAGATAGCGCTTTGCACTTTACACACACATGCCGTTACAGTTAACTGTTGGCATTTTTCATAGTAAAAATTTATTTTATTTCAAGGTGAAGTCGATGAACTAAGCGCGACTTGCAACTAAGCAAAGACTATCACGGACAATACCAAACGAAAAACAATTTTTCCGAGTGAATAAAATTTGAAGCAATTTAAATATGCATAATAAAGACTTAGTAATTATTTTAAAAGGGAAAATTTCAACAAAGGTTACAAACTCTCGGCAGCTTTTGTTCAGATACCAGATCATTAATTATTGATTTTGGTCAACGGATGTTTCTTTGTACTGGTTAGATTAAATCAAGATCATTTCTAATTCAATGTTTGTATTTATACTACTGCAAGTAGTAAGTATGAATCTGTGACAAAAGAACTTGTGTAACTTACAAGAAACTATTCAAATCATTTAAAATGATCGTTTAAATCAACCAATACTATAGCGTCAAGGTCACTCAAATTTAACCTGAGAACATCAAAAAAACTGTAAGGAGTTTCGCTTTCTGAGCGTAGCGTATTATTCATTATGTGACAAGAGTCTGAGTGCGTCAAAAAGTAGCTGTAATATATGATTTTCGTACTATTTTGTTGGTATTCATTCTATATCAAATAATTTGATCTGTGGTTTCAATTTTTTGGTTAGGCTATAGGTTAGGTTGGTAGCTTTGACTCTTGTCTCAACTGACCTACGCGCATATAGCAACTATTAAGCAGTGCCGTAGTATTTTCTTAACAGATCTGGGTGTACATTACTAAAAATGGTTTATTATACCTCAATAATTAAAACCACTCATACATACAAGAACAGTTTTAATGAGGAAATACTGAAAGACAAAATAAACTAAGGAAGCCTGTTACACTACGAACCGACGCTATTGACTAAGATTGTAAACAGATAAGTAAACTCCCCTACAACGATTATAATAGATTCGTCCGACCAAAACTCGTTTCTGCGCATTGTGTACTTCTTAGACTTAACCGAGTCTACCTTACCTGACGCTGTTTGGAATCAGTAGCGTCCGGATTCGAATTTCATCACATGGACTTAACAACTAAATTGCAATCAGATGTGCAATTTTTGTGTACTTTGATGTAACGACAATTATATTTTGATAATAAAAATTATAGCGTATACCTACATTATTTTAGTCAAAATAATAATAAACCAGAAATAACGCCACCGTAGATTATACAAACTGCAATTATATATTAACTTTTTAATTGTTATTACTGACGAAGATTAATTTGAAATATGCATAATTACGTCGATCCACTTTCTACTATTCCTTACATTTTATAGCAAACATCAAATAAAAAGTAATTTCTTAAAGTACATATAACGTAATTATAAAATATTTATTTAAAAACTAAAACATACATTTGGAAGTTTCTCAATTAAACATGTTTACTTAATATTTAAATATTTGATTTGTTGTGTAATCACATTCGTTTGAATTGGTCGTTAACAAAAAAAACATTAATTAATCATTTTTGTTTGTTTTATTGAAAAGTTTGATTTTATCGGTTTGTTAGATTCATAATAATGTAAATTAGACAACATTTTTGATTGCCGTTTCCTTTACACGATAAATACATCCATTTTATGTTTCCGTTGAACAACGTGTCGTATTAGTTTTATAAAAGTAATGGAGCATTTTAGGATATAAAAAACGAGAGCTCATAATTAACTTTTAAATTATGTAATTTTTGACACGTTACTCTTGTTTTTATGTAATTTTAAGTAAAAGTTGCTTTGGTTGTTAATATTAGAAAACTATTTTTTTCGAACACTGAAAAACTCAATACACTTTCATTTAAAAAAGTGAGTAGCTAAGAAAATATATTTTTTTTATTTTATTGTTTATACAGATATTAAGATAATTCCATTTCCCAATAAAGCAAGCTCAAATTATTTTTCTTTAAACAACAGGTACAAAAGATAATAATATTATTATTTGGCTTTATATCATTTGTACTATGCATGTATAAAAAATATGTTAGTATGGGATGCTAAGAAATATGAGTAAATATAGTTTCCTAAGTATAAACGTAATAAACAGTATTTATGTTTTTTTTCACAATCACAAAATTCTCCAAAAACCTAAGGTAAGGTGGGGTAAATGCAACCAGCAATTCCAATAGCGTTTTTCAAATATGCATAAGTTTGTTAAGTATATACAGGGTAGTGCTTGTAATTTTTGATGTTTATTTATTGTAACCTTCCTGTTTAATTTAGTTCTAGTATCATTCGAAGCTGTTCCTTGGTAATAAAGTTTTTTATTTGCTTATTAATGACTTTCCTTTCAGTCTTATTGTCAAAAGGAAAGATTGTTTAGGCAACCTAATACTACTTTCCTTTCATTATCAAAACTTACTTTAATTTTTATTGACAAATTTTTGAAATCAATGTGAAATTCAGCTTCAACTCCTAATAGCAACAGCTATACGGACTAATTTTAGCTTCATTTTGATACCAAAACCATTAACCTATGACCCGTTTTCAAAAGCACCACCCTGTATATTTTACTATGAATAAATTTTTGCAAATTCTTCTATCAAGCATAATATTCAAAATAGAGAAACTTGCGCAAGTTTCGGAAAAAAAGTATATTTTTTTTATTGTTGGTTATTGCACTTTCCAGACGAGAGTGGGTAAATACAATCGGACTTGAAAATATACGTATAACCTTGCTAAAATGAAGTCAGAAAATAGCATCACATTACCGATGAACTTGCAAAAAAGGACACATAAATATTTTTTGAATACATTTAATTGGAAAACAGTACCACTAAAAAAAATAACAAATTTCTTGCACAAATAAATGATACTATTTAAAAGGAACTAAAAGACAACAAAAAAGAACGGATCTACTTACTTATTAAAAAAGGGACTGAAAACACTTTTTTTAACAAATAAAGAAGGGATATACGTATAGGATCTAAAACAATCAAGTAAAAACGTAAGAAGGAGAGAGAAAGTATAATATCCACGTCTAACTAGCGGTCCTTTTAAACATTCTAGTATCTTGTTCTTATATACCATTGACACATCATCTCTCTCTGGGAAAAAATATTTTTTGGGATATTTTTGTCCAATAACCGCTTTCAGAAAAGAACAGTTATACTTTTCAAAGGGTTCGATTACTTCGGTCACTAAGCCAATAATCTTCTCACTCTTTTCGGATTTCAATACAACTTTTATGTATGTGCTTACAGCGATTTCTTCTTGTTTTTTTTCTTCATTGAGTTTTTCACTTCGCTCAATGACATCATTCATGCTCTCGTAACGTTTCTCCAGAGTCATTTTTGTCATTCGTTTGACTTGATCTTGATAGGTCATCTTTAGAGTCATTTGATTCCAAATCAATGTCATTATCTGTGTCAATATAACTTGGTTCTTCATAATCTGAGAATTCAGAAGATGAATTTAAGTGTTTAAGAATTGCGTGTGCCACCGTAGATGTTAAAACTTCAGCACCTGATGAAATTTTTTTCCGTGGTTTGGTGATTTGATTCACCTGTTTATTTGATCGTATTGTTTCTAATAGAATATTCTTAAACACATCACTTTGCTCCGCTAGTATATCTTTGGTTTGATCTGTTATAGATTCTAAATTTGCAATTGTGTCTTCTATGAACTCTTTATTGTATTGTTGCTGAAATTGTTGATATTTTAACCATATATCATCATCAATTTTCTTTAGTTTTTTGTTCTCGTGTGTGTTTTTTAGGGTTTTTTTTGGTGCAAGTGTGGAATATGGAAGGTGATCAGTACTTTACAGTACTCCATTGACAACAAGAAAAAAATATTGTTCCTGAGAATCACCACTTTGGTTTCCGGACCTGGTCATCAAGACCATCCCGGATAATTAGGAAAAAATGTACAACACAATTTCGCAAAACACAATCACATTACACACTTAATTAATATTATTACATGTGAATACTAGGGTGGGTAAGGAATGGCATGTTTAGGTTTTAGTGGTTTTCCTAAACCTTGAAGTAAATGTCCACAATTGCACACGGTTTCGTCATCACACTGTCAAGATTTATACTGATCTGCTGGGCCACCATACATAACACTTACATCACAATACAATATTTAAAATGTACCATACGATTAAATAATTAAATTAATACGTTTCAGGGCTAATTACTTCTCTATCGAACCGAAATATTCCTCCCTTTCTGAAACTACTTTTAATAACATTTATATCCAAGTTCCCCCAAACCTTGCCAAAAAGAAGTCTAAACTCTGCTTTTTGAAATACGCCGTCCTGGATTTTTTCGCTGCCAAACACACAAATTTTCACCCCAAGTTACCTTAACTGATTTAAAAACAGAAATGTCTTAGGGCTGCAGCAAATGATTTGTGTGGGCTGGAAATTTAAAAATTTCATTATTTTGAGTTTTGGCGAATGCAATGACTTCGTCCGTAACATGGGTAGCATGTCCGTCATAAATTATCAATACAAGTCTTTTTCAGTCAGCACAGAAACCAAATTTATCTTTAAAAAATTTATGAATACTTCACAATTTATCCAGCCATTTTTGCTGGCAGCAAATGTCATGTCCGGGCAATTATTATATTTACTTTTGGGTATCCAAATGGACCATAATTTTAAACCTTTAAAAATTACTAGCGGTGAGGATTTTCACGATTAGCATTAGTAGCTACCAAACTACCGGTACCTCCAGTAGTTCTTGACAAAGGTCTCCCCTTTACCCCTACAACTTTCGTCTTACCAGAATCGGTACACATACTAGTTTCATTTAAATTCCATACTAGATGTGGTTTGACAACCAAATTTAACCGTTGAAGTGTTCTCTCCAGTAAATTGAAGTATTCATTTTTTATGAAAGAATTGGTTTGCTTTTTCCGTACATATTCAACTGACTGAGGCTTTTTTATGGCAAGATGATTACGTTTTCTGAATAAGATAAACCCGTCCTTTCCGGGACGTCCATTCTTGAAGGGGGTTTGAATTTTATTTCTATTCACATATTGTTGAATGACATCCAAAAGTTCCTTCCGTGAAAGGCCAAAACCACTTTTTTCCAAAATCTTCAGATATACTACTAGTAATTCTTCGTCTTCGTTTCTCAGTGCTGTACAGCGGCCTCCCGTCTGGCTCTTCTTTCCACGACAGCCAGTTAGATAGAACTGTAGGGTGCTGTATGGTATAGAGTACTTTTTCGACGCAGCTCTTAAACCTAATATGTTTGATTTAGTGCTTTGAATTGCAGCGGTGAGAGTTTCTTTCGAGTAACCTTGTCCTCGTTGAGTCTTTCTTTCATAGTTTCTAACCATTTGAGAAAAAATATATATATACATATACAGGCTGTTTGATTAAGCTTGGTACGCGGCCATATCTCGAAAATTATTGGTTATTTTTCAAGTTCCGAATTTCATCGCAAGGGGGCGCAATTAGCAGGGTGAGGCTTCAATTCAAGATTTCTCCGAAAATATTCATATGAAGTTATGACTTCAATAACATCATTAGAAAGCCTAAATAATTCCTCATAAGTTTTATCTGAGGGTCATTGGCCTACTATCCATAATAAGACAAGGAGAAGCCCCACAATGTCTAATAAAATTAATGACTGTATTTTCTAAATGACTAATCTGATTACAGCAAACTCAGGTTTGTTGGTAAGAGAAATGTCAGTGTATTCAAATACTGTATCCATCGGCAATCGACAGTTTCCAATAAAATTGCTAGAAGAAGTAGTTTGCAATAATAACAGTTTTTTTTAGTTTGCCACGAAAATTTAAATCATACAGTATAATTTTGATGTCATAATCGGAAAGTAGATTAAATTTGCTAGAGAAAAAACAAGAAAACCGCAGTTCGATATTTTCGTCCGTTTCAGAGTTATTGTCAAAAGATTACATTTTTCAAATATAATAAAATTATCTATTACGTTCTAAAACGTATCGCTTTGAACGAATTCTGAGACTTATTTTTTAATGAGACTGATAACAAGATGTTACAAACAAACAATCATGCATATAAATAATATTTTGTTCCTTGTTGTTTAGTATTTTAGAAAATAAAAAAATTGCAAACATACAAATTTTAACAATTGTTGTTTTTAGAAAAATTGTTGAAGAAAAAGGCTTCAGAAACTGCACGGTTGTTCGTCTATTTTTTGGAGTGTTTGTTGGCTGGAACTAGTTCAAAAATGTTTGGTGACTGATTGAACTGTGTAATCCATAAAATACATCTTATTAGCTAGATGGGTAACTAAATGGGTAGCCACATGTATAGCTAGATGGATATCTAGATTGATAGCTAGATAGATATTTAGATGAATAGCAAAGTGGATACCTAGATGACGCTCTAGACATATAGCTAGGTGGATAGCTTGATGGATAGCTAGATGCATAATTAGATGGGTAGCTAGATCGATATGTAGATAAATAGCTTGATAGTTAACTAGATGAATAGCTAGATGAGTAACTAGGTAATAGAACAATAAAATTCAATAATACAAAAATTTTAAAATGTAGAATTTTTCTGGGAAACCTTTGTTCAGATACGGTATAATTCCTATAATTTGCGTGCCATCTAAGACTGATTTGTTTGCACATAGTTTTATATTACGGATGATTTGGAAGTTTATAAGGCGAGTAACGTAAAAAAGAGCGCCATATTTTCAGTGCATAGTAAAGAGAGAATAACCAAAAAATACATTCTTCCTCTTATAAACACCAATTATCAATAAGAATGTTTTATTCCACGAATATCTAATACTCCTCCGTTCATTCTTTTTTTATATTTATATCCATCTTCTGTTATCAATTTATATTAGCCTTTTTTTTCAATTTCCTCTAATCCCTTCACATTCCTCGTTCCACAGTTCTTTTCTTGCATTTTTTTAAAATTTTTTCCTCCATTTTTCTTAATATCCTCTTTTTCCGCTTCTACATCCCACTTGGTTTCTTGATTTCGTTATATCCTTTTATAGTCTCCTACGTACATACTTTTTCATTCCGTCCTCCTTACTTTTGGTTTTTGTTCTCCTCCATTTAAAAACATCTCTAAACGTCGATGGTCAATTTGTATTCGTCTCTTATTTTTCTTTTCTGAATTTGTTCAATCAGTAACACATAGTGAATTTTCTTCCTTATTTGTTTACCTTTTTTATACGGTGATACCCTTCTTTCTTATTCATTTAACATCATTCTTTTTCTTTCCCTATACTTGCATTAAAATCCCATTATTTGTCGTTCTTTTTCTCCCCCAACAATATACATTTTGTCTTTACCATATATCATTACAATTGCGTTCTTTTTCACTTATGGAGTAAGTGGAAAAGACGCATACAGCTTTTAATTATTTTCCTCTATGTTTCACTTTCCCTCTAATTTACTTATTCCTTATATATTCCCAACACTAATATCTTTAACATTATTACAAAAAAATGTCTCCTTTTCCATCTTACTTCTTCAATTTATATCTTCCAATATCTTTATATGTCCATACTTAATTCACCCTCCACTCGTCTTTTACCTCTTCCTTTTCTTCTTGCCCTCCTCGATTGAAATATACTACTGAATCTGATAGTCCGATTTCTAATCTTTTCCTATTTTATTTTGCCCCCTCTCCTTTCTTCTTCCTACTTTGTTAATTTCCGAAAATCAACTTTACTATGGAAGTGGAAACTTACAACCAGCTACCGTTTTTAAATGTCCTATCAAGAGGAAGTGAAAGGGAAAAACAAACCAACCGTATATAGAAAGCCCGCGCATACCAACTGATCCAAACGCAAATTTTCGCTGTCATCCAGGGCAACTCAATTCCATTCTAAGACGCTCAAAATCAAGAAAACGGACCTACCAAAATCACGTGCAAGAAGAAATAAGAAAAAAACTACGTGGGGAACAAAATATTTAGGAAGATGCAAATTAAAACTACTCATAAGAAGATGGGTAAAAGGTTAGAACCATACTATTTGCAAAAGTACTACACAAAATGAAGTACTACCTACAAATGAATAAAGTTCGTGGCTAGCACAAAAACATCGGGCAAATCTTCTTTACTATATAAAAATAAGTCGGGTTTTCCTTCCTGACGCTATAACTCCAGAACGCACGAACCGATTTCCACGGTTTTGCATTCGTTGGAAAGGTCTCGGGCTCCGTGAGGTTTATAACAAAGAAAATTTCAACAGAAAAGCGGGAAAATCTTTTTCACATACAGCCCCATCTCTGATACATAGCATGTACTACAAACCAATATTTTAAGTAGATGGCGCCGGTGCGTCGCAATGACAATTAACAAGTCGCAAGGCCAATCGCTTAGTGTTTGCGGGATAAATTTAGAAAATCATTGTTTTTCACATGGGCAGTTATACGTTGCGTGTTCACGAGTTGGGAAACCATCCGCTTTGTTTGTGTTAAAGTCAGACCAAAAACCAAAAAATGTGGTTTAACAAAGTGTACTTCAATGAAACGGATAATTTGCGGACACGTATCTTCGATTCAGTATTTACTTTGGATTCACTTTCATTTACTTAGAGAAGTTCAACTAAAACACTTCATTTTTGTAATCGAAATGAATTCATTACTGTTGTGAAATGAAATAAAATTTTTCCTTTTCAAATATAAAACAAAAAAATTTTTCTTCATCTTTTAATCACCAAACGAAATGTTACATAAAACGAAGCCATCTGGTGGCGAAACGGAGTTCGCCGGGTTTGCTAGTAATAACATAAAACACATGGAAACAAAAATCATCAAGAAGTGACAGCAATTGAAAAACTGACGGAGACACACAAAGGCAATCTACAGTGTGGAAATCGGCCTTAATTAACAAGCTTGTGACTAAAAACCCACGAGCAATACAAAATCCAATCCCTCCAGCAGCACCAATGATTGAAAACTGGAAAAAGAAAATGCAAACACCACCTGAAACAGACATCGTCGATTCTCGTTTAACGAGAAATCGAGTGAAGACCTAATGATGGCAAATGTTAATTATTCTTACAGTGCACCCAAATAGATATATAACCTAAAAATGAATGCTTTGTTAGCACAAAATGTAAAAGAAGAGCCACCAAGTTCTAAAAAGAACTTATTTCATAAAAAGAAATTTGCAAAATTTTGAAAAAACCACAAAACAAATTTGAAAAAAACACATACACTAGATAGCTCAAATACTTTGTTAAAAAAATAACCCAACGTCTAAGAAAATTCCATTCTCTCGTTATTTTACTGTAAGGTATGAAAGTTTTGTTTTTTTTTCCGTAAGAAAGATATTTGATTACGATAGGTAGCGAGTGATCAATCTCTCGAATTCCTATCGAGTATTAATAGATATTTGTGAATGAAGGTCCTAAAGTTGACGAAGGTGTTTTAGTTCCCGAGGCAAATAAAACACGTGAGCCATGAAAATGGACTTTAGTGATGAGGAGGTACAGATTAATCTTTACTGCCGATTTTTTGGCGATTACGGAAAAATGTTATTTTTTTATTTCTAAATGAGAATAAAATAATAAATTTGAAAAATATCAAATAACAAGCAAGTTTAGCTGTCAAATACATCCAGAATTAAATATATAAATATACAATAACAATCATAAACAAAAAAGTTAAATACAATTTCTTTGCGTTTCTTGTAATTTAGCTTTTTGTCTTTTGTAATAAATTTTATAATTTTATAATAGCACAGATTTTAATTGACTTTGGGTATAATATGAATAACCGAAAGGATACTTAACCTTTTCGAATAAAATCTGTTTCTAACATAATTTTACACAATTTTTTGTGATGTTTTTTTCATCGAATATGAGTATTTGATTAAATAAATCTCGTTTACTTGCTATTTCATGCTTGTTGGTTAGACAACCAGACGTTGGTGCCGGAATTCAATAGTTCGTTGGCATATAATTCGGTTCGGTTCTTCTTGTTCGATAAATGGCGTGGAAATTGATTCCTTTCTTGGTTATAATTCATTATTCCAATTTCTGCTTTATTGTTAAAAGTGATGTACTTGCTTTTTTTAAGTATAATCGTCAAATTATTCAATGAATTGTAGATTGACAAGTTCCTTTATTATTTAGAAGCTGTAATAAGTACATATGTATTTTGCACACTATCAAATGCCGTAAGTGAAACGAATTTTCCTTAACTATGCAAGCGCCATTTTGGAATCATTTTTAATATTTTTACCGGAGGGACCAACCTATGAGTTGCGTTCCTTCTTTACTTATACTGCTGGTGTTACCTATCACAACCTGCCCGTTGTAACCGTGTCAGCCAGTAGTCGATCAATCAACCTCGTTTTTCCTGTATCCGTATCAATTGGAAATTTTATCTGAAGCACTTGTCGTTCCTGCACATCAAATAAAACAATTTTACAGCACTCTTGCGGTTTTCCCCAACACAAAGGAAGTACTACGGCCAATGCGAATAAACAATACAAGTTTCAATAGTAAGTATCCTAATTATACTAATAGGCTACTAATTAACTACTAAACCTTGAAAGTGATTTAAACTAATACCAAAATATGAGCGCAAACGTAAGTGAAAACGTTTTGTTTGAGAGACAGTTTATTTGTAATGCGATCTGTACGCTTTACGTAATTTATTTGCTAATTGTCTTATTGTTACTTGCTTTAAGTTTATGTGTTATGTATTTTGGTTTGTGATACAAACGGTAAAATAAGCTCTATACTGTTAAATTATATGTTTCTTTCGTTATCAGTTTGTTTCTTTGCGTCTTAAGTCCATACTTGTTAGGACGGATAACTACAACTGTATGGTGGCGCCACTTTGTCTTAAAGCATCTTTTCTACTATTACATCGTTAAAAATTGCTCATGATCCCTCACCGACTGTAGTTATCAGGTGGTGCTTGAAAACGACTACAAATTACTTTTAAAATAAATGTTCAACAATAACAAATTGTTACATTTTGTTTAAACAATCTCTGATCGAATGCTTAATTTCAGCGTGATTATCAATGGGGCTGATCCACGTGACTTTTTTACCAATATCTTTAATAATAATAATTACACAAAAAGTTATGAGAGAAAAGCTGTTAGAAGTTTAAAGCTTTTGCTCCTCAAGAAGCAAGTCAAATAACCCGCACTCATGACTTAACCCTGTGTTAAGGGTTAAACACACTTATCTTTTCCAACGGCTTAATTCATTGTTAATTGTATTCCCCATTAATGATCTTGCGCTTTTAAACATTTATTTTACTTTTCCAGCTAAATGTTTTATGTCGCTTCGAACTTTCTACTCGCTCTTACATGTTTATTAGTAGGTGTCTGTCGAGGTATTTTTCAAAATTTTTAAAAAATATCGATGTACAGCTCACTGAAAAATTGTTCGGAGTAGTTTCTTATCCCTTTACTAGAATGTAAATTTTTCAAATAAACAAGACTGTTGATTTTTTCATGTCAACATTAATAAATAACAAACTTTATTTATTAAAATACTAAAAGTACTTAAGAAATACAATAACAAAAACAGTTCATTTCAAAGAAAAATGCATAAATAATATGTAAAAAATATTTATTTAAATGTTGTTAATATGGATGCTATTTAGTATAAAACAATGATAAAACATACTTAATTTAAAATACTTTTCCATTCAGAACGAAAATTCAGAGATGAAGTTGTGTATAGCGATGATTGTTTTTGCAGTTTTCTGTTGTTTTCAAACTCAAAGTGCAACCAAAAATCGTAAGAATAAAAAATCATTTAAGAACTGACGTAAGCATCTAATGTTTTTTTAGGAAATGTGATGCAGCAAAAATCAGGCGCAGAACTTCTCAAGTTACTCATTTTTTTTCTGGAATGTCTATTAGAAAACATAAAAAAATTTAGTGAAAAAGATTTTCCTGAGATAATAGAGGCACTACAAAAAGCATTATGGAAACTAAGTGTGTGTTCAGACCTTTATTTAGCTGGAGATAGCGAAGAAAAGTTTATTGATTGGTTCAACTGTGTACTCGATAAAATACAGTTAATTTTAGCCACGGATGTTCCACATATTATTAAGGAATTAAAGCCAATAATACAAAAATTTCAAAATGTCGAATATTGTTTTTTGAAAGCGGTATCAAAGTACTGCAAGGACATTTGTGAGGATACAGTGCTCGGTTTTCCTGCAGTTTGTGAACCATCAACGCTTGATTTTAGTACACTTATTGGGTACTTAATATACGGTTTTTCTGATTTAGTGTGTAAAACGTTTCCACTAGCAATTGGATAAATTGTGAATTGTATATTATTTAATTTGTATACATTTTTTGAGATTTTCCGTAGTTTGTCTATTAAACATTTAGCCTGTTTTTAAATCAATGGGTTGCAGTTTGTTACTGACAAAAATTTATTTTTTTGATTTTTTGCGATGTAGTAGTAGAAAAGATGCTTCAAGACGAAGGGGCGCCACCCAACAGTTGTAGTTATCACTCTTAAGCAGTATAGACTTA
Source organism: Abscondita cerata (assembly GCA_030710515.1). Taxonomy (NCBI): domain Eukaryota; kingdom Metazoa; phylum Arthropoda; class Insecta; order Coleoptera; family Lampyridae; genus Abscondita; species Abscondita cerata. Next base: position 283,039 of record JALBCR010002611.1, on the reverse strand, counting down.
AGACACAAAGAAACAAACTGATAACGCAAGAAACTTGTAGTTTAACAATATAGATCTTGTCTTACTACTTGTGTCACAGACAAAAATACATAAAACATAAATTTATATCAAGTAACAATAAGACAATAAATTAGCAAATAAATTACGTGAACATTACAGATTGTATCACTACATAATGATCTGACAGCAATATTGCGGTTTTCCCTAAAACAAAGGAACTGCAGCCAACGCCGAATAAACAATTCACGTTTTGATAGTACACACCCTAATTATTCTAATACGAAATTAATTTCAAACAAGTTACGTGAACTTCCTAATTATAGCTACTAAACTGTGAAAGTGATTTAAACTAATTTCGAAATATTGGTGCAAACGTATGTGAAACTGTTTTGTTGGGAGAGCCGGCGAATCACAAAGTTTATCACAAAAGACGCTAATTATCAATTAGTGGTGAATTAAAATGATCGGTTTCTAAAACACATGCAACTACAATCACGGAAGTTTCAAAACTATATGCATAAAAAATGAATTAAAAATACAGGCTCATGGTGTAGCTTTTTTAAAGTTACGATGAGGCAGCTAATCTGAGTCTCAATTTTGCGCCCGTAGTTGTTTTGGGGCAAGATGAAGTGTGTCGAGTTTTGATTTGGTAAGTTATGTTCTAATTGACATCTTCAAATTAAACCAATTTTAGTTGGGTTTAATTGATTTCCAAAATAAAATGTTCAAAGTAGCTATAAAAAGCTATGTAGTAAGAGTGAAGTGCAAATGTGACTCGTCGGCAGATAAGTTTTAATATTTTCGTCATACGTAACTATTGTCTCTGATATTAAGAACAATGCTTAGTAAACATTTAATTTAATAACAAAAACAATTATTTTCAAAGAAAAATGTAAAAATATTTATTTAAATGTTGGTGTTGTTTAGTATAAAACATACTTAATTACCGATAGTTATACAGTTCAGAGCGAAAATTCAGAGATGAAGTTGTCTATTGCGGTGATTGTTTTTGCAATTTTCTGTTGTTTCCAAACTCAAAGTGCTCCAAAAATCGTAAGAATAAACACTCATTTAAAAACTTAAGTCATCTGTTGTTGTTTTTTAGGAAATTTGATGCAGCAAAAATCAGGTGCAGAAGTTCTTAAGTTACAAATTTATTTTCTGGAATGTATATTAGAAAACATAAAAAAATTTAGTGAGGAAGATCTTCCTGAGGTAATAAAGGCACTACAAAAGGCATTTTGGAAACTAAGTATGTGTTCAGACCTTTATTTAGCTGGAGATAGCGAAGAAAAATTTATTGATTGGTTGAACTGCGTAATCAATAAAATACAGATAATTTTAGCTACGGATGTTCCTAAGATTATCAAGGAATTAAAGCCAATAATACAAAAATTTCAAAATGTTGAATATTGTATGATGAATGCAACAGAAAGGTACTGCGATGATATTTGTGAGAATACAGTGTACGGTGTTCCTGTAATTTGTGAACCATCATCGACTGATTTGGTTACACTTCTTGGATACTTAATATATGGTTTATCAGATTTTTGGTGTACAACGTTTCTACTAATTGTATAAATTGTAAATTATATTTCTGACACAATTTTTACGAAGTTATATTTTGTTTCTATTAAACATTTAATATACGTTTAAGTCAATGATGTCAAACATTTTTTGTAAATACTTTGGTGTCGCAGGTTTGGTGCTTATCAATTTTTGTAATTTAAAAATAACATGAAATATTTCTTAAATATGTTTTATGAATTTATCTCATATTTTCTTTAACCACGTTTTGATTAGTGGCCACAAATTAAAATTTTGGACTCTTGGAAAGCTTTTTAAACTTTTAAGTTTACTCATCCCGCTAATTTGGGGCTCAATTTTATGCTACATTAGGAAAGATTAAAGTGTGTCTCGTTTTTATTTTCTAAGATATGTTCTAATTGTATTAAGTTATAATTTGAATACACAGAGGAGTCGCAACAGATCATCGAGCTAGAGCGGGGGTAGCATGTCTAATAGACAAGGAATACAAAAAAATGTAAAAAAATGGAAATGCATCTCGGAAAGGATTTTAACAATAGAAATAGAAAGGAACCAAGAAATACTAACAATAGTGACAGTGTACGAGCCTAACGAAGAAGAAAAAAGAGAAGTAAAGACACAACAGCAAAGGAACTAGAATAATAATTGGAGACTTAAATGGAAGAGTAGGAAAATGACAAGACATAAACAAAATAGTAGTAGGGAGACATGGGAAAGAAGTAAGAAATGGAAACGGAAAAGAATAATAGAGATATTGCAATGATAACAATTTCATAATAACAAATACATTTACCAACACAAAGAAAAGCATATCTACAGAAGAGGGCCACCGACAAGACAAGAGAAGTCAGTAGTTGATTATATCTAATCGAGAGAGATAAAAGAAGACAAATATGCGATGTTAGAGTTAGTAGCGACCATTATCTACGGGTAGCTGAAATGAAGTTTGAAAAAACTAAAATATACAAACTATCATATGAAGAATATAAAAATCAAAGAAAAGTGGTCAAGGATATAATTATAGAAGAAAAAAGAAAGCATGGGAAGACTTTTGGCAGACGCTTGAAGCAAACAATAAAAACAACCAGAAACTATTTTACAAGGTTATGAAGAACATGAGAAAAGAACATACAGAAGCAAATAAAAACAAAGAAGGAATAATGTTGACCACAGACACGGAGATAATGGAGAGATGGAAGGAATACTTCTCAGAATTACTAACAAACAAAAAAGGAATACACAGTGGAAGAAATAAAATTGAAAATAAATATACTCAACAGGAGATCATCACAACGCAGGAAGTAGCAGAAGCGATAAAGAAAATAAAAAACGGCAAAGCAACAGGACACGACGAAATTGGTTCGCAGATGATAAAGAATATGGGCAACGCTGGCGTAGAAATGATGACAGAAATCTTTAATAAACTGATAAACGAAAAGACAGTGCCCGATAATTGTAGAATTGAAATAATAGTACCCTTGCATAAAAGTGGAGATACAAGAAAATGACAAAACTATTGAGGGATCACACGAATAAGCCTATCAAGAAAAGTATACCAAAGAGTAATAGAACAGCGACTTACACAAACATAAACAAATACCAAACAGAATCGTAAAGTGGGTTTTGTAAAGGAAGAAGTATCTAGGATCACATTTTCACAATCAAGCAGCTAATACAAAAAACAATAAGTAGCAGTAAAAATATGTAAATGTGCTTTGTAGACCTGGAAAAAGCGGTCGATACCCAGAATAAAAGTGTGGGAATAGAATAGGTGTACATAAAAATATAATAGATGCGATAAAATGTCTATACATGAACAATGAAAGTTATGTAAGAATAAGAAACAACAAATCAGATAAGTTTGAGGTAAACCATGGTCTACAGCAAGGATCTGTACTTAGCCCAATACTATTTAACCTAGTTATGAACGAAATCATAAGAAAATGTGAAGGTAAAACAAGGAAACTACACAATGGACATGGATGGAAATCTGAAACCAATTACTATAACGGAATGCGCGTTCGCTGATGATCTGGTAATATTTGCACCGGATAAAGAGGGATTACAAAACAATCTGGAAATATGGGCCAACACACTACGAGAATTTAATATGAAGATAAACTTAGAGAAAACAAAAGTAATGACGGTATCCAAAAGTCAAGATAATGACGACACAATAATAAAAATTCAAGGAGAAGAAATAGAGGAAGTACAGCAATACAAATACTTGGGGGTCAAGATAGATAAGAACGGTATACATGACAGCGAAATAGAGAACAGAATCAAAGAAGCAACACGGCTATACCACCAAATCAACCAAAAATTTATAGGAAAGAAAGACTGAGACGAAAATAACGATATATAAGACGATATACCTCCCAATCTTAACATTCGGAAGTGAATCATGGGTGCTATCAGAAAAATTGATAAGTAGATTACAAGTAATAGAGTTGAAATACCTAAGAAGAGTGAAGTTCATAACAAGACTAGATAAAGTGAGAAACACAGACATAAGAAAACAGCTAAAATTACCATCCATACACAAAAAGATTGAGGATAAACAACTAAAATGGTTAGGAAATTTGACTAGAATGGCAGACACAAGGCAAGTGAAGAAGATATGGTGGGTCAAAGGAAAGAAACACTAAACTGCAGCGTCTATTTAACAAACAGAAAAACACCAAAAACTGCACCAAAAACTTTACTCGGACACGTGTTTTGGTATCGCTGAGGATGATAGTTTAGCTATTGAAACACGTGTCCGAGATAAGTTGTTGGTGCAGTTTTTGGTGTTTTTCTGTTTGTTTAAGATATGGTGGGCGCAAATCAAAGAAAAACAAAAAGGGAAGACCAAGGGAAACATGGAACGGAGCGATAGCAAAAATTTTAAAGAAGAGAAACATGACATGGGTAGAGGCACAAGGATCGAAAAGAAAGAATGGTAAAGAAGGTCAGAACAAGAAGTTTTGAGTAATTATTAATTGTAAGATGAAACAAAATGTAGTAATGTAAGGGAAAATGTTAAGTTAATGAATAAGAAGAGGGTTGATAATATAATGTCCCTAAGTTGGAATATATGAAAATTTATTATTAATTTTAGAAAAAAGTATTTTTATAAAAAGTTGATTCTAAAATTAAAAAATATAAAATAAATTTTGTGTGTATAGAGGTTGTAAAAATATGAATTAAAGAGAAAATTAAATTAAAATATTGGAAAATGTAAAAATGAAGAAAAAAGTAAATATGAATAAACATAATTGAAAAATTATTATATTTATTGAATTTGAAAAAAAAAGTATGTAGAATAAAAATTAAAAAAGTAAAATATATTATAATTTTAAATTAAAAAAAAAAAAAAAAGAGAAAATGAAAAAAAAATAAAAAAAAAAAAAATTGAAGTAATTGCATATTTGAACGTAGTTTTATTTCTGATCAACTTTTTTGATAACATTTTCCGATATTGTAAAATTTAAAGGTACTTTACTCTTGAGTAAAATTCATATTTTTGACAAACCTCGTATACGACTGAAAAAAATTGATATTTGATGAATGTATTTTAGATTTTAGAACATGCAGAACCTTTTATGAAGAATAACTTTTTTTTCTAAAATTAATAATAAAAAAGTTTTTCATATGATTCCAACTTAGGGGACATATTGTATATATAATTTGAATAAGTATAAGAACGTTTAGTCTGGAATAATGAATATACATAAGTTCCAGATCGTTTACGACGAAAACCCTCGGACACGTTAATTTTTTTTTTTAAAGAGTATATTTCCTGAAATTCAAATTAATTTATTACCCGCTTTACTTTTTGCAATGACATTAACGATAATTTTTTAAAATGGCACTACCTAATTTTTTTGGGTAAATTTTTGGGTAAATTTAAGCATTCTGTGCTCAGACAAGTGTCACTTTCGACATTGACATTGACAGTTCCCGAGATATTAATTTATAAAATAGAACACAAACTATATTAAGTTTTTTTTAAACAGGTAAAAGTAAATAGTGATCCTTACTAACTGTCAAAGTGACTTACAAAAAATGTTTATCACTTTTTTTCAAAAATACTTTGAAAATATCTCTAGTTTTTATTTTAGTTTAAAAATTATCATGGGAACTGTCATCGTCAAAGTGATCCATGTCTGAACTGAGAATGCTTAACTCTACCAAAACTACAAAAAAATTTAGGTAGTGCCATTTAAAAAAATTATCGATGACGTCATTGGAAAAAGTAGAGGGGGTAAAAAATTAATTTCAATTTCAAGAAATATGCGGTTTAAAAAAACAAAATTAACGTGTTTGAGGATTTTTGTCGTAAACGATCTGGAACTTAGATATATCCATTATTCCACATTAAACATTCGCACTGTATATTGTGTACATTGCTTACAAAAATAATACCGTGGTTTGGTGTCAGATTCCTAACAAGCTGTAAACTATTAGTGTCAATGGTGTACAACTAGCGTTGTTCATTGCAAAGACGTTTCTTAACGGAATAATAAAAAATATTTGGATTTGGTCAAGAGCAAATAGTACCTCTGGACGAGCGACTGTAATCATTGAACTATATTTACTACTATAATTGCATTTTTTCAAATAGAATTAAAAGCATTATCTCTGACATCAAACGGCGAAGAAGACAACGTTTTAATTTTAGGCAAATTATTTGTTTGCATTACTAATTAGGCAGATGCGAATTAACACTTAAGTAAAGAAAAATTCAATCCGCACGACACTGCTTATTATTTCTAGAGATTCCCTATATTCACTAGAGTACCGTGAAAGTCGGCCATTTTGGATTCCAGATAAAGCGCCAAATTCAAATTTCTAAAAAATCTGAAAAACTCATCAATAAATAAAGGTGGTTTCTTAAATCATCAAAATAAGTAACAAACAAAATAACTAGGTAGAAAATAATGAAAACATTTATTTTTCAACACAAATTATATATGGTTATACAGGATGTTTAAAAAGATGCAGCAATATTAAAGGGGGTGATTGCCCAGGTCATTTTATACAAAAAAGTTTCCTTAAACAAGGCACGTAACAGGCTATTTTTAAGAAAAAAATAAGACGCCATTTATTTTTCTAAAAATAAAAAATAGTTTTTAATTCTTTGTTCAATTGTGAAGAAAAAAGCTCTTTTGACTTTTTATTGTATGACGTACCGTTTTTGAGTAAAAAAACCATTTTAGTGCATGTCCATTTATTACAGAAAAAAAGTTTTAAAAATCAAGGGTTAATTCAAAAGCAAAACAAATATTTTACCAAACCAACAATTTTACCAACCAAAAATTAAAAAATTACCTTAAGCCGCTTTGGAAAAATCTAATCTTTACTTTTTTTTAATTAAACTTCAACACGCTGTAGATCGGTAACGAAGCGTTTGCGGACCTATGTTTATAGGAACTTTTTATTATTTTATAAAATGACCTGATGCAATCACCCCCTTTAAATATTGCTCAATCTTTTTATTAAAAATCCTTTGTTATACAGTGACCGGCAAAGGAGTTTGCAAATTTAAAAATATCTCTTAAATATGTAAAAAGTGAGGTTAGATGACAAGATATAGAAAATGCATAAGAAAAAAATTGTTCAGAATTAGATTATACGTCTATGTGCAAATTTTCAAAAGAAAATAACGACTTTTCAAAAATATCAGTTTTCCGGCATTTTTCCGGAAATATTGAGAAAACAAAATTTTTGCGTTTGATTTGCATAAAACACAATAAAACCAACAAATAAACTTCACAATCCAGTAATTTTTATTTATTAGTCTACCAATGGACTGTAAAGAACGGACTTTGTTGCAAACTCTTTGCCGGTCACTGTATGATCCAATAGAATTCTTTAATTTTTCATGGTTATGATGTATAAATAAGCGAATATACCCTTAACGTCGTGATGTACCCGTTTCGCCTCCTCGTTAAATGTACTCGTAATAGTTTCTTGTTTTTATAAACGTCAAATAAATCAAAAATAAAATCGTACGTGTTACGTTTTGCCGGATTAATAGATTTTCCAATAACATTGTGTTTATTTGGTTATACAGAGTGGGGCAGTTTATACGCGTCGGTCAATATACAAGGTGTAGAATTGGTTCGCGCACCATAGGGATTTCTATGTTAAATTCTTAATGTTTCAAATATTGGATCCCCAAATTATTTTAGAAAAAACTGTAAATAAGTTTTTGTAGAGAAAAAATAATACTACCGGATCATTACATACTTATTTTGTGACTTTGTATACAAGGGTTAAACTTAAGGAAATTAAAATTATTATTTTAGCAAAAATAGGTAGTGCCTTGGAATGGCTTCCTGTTCTGCAAAAAACGTATAACAATCTTTCAAAGCAACGCCGGTCTGGATGAACTCGGTCGTGAAATTTTTGAGCGTAGATCGTAGAAACCAGTAAACAATTTTCTTGGTATTTTCCAATTACCAATAACATGTCGCATCTTTCTTGCAAAGGGTAAACTTTATTTTCATTAAATCCTAAAGAAAACACTCACAATTGTAGGTTAAATTTCTTTTTTTCAGTCTTAACCAGGTGACTACGATTAAAAATTGAACATGTAATACTGCGTAATGTTCAAAATAAAAACGCTTATCTCAAAAACTACCAATAGGTCTAGAGAACCCTTATTCAATTTGAAAAACCATTACATTTTATGTCAGATTAGGTTATAAGATACAGGGTGTTCCATATAAAATAAAAAGTTATACGACTTAATAGATGCCAAAGTTTGAGGACCACTGTTTATTATCTTGTATAATTAAACGAAATACACGTTAGTCTGAGTTTTTGTCCATTCCTTCTGCTAACGACCTGTTACGATTTTGAGTAAAGTAGATAATATCAATATCTGAAACAGGGGAAAAATTTAAAATTTACTTCATTATTTCGAAAAAAGTAAATATCTCATAAACAGTTGAATTTAGGTATAGGAAACATAATACTAATTTATAGTTTTTCTTGACTGTAAAGTTCAGAAATGTCATAAAAACACCATATTCCATTAAAAAAACATAACTTTGATATGTACACCCTGTATATAGACACTCTGTATATTTCAAAATAATTTAAAAAAGTAGTTTTAAAGTCCTCTATAAATCAGACAAAACAAGTTTTCAAAATGTTTAATAGTATTCCATATATCGACCAACGCGTATAAACTGCCCCACCCTGTATAATCGTAACGTATATCACTCGAGCATCAAGAATGTGATATTATAACTTTGTTTACAAAAGTAATAATAATCAATTAGCTATTTACAATACATCAAAACTATCAAGAATTTAAATAAAAAAATTACGTACCAAAGATAAATCCTTATTTACTTCACAAATTCACGCACTTTTTGGTATATTGACCCGAATAATTAACCGCAGCAAAGTTTGTCTTCGAGCTTTCTATCGATTTTTGCCATCAGGGACACAACAATCAGACACTTTTTCGGTTATTCTCAAAAAAATATACCTACTTCAATCTCAGCAATAGGTCAATATAATAGACAAGGAACACGTTGTTGAAACATCAAAACTCCAGTTAAAATTTCAACGTGTCAGCTCAACTGTCAAAATAATGTATACTGACAACCTCATAATTTAAAATACGAAATATGTGATTCGTCATATTGTATCCAGTTTATATGGACGTCGCAGTACTATAGCATATATAGGAACTCAGAATGAATTCCGAAACAAAACGGCATCCATAAGAGACACAATGAACTACTTCACGAACATTGAACGAGAACACACAAAACATGAATTCCTTACCACATTTGTGGAAAATTATCAACAACAATATCACTTACCATCTTTCTCTTCTTCTTCTTCAGCCTTGGTCAATCCACATTTGGATGTAGGTTTCTCAACCTTCTTCCAGTTTTCCCTGTTTTGCTTTGCCTCTATTGTTTTTCTTCCTACCCAAGAACGCCAGTCCTGTATCATGGTATTCCATCTGTTAACCTTCTGTGTCCTGCGAACTTACATTTCAAAGATGCTAATACATATCTTCGTATATCTATGACTTTGGCTTTGTGTCTGATCCATATGTTTCGCCTTTTATCTTTTAGCGAGATATCTAGCATCTTTCTTTTATTGAGTTTTGGCATGTTATTATAATCATTGTATCATCTTGCAGTTGTACTGTGATCGATGTATCTTGATACATGTTTTATTTTAGGGTCACGTATCTATGAGAAGTGTTACAGATCTGTAATTATTTAGTCTAATCTATCACCTTTTTTTAATAGTAATATTTTCTTCTCTTCTAAGCATCTATTACTTCTTAATTTTTCGCTAACACCAGCGGTCAGATTTTTCAGAGATGATTATTTTTTTATTTTATATTTACAAATTATTTTTGATCATACAATTCAAAAATAGAAAAATTCAGGGTGATCCATTTAAAATCTAACTTTGATATGGTACGTATTTCTGGAGCACCCTGTACAATCCAAAATATTTTTAAAATGTGGTCTCAAATAATCTCAATATATGTATCACAGGATTTCTTACATTATTTGTTGTTTTAACGCTACAAAATAATTCGTTGGTGGTCAACACCATTGAAATGAACAAAAATACTCAATTCACCTAAGGTTACAAATAATGTATTGACATGTAAACTGAGTATACTGCACTAATACATTATTATAAAAATATTTTAAAAAAAAAATTAAATAATTTTATTTCAATTTTTTATTTTTTATTAAAAAAAAAAATAAAATTAAAAAAAAAAAAAAAACACATTATATAAAAAAAAAAAAAAAAAAAAAAAAAAAAAAAAATAAGGAGACACTACCTTAAAAAAAAAAAACAAATAAATTATTACAACTTATTAATCAATAAAAAAAAAAAAAAAAAAAAAAAAAAAAAAAAAAAACACAAAAAAAAAAACAAAAAAAAAAAACACAAAGAATCAACCTTGACATACAACATATTACAACTTCAATCAGTCATTATTGGTATTTCGCGACCAAAGTGAAAACTAGTCACCGACTATGTGATGATGTGTATAATATTTCTAGATGGAGATAAATGAAAAGAACGAATGATAGTTTTGTTTTCCATAAACATACCGACGTTTCACCCTAGCGAGCAACGGCTTGATCAAGGTTAAACTTTATCAGTGTTGGTGAGAACATTTCGCTTGAATGAAACATGGACGTTTTCATTACAAACAAATTTCGTTAGTTATTTCTTTAATTTACTTTCACCTAGTAGGTGTAGGATTATACATATATTCATAGAATTAATCGGAGAAAAAAAGTATTGACAATTTGATTATTCCTGGCTGCCTTTACAAAGAAGGGTTTATGAGATTGAAATAAACTAAATGTTTAATTTTTCGGGTACATTTACCCCTACAAATTGTGAAGACTTGTTCAAGCTTCCAGGAAAATGTATTAACAATTATATTACGGATTATACTGACTTCATTCTTAGAGTATTATCCATATATTACATTTCTCTTGTTTATAAGACCGAGCACGGAAGCTTATTAAAAGGTGAGTAGATTATTTTTAGCTCGGTCGCTTTTATCCCCCCACAAAAAAAATATTTTTTGACGTTTCCACACGACAGAGAACCGCTAGCACAAGCTAGCACAAATTTGAACAACGCAGCACACCTTTCATAAGGAAATTATTAAGGTTTGAATCTGAGGGGGCTAAGGCGACCTCAGCCCCCCACAAAAAATATCGAATTTTTGATGTTTGGACACGAAAAAGAGTAGCTAGCATAACTTTGCTCAACGCTAGCACACCTTTAATAACGGAGTTATTAAAGGTTGAATCTAGGAAGCCAGCCCCTCATAAATAATATCGAATTTTGATGTTTGCACACGAAAAAGAATAGCTGGCACAGGCTAGCACAATTTTGCTCAACGCTAGCACACCTTCAATAACGGAGTTATTTAGGATTGGCTTTCTAGATGGACCCTCAATCACTCCGTTATTATAGGTGCCCTAGCGTTAAGCAAAGTTGTGCTAGCCTGTCTAGCTAGCTCAGCTCTTTAATGTTCAAACGTCAAAAGTCCAAAATTTTCTTGTTGGAGGGCTGGCTTCCTAGATTCAAACCTCAATAACTCCGTTATTAAAGGTGTGCTAGCGTTAAGCAAAGTTGTGCTAGCCTGTGCTAGTTATTCTCTTTCGAGTGCAAACGTAAAATTCTATTTTTTGTGGTGGGGGTAAGGCGACCGAGCTATTATTTTTGTGCTAGTGAATTGAAATTTCAGAAATGGGTCGTTTAAGGTTGTTTTCGCATTTGAATCATCTTCAAAATAGGAGAATATTTTTTAGTTTATTTCAAATGCCAATGACACTCTATTTTACCAAAGAAATGAATATACGAACACAACATCAACATATGTTTCGTGACATAAACATCATATTACATTTCACATTTTTCTTTGAGTGTATCCGTGTTTTGATAAGTACTAAAATACAGATTACAGAACTTACGCTTAACCAAGATGGATTAAGAAAACCAGAAGTGGGACAAAATATAACTAGGCGTAGATAATCTTTTTATTCCGCTCTGTGGTAAGTGAAAGATGAATCATTAGCCTTGAGCCTGCTCATACTAAACATATTTTTCCCAAGTTATAAAAATAAATTGCAAAAATCCAGCAAATATTGCAAAATATAACCAAATAAAATAAATCATGGGATCTTATTGGATCGATTACGTTATCAGATACTGTGTTAACAGTCATCATAGTTATCCGAGTTTGCTGATTATAATTACTTGAGAGAAAGGAGTTGGCAAATGGATGACTATGAAAGTGATAATCAAATGTATAGTATTGCATGTATGAGAATATGTATTATTCTGCAATTTTTTTAACATTTGAGAAATTGATTATTTTTGGTAAAGAAATGGCAGAAAAATCTATTTATCATGTTTGTAAATAATTTTCCCAATGACAATTGAAATACTACTGAATAGAACAAACTATTTTTTTATTAAAAACTAGATGTCCCGGCGCGCGTCGTTACGCCAAATAAAAGAATTGATAGCAGTTATCTGTTAGATCCTTTATATATTCTAAATATCTGTATAAGTATGCGTCCGATCGCATTTTTTTTGTCGGAAAGGTACATCTTTTGGCTATCTTTGCTCCATACATTTCGACCTCCTCAGAAACATGCACACCCACTGTGCGACGAAAAACGGCTAAAAAGTGGTGAATTTCGCGGTTTTTTGCGATTTCCGCGGAAACCGCGAGGGCAATCGCGAAAATCTAACGTACTTAACATATTCTAGATCGACCTGAAGAAGTGTGTAAAATTTCATTCCAATCGGACTAACGGTTTGGGAGTAGTTCGAGGACAAACAAACAAACACACACACACACACATTCATTTTTATATATATACAGGTTGATTGTAAATTCAGGGCCACTTGATTTACTCTTTTAATCCATGATAGACAACAATTTTATTAAGAAAAGTTTTACAAGTATACAAGATGAGTATTTTCCAAACCTTGCACAAAATGGCTGACTTCCAGTTTAAGCGGAAATGGTATCAACTTTATTTTTTTAAACTATAACACAAGTATAGCGCTAAAGTTACTAATAAATTAGTTATTTATTATTCAAAATTTAAAGAGATGCTTTAGATTGGTACAATCTAATATGCACAACGGTCAGAATACGATTGTTAGTAGTCTTTAAAAACTATAAAACAGATATAACGTTTAAAGTCACAAATCACGAAATCAAAATTTAACAGCAGTCGATCATCAAATTAATATTTTGCAACTTATGAAAACAGAAAACAGCTAATATAAATAAAAGCTTGTAAATATCTTTAACCAAACAACAACAAAATAACTAGTTTAATCAAATGTTCGAAGTGCCCCCCATTTTGTTGTATACGTATTCTGACAGTTGTGCACATTAGTTTTCACAGCCTCCTAAGATTAATTGTACCAATCGAAAGCATCTCTTTAGATTTTGAATAATAAATAACTAATTTATTAGTAACTTTAGCGCTATACTTGTGTTATAGTTTTTAAAGAGAATTTATCAAAGAATCACTTTAGTCTAAAAAATACTACACGATTTATTTTAAAAAATAAAGTTGATATCATTTCCGCTTAAACAGGAAGTCAGCCATTTTTGTGCAAAATTTGGAAAATACTTATCTTGTATACTTGTAAAACTTTTGTCTATCATGGATAATAAAGAGTTAATCAAGTAGCCCTGAATTTACAATCAACCTGTATAGATAGATAGATACTCTATAAATGACCCAAAATTACACCAAAACTAATCAAACAGAGCAATCCGTTAAAAAAACTAATGAATTTCAATTTCAAAAATTCATTAATCGTTTTTAGTACTCAGTGTACAGTCTGAATAAAATAATATCAAGTATTGCGTTCTTCATATGCATTTGAAATTAACATATCGTGGTACTTAGAAGACTAAAAACTCTACCATTCATTGGTGCTTAACACCAGACTAAACGGTACTTAATTCCTGTATTTATTGTTGGGTATCAACTGCCACAGCATAATAAACACACAGCAGCGTATCGTAATTTACAAAAACTAATTACGCGAATGGTCGTAAACCCACAAATAGCTAAAATGGCCACAACAAACATAATCGATTTGTTGAAAACATTTGATCATTTAGGAAATGTAGAATTAGTTTTACAGTATCCGCCGAAATAAACAGTACCGAAAATAAAAAAATAAAAATTGATGTTTAATTTCTGTAATGTAAGTGTTCAAAATGTTCACCATTTCGACGCAAACAAGCTTCATATCGATTTTGTAAGTCAATAAACATATTTATAAAAAGTGGTTGATTTAATTGCCGAAAATATTTTGTATTCTTTCCGTAGTTCGGCAATATTCGCCGGCGGATTTTCCGAGTGAAATATTTTGTCCTTCATTATGCCCCAAATGTATGCGTCAGGTGGCGTCAGATCAGGTGAATGAGAAGGATATTCGAAGTCTGTTCCCCGAGAAATTATTCTATTATCGAAATGCTGACGGAGTAAGTCTAAGGTGCGCACAGCTGTATGGCTCGTTGCACCATCTTGTTGAAACCATTGTGTGCGAACCTGTAGATTTCGTGCACGGCAAAAAGTTATTTAGATCTCTCACAAAAGGTATAATAATTTTCTCTCTATAACGCTCTTGGTTGACAGTAAGTGGATTCTGATTATCATCTTCAACAAAATAAGGACCAATCATTCCATGACCAGATACCGCGCACCAAACGGTAACTCGAAGACTGTGGAGTGGTTTCTCTACAATGACATCAGGACGTTCAAATCCAAGTAATCTGGTTGTTTGTCGATTAATATAGCCGCTAAGATGAACGTGACTCTTGTCTGAAAACCATATGTTTTTCAAAAATTCGGGATCTTCGTAAATTAAACTCAAAATGCCACCACAGTAAATTTCTCTTGCAAGTTTGTCCGCAGCATTTAGTCGTTGTCCAACTTGAATACGGTATGGATAACCACCAATTGATTTGAACATGCGACGTAAAGACGTTTCACTAATGTTAAGTTTACATGCAGTTCTTACAAGACTTCTTTGAGGTGATTGCACAACTTGGTTAAAAACACGTCCTTCATTTTCGTTAGTGCATACTGTTTTTCGACGACCTGAAGAACTTTTACGTTGACACAGTACACTACCAGTGCGACGAAATTTTTCAACAACAGCTAACATCACACTTTTACTAGGAGCTGCTTTATTAAATTTTTGTTGATATTTTATGGACACCTGTTCTAAACTTGGACCATCATTGTGACCTTTTCTCTACCAAAAAACTTTTCGTCCGTTGTTAGAACCATTTTTAAATCAAATTTCACTGCAGCGTACTATTAATATATCAACTAATGACAATTAAGTCAAATACGACAAATCCATATTACATAAACAATTCCACAGCACTTTCTGTTTCGGTACTGTTTATTTTGGCGGATACCGTAGTTACATTTTGTTTAGTTTAAGTTAAAAATAAAATTGTAACAATTAAATATAGTGTGGCGTTTTTTTTCTCCTCTCTGAATTTTGTATAATAAATTCGCTTTCGCTCCGTTTTACGTCTGGCTTGTAGGCAACTTAACTTCAGGAGATTAGTCGGATTAGTTAGATCAACAGGTGACGTGAAAAATCAAGTCGTATGGTAGCTTTATTACGTTTCAAGTTAACTCATTTTGGTATGTGGTGTTTGGAAAACTGCACGTTTGTTCTTTGCGGTAAAGTGACAAATTACGCCGTGATTTAATGCTACATTTCTTTTGTTTGGCCTTTACACACTTTCGAATGCCGTAAGTTTAAAAGAAATTTTTTTATCAAAGCGAGCGCCATTTTGTCAATCCTTTTAGACTTACTACCTGGGGGCAAATTAAACCTACCTGTCAGAGGCTGGCGGTACCCTTGGATGTTATAACCCATAAGGCTGAAATTGAGGTAATCTACCTACACAGCAGTCGCTACCAATTATTGATAAGGGGGAAACCTTCAACCTTGAAACCAGTTTATCACCTTTGGGATAACAGCCAGTCTTGCTTTTCGTTTCTATCTCTTTCTCGCTTGTTGAAGTCCAACAATTTTAAATATACCTGGAGGATGTGACAAATCTCCAACAACATGTAACCCGACTCAACAAATAAGTCGACCTAGTTTTAAGTAATTACTTTACACGCGTTTGTTATTGAGAACTTCCATAATTATAAATGCATGTATGGTCAAAACCGATCGTTAACATCCGGGATTAATTAATATTTAGCAGATTACACGTTTGTTTGCGCTAGAATATCATTATTAAAGTTAATATTAAGTCGGTCATTTAGACAAATTAGAGAAGTAATCGGATATATTTAATACTAAATTTGCGTTCGAACTAAAATACATTTGTTCTCGTGGTGTCGTGGGGGATTACCAAGTCGGCCATTACCGCATT
This sequence comes from Abscondita cerata, assembly GCA_030710515.1. NCBI lineage: Eukaryota > Metazoa > Arthropoda > Insecta > Coleoptera > Lampyridae > Abscondita > Abscondita cerata. Next base: position 266,535 of record JALBCR010002611.1, on the reverse strand, counting down.
ATATTTTCTTGGAGAACGCTATATCTGTCAGATACTAGTCTATGTATCTGTGATACTCTCTGCGTTATATACATATTGTTATTATCTACGATCATTCTATATTTTGTGTGTATGAATACCCGTGACGCAAAGAAAGTTCTGTATATTATATGTTTACTTCGTTAAGAGTTTGTTCTTTAATATCTTAAGTGTTACTGCTTGAGATTAAACACTACAACTCATAGGGTGGCGCTCTTATTCTGAAAGTACTTGTTTTTAACTGCCGGATCTTTAATAATAATTGTCCACGACCCACGATTATAAATCCTTCTATAATCAATTTCTCTACAGAAACAAACTTTAACACTGGTTTGAAATCACGTAATGTTTATACCGAATTCTGCATTTTAAACCAAATAAAATGAGAAGTCATATTTTTTGAATTAGTTGGCATATCTTATCCTTAGTATTGGGGCATTGGCCCAAATTATTAGAATTTAAGAAATCGGCGTCTTATTTTTATGTACTGTTCATTGAACATATCGCATTCTTTTTTTTTTTTTGATAAATTAATAATTTTAGATTTTGTAACAAACACCAAAGAATTGGTGAAAACAATTTAACGTAGTTTACTTTAATTTTTGAAATATTTCTATATTAGCTTAACCCTCCAGTACTCTGGTGGGGTCTGTGAGACAAACGTCTTTTGGTTTTTGCCATTCCTCTCTTAGTTTAGGGCGGAGCGAATACCTTTCAGTTGGACGCCCACTAGTACCTGGGTACATCGGTACGCGTCAGTGATAGAGAATTCGTTGAATATTAAACAATTAAGTCCTCTCAGACCCGACCCGACTGTTTATGTAATTTTATTCGTAATTTGAAATAAATTTGTGTTTCTGTTTTTTGTGGAATACATTGCATAAAGTAAGTATTTTTTGTTGTATAAGTACATATTAGTATCTAATTCAATATCTGCCCTTACTGCAGACATATTACCAGAATTTGTATTTAATTTTTTTAGGACTGTAAAAATGGATCCTTACTTGAAAGAAAATCATAGATTACAACAACTGCATGATGAGGTAAATGCTTACAATGATGAGGTATTTGATTTGGAAAGCGAACCAGAATGGGATCATTGCGAAGAGAGCGTCCACAATTCCGACACTGAGGAAGAAATAGAAAAAGTTTTGAACCCGATCATTGAATCTGCTAATTTGAACCCGAACATTGAACCTGCTATTCAATCATACTTTCAAATCTCTGCAAAAAATAGGCAGATGTTCTACTATGCAAAAGATGGGATCTCGTGGAGAAAACATGCACCCCCAAAAAACATACGTACAAGAAAGTGTAATACATATATACCAGGTACAACAGGAAATGCTAAGCAAACTGTTGATCCTTTAGAGTGTTGGAAATGCTATATTGATGATAATATTCTTGATACCATTGTTGTTACTACAAACATATTCATTTCGAAGATAAAGGACAAATTTGCAGATCCTTATGATGTTAGGCCTACAAATAGTGTTGAAATCAAGGCGTTGGTCTATTATATCTAGCTAGATTTTTCAAATGTGACCGCACGAACTGCAAAGAATTTTGGGCTACAAATGGAACAGGTGAAGAGGTATTTCGAGCTACCATGACTCACAGGAGATTTCTATTTTTGCTGCGTTGTTTGCGTTTTGACAATGTCAATACCCAGGAGGAAAAAAGAACACAAGACAAGCTAGCTCCAATGAGAGATGTTTTTGAGCGTTTCAATAATAACTGCAGAGATAACTATATACCAAGACATTATTTAACACTGGACGAGATGCTGTTCGCATTCCGCGGCCGGTGCGGATTTCGAGTATACATTCCAAATAAGCCTGCCAAATATGTCATAAAGGTATTTTCTCTGGTGGACGCTAGATGCTTTTACACTGTGAATATGGAAGTGTGTGTTGGGAAGCAGCCTTCAGGGCCATATTTGATGACTAATGCAATAACAGACTTGGTAGAGCGAATGTGTGAACCTATTTTTGGAACATCAAGAAATATAACCATGGACAACTGGTTCACCGTATGCTGGAGCAGCACAAGCTCACAATTGTTGGAACAGTACGCAAAAATAAACGAGAAATTCCACAAGAACTTCTAAATCCCAATAGGCCACAGTACTCATCTATGTTTGCATTTTTAATTACATTACTTTGGTGTCATACATTCCAAAGAAGAAAAAGTTGTAACAGTTTTATCATCTTTTCACTATGATGATACCATTGACCAAGATTCTGGAGATGCCTTGAAACCAAACATGATCACATTTTATAACATTACAAAATCGGGAGTTGATTCGGTGGATCAAAATGTGCGGCATACAACGTAAGCAGAAACACACGAAGATGGCCAATGACCATTTTTTATAATTTACTCAATATTGCAGGCATAAATTCACACGTTGTACATAAATGTAATGCCAATGAAAATGACATAATTTCGAAACGAAGATTGTTTCTTAAATCACTGGGCTTAACTTTGGTACAACAAAACATGCTAATAAGAGCAAAAGATACTCATTTACAAAAAGAAATTAGGAAAATTGCTAAAAAATTAAGTGGTGCGCCTTCAGATTTAGTGGTTCCGCGCGAAATTAAAAGAGGTCGTTGCGCCTATTGCCCAACTTGTAAAACCCGTTATTTTGTGTAAATTGTAAAATATGGCTTTGTTTAGAGCATGTTTAACCTATGTGTAAAGATTGTACCGAAAAAGAAACAAAAAAGAATTAAATAAATAAAAAAATATTTTTTTTTTTTTTAAATAAAAAAAAAAATTTTTAATTTTTTCACTCAAATATGTTTGTAAGGAAATAAAAAATCACCTAATATGTTGCAAATTACTTTATTGTTTTGTTTAGCAATTTTTATTGCAAAAGATAAATTGGGTCTGTCAGGTACCACCCGACTGTTAATGTAATTTCCAGGCACCCGAGTACTGGAGGGTTAATCTTTTTCAGTCAATCGAAAGTAGTAATTTTATTTAAAAAAAAACGCTTACATAAATACCATCGACTATAGTTTTATTTTTTTAAGAATAAGGGAAATTATCCTGAACAAGTAGGTACCTAAGTGGGAAATATCGCGCAAACGAAAAAATCGACATAGGGTTGTAGGAGAGTTCTTGCTGAATTTAAATCTGAGTTTACGGAAACGAGACCTCCCCCTTCCCACGGAACCTCCTATAATCGCAAAATGTGAAATAAAAAATAGTTATGAAAGTGAAATGGTCAATTTCACTCATCTTTGCATGCATTTTTCGCGTGTCAAACACCGTAAGCAGCGCCCTTATAATTGCAGTCCCCTTCAAACGGCAGTAGAAGCCGGGTACCCCCACCACTTTGCAGTTTGCTTGTTCTTGGTCAATTTCAGTCATCTTTCCATGCATTTTTCGAGTATCAAACATCATATAATCGAAAAATGAAAATATACGTTTTGTTTCTTTCCATTTCACCTTCAAAATTATTTTTATTTCTGACAATTTGACTATCACACGAGCATTCAGCTTTGATTAACAATATTGCATTAAAAATTTAAATCGCAATTATGCATAAACTAATTGCCCCACAATTACAAAGTTATGTACTCATTAAGTACGTATAATTACTTCCTATTTTTAAAAGATTTATGCTGCATCTCAAAAATGACTGATCTACGCATTTTTAAAGAAAAACGTAAATATCCCACTTTTTCCAATTTTTCTCTGAAAATTATTATTCGATCGAGACGAGTTAACGCACTTTTATCCCCTACAACTTTTCTTTTTACACCATCAACGTTGGTTCATTACTTTTTATTCGACTGAAAAAAGAATGAAAAAAGCATGTTTTTTGCATTTAAATGTTAATAAACAATGTAATAACAATTCATTTTTAGTATAAAACATGATTATAAGGTAATTTATACTTAATACAATTACATGGCACAGGCGGTATCCTACTATTATTTTTGTCAAAAATTTAGTTATTATTTGCTCTATTGACTGGGTTAATAGATTTAATCCCTTTTTAAAAATTTTTTTCAAAATTATATCGTAAAATCAAAAACGGTAAACGCTAAAATCGCGTGTCACCCCTTCTCCGCATGCAGGTGATTTTTGTAAATTGTTTTTACGATATCAAAAAATTCCTAATATTGTATGTTATACCATTCATTATAAAATTCTAATCAATGGTTATAGGTAACAAAACATAATTTTTATCAATTATGCCAGGAGTCTCTGAAAGATACTCTTTCTGTTCAGTTTTGATGCCCTACATTTTTGATGCTATCCCGCAAATTAATTGGACCTACATTTTTCCAGTAATGGAGTCACGAAGGGGAAAATTTATGAAATTTTCTTCTAGCAACCCATTCCCGAGCGAAAAAGCGACATAATGCCACGCTAGCGCACTCAGATTGCGCGGTTTTGCGGGTAACAATTTTAGTACTATCCCGCGTATTGCTCAGTCAGATCGATGCTTTTCCATATATGGCATCGCAAAGAGGCAAATTTTTGAAAATTGGCTTTCGCGGCCATTTCCTGTGTAAAAGCGTCCGAATGCAACTAGCGCACTCAAATTGCGCGTTTTTTTTTACGACAATAATTTTGATCCTCTCACGAATTCGATAAATCGATACTTTCTGAGATGTAGACCAAAAACTGCTCCATTTTTTTGAAGGATTCGAAATATCGCCGCGCGAACTTGTCCGCAGGCTTGGTTCGTGAAAAAAGAGCGTAACGCGACTTTGAAAAATGGATCAGTTTTGGCCCATATCTCGAAAATTTAATCAATCTGAGCAAATTGAGGGATAGGATCAAAATTATCGTGCTAGTGTGGCATTCCGTCGTTTCATTGCGCGGGAAAAAACCGCTAGAGGAATTTTTAAAATAATTTGCAAAACTATAACTCGAGAAATGTCGGTCCAATTAATTCGCGCGATAGCACCAAAAGTGTCGACCGTCAAAAACTTAACATAATGGGGTGTCCTTCGGAGACTCATGGACTCGTGGATTTCCGCCAATCCAAGCGAATCCATGTGTTTATGGAAACGCCATTTTCGAGGTTATATCTCATAAATATCGATTTTTTGAGAGGACTAAAAGCATGACATCGTGAGTTATAGCTGATCAAATAAATTTAATCATTTTCGCGATTATGGAGGGATTGTCAGAATTATATTTTACTAGACTATAATGCGATGCGTTGATTTCCGTTTTGAAAATCATTTCTTCACTCAACCTAAGTTGTGTAAGAAAAGTGTGCTGAAATGTGGAAAGTGTAACAAGCTAAAAATTGGCTGAGATGTTCCTTGAGTAGTTTTGATCGAAATCCCAAAAGGCCCAAAAAATTTGAGTTTGGAATATGCCGCCATTTTGGAAAATTAGCCCCCGTGTTGGATTTTCTTTCTCACATTCTTGTAGAAGCTTTATCTTACTTCGTAATTATGATAGAAAGATCCGAATTGCTTCGATTTGTTTGTTATAGTGTGAGCAACACTTTGAACACCTTTAAAAGTATTTTATATAGGAAACTGACTTTTAAACTGACGAAAATTAACTTAAATTGGGTTGCGTTCAACGTCCTTTGTGCGTTTAAAGTAAATTTTCGACCATTTCTATGCATTGGATCGAAAAAAAGTATCGAAATTTAAAATGCTCTACAAATTTTATTTTAATATTTTTTTGATCCAATGCATAAAAATGTCGAAAATTAACCTAAGGTAATTTTTGTTTAGTATAAAAGCAGGTTTTTTATACAAAATGTTTTCAAAGGTCTTCCAAGTGTTCCTAACAATATATAACGAATAATTCTAAGCAAACCGGATTTTTCTAACATAATTAGGAAGCGAGATAAAGCTTGTACAATGTGAGGGAAAAATACAAGATGGAGGCTGATTTTCCAAGCTGGCGGCATGTTTCCTGACTCCGGTTTTTTTGGAACTTTCGGAATTTTGTTCTAGGGTACCGAAGGAACATCTCCACCAATTTTAGCTTGTTGAACTACTTTTCTACATTTCATATAAATTTTGCCTATTCTGCACTAAAGTGCACGAATTATTCTTTTAAACTAGCAAAGTCAGCATGCTACTCATGAACAATAATTGGCCTCAGCAGTTACATTAACATTCACCATTTGACTAATCAATATGAATGCAGAGTACATAGAATTCGTAAAATGAATCGAGAATAGTTGTGGGCTCGCACAAGTTATAACATATTAATAAGAAACCGTAAAATCAATTCTTTTTCCATTTGAGTTTGCATAAACCAGGAGATAAAACATTTTGAAATGTAAGTACAGGCAATCCATTGTAACTTAAGAAATCTCGCGCAGGAAAAATGTAGCTGTTTATAGAATTTCAAGGCGTGACCAGACAATAGTACACTTCGGGCAGAAGTAGGTATTACTAGCATATAATACAAATTGGTGCAAGATAAATATTAATTATTACACCAATAATTTATTACTTTATTAATTAATTTTGTTTTGTACATCCAAGCTTTTGTATTCTAAATTAGTCATTTTTAAAAGAAAGTTTTACATTCCAATGATATGAATTTTGACCCGGAAGTGTAGTTATTAAATTAAAATTAGAAAGATAAAAAGATAAAATGTTATATTTCACATTATAAAGGACGGTCATTATAATCATATAAAAATTTAAATTGAATAAATGAATGTGAAGCAATATTTTAAATATCTACGGTGTACCTACGCTGATATCTTATACCGCCAGTGTTTCATGCTGGAATAACCAACAGTTACGAAATCATTTACCTTTGAGTGTACAACCGGGTCCCTACTCCAACACGTTACCTGCGCAACGTGCAACTTTTCTACAGTTACAATGGATTGCCTGTATATCGATATATTATAAATTTTAAGAATTATCGTTTCTAAATAAAAAATTCGTTTTTGAAATAATTTTTGTGATAAATTTAGTAGGTACATGTAACTTGGCTGTCCATTAATTTTAAATGATACATGTTTTATTTTACCTACAGGCTACATACGAGTTAAAAGAGCATAAAATACATAAAAAAATACATCAAATCATAAGATTCGTGAGTTTAAGAAGAGATTGTTTGTTATACAACAAAGCCAAAATAATTTAAGCTAATAATAATAAGGGTAAGAATCAATACGTAAGGGATAAAGAAATTAAATTATGTACCTTCAAATAAATTGTTAAATTACAAAACACTCACCAAATCGTTAAGATGCACTTACTAAAGAATCTACATAAATACTAAACAACTTCTCTAAATCATCCATTCTTATCGACTATTCTTGTCCAGTTTCGTTATCTGCAGTAAATAAAAAGTTTGTGTATGGATAATTTTCGAAAATTATTGTTTATTTGTATTACTCATTGTCTAAAATTATCTTAATCATTTGCGAACCATTTCAAAACACGTGTTAAGACATTGTTTAAAAATAATTTAAAAATATAAGTTTTGATTACCTATTCTTGAAAGTTCTATTCCAGTGAAACTGAAAGTATGAGCATTTTCAAAATGTAGTAAAATCATTGATTATAAAGTTACTAAAGATGCGCAACGCATATTGGAAAAAATGTAACGTACAATTTCACCGATTTGTAGATGGCTCTACCAACAATTTTCAGCGAAATATTTTTAGTTGCTTTGTAGGGCGCGTTGAATTAACGTCACCGTTGAACCGCTCCGAGTTTGTCCGTGTGTCTGGAAGTGTTTTGTTGTGACAATGGCTCAGTGCGAGTATGTGAACTGCAAAAAACAATACAAAGAACAACAGAGACAAAAGTGTTTTAAATTTTTAAGATGTACACCCAGTACACCGCACCAGCAAGTTGTTAAAAAAATTGTGGGAACATTGTTTGCCCTTGTAGATATTGATGCTTTAGGAAATAAGCTAATTTGTGAAGAACATTTTTAAGGTCAGACATAATTATAAACAATAAAAGAAAACAATTACATAAAAATGCAGTGCCGGCAAAATTCGAGAAAGAAGGTTTATTAAGCAAATTAATATTTTTTATTTACCTACTGAAATAGCTTTGTGTGTTAACCAGTGGCGTAACTACTATTAAGCGCGCTTAAGCGGTGCTTAAGGGCCCGTGAATCCAGGGGCCCCAAAAACCCCAAAGAAAAATCTATTTTTTGGTAAATCCAAATTGCAACTGAACCCGGCTCCGATACTCTTTAATTGTGCATGATTGGGACGCGAACAAGTGTATCGTTTACAGTTGCGTTTATGAGACAGCTTTGATTGCCAGTACCTTTCAATTCATGAAAAAATTTGAATTGGATTTGAATGAGAAGAGGTTAGTTTCTTAATTGGTTTACCGTTTATGGTGTTTACCAAATATAGTATAGGTACAATAAAAATTTGTTAATAAGTACTTTTACAATTTTGAAATAATTAATTCGTATAATTTCAAGCAAATTTTTTTCTTAAATCTTAGTTATTGTTGATTTTGTCGTTGAATAAATGTTCTTTGCTTCTAATGCCATTTATTAACTCAGCGTACAAGATTTTGTCTAAACTAATATTTTAAAAACAAAATGTGGTCTTCCTTTGAATATTACAAATAATTCTCCGGACATTGAGTCGTTTCCTGTGATCGTTTCCCATGAAAAGCGGCAAGTAGTCATAAATACTTAGTTTACGTTAATTTAATCCTAACCCTAACCTTGTAACTTAAATTTACAAGTAAATTCCCTTTCGGCAGATTATGACCGATAATGGAAAATATTTTACTTTTGTACAATTTGTGTTGTTTAATAATGATTTGTAGTTTTTTGAATAAACAAGAAACTCACCTAAAAATTATGCACAATATGTACTTTTTAGTTTTTATATGCCTACAATTTAGATCATTCAATACGTCACGTACAGTATACTTTATTATTTACAATTTCACCCGAATCTGGTGTGTTATGAATGAGACGTATGATAGTGCTTATTTTTGCTTTTTAGTTTATTATATGAATTAAGGATGTAGCGGTTTCGTCATACCCCAAATGGGAACTTGTAATTTCTTAATTGTTCTTCCTTCAACATTAAAATACGGAGAATAGTGAATATTGAAAATGTTGTAGCAGGTTATTTACGGCTTAAGCCGGCTTAAGCACGAAATTTATGGTCTTTACTAGTAAATATTTTCAGCTCTTTTCGTTGAAATATAACAATGACCGTTGTAAAAGATGACACATTGTTATTGACAAAGCATTACCAAAAGCGCCTTTGAGGAAGAAAAACCGATAGCTAACTAAAACTATTTCTATACTTAGTGGTAAAATTAAAAAAAAGGAGTCTTAGAAGTACTTCTCTTATTGCGCGTACACAATTCCGTTCCTCACAGTGTCGGTCGTTGCGGCATAATACTCTAAGTTTGAATCTTCGTTTATACGTAGCATAACATAGATTTTCTGAAAACAGTTATTTTATTGTTTCAAACGGCAAACTCGCAATTGTGTGTTTTGTTCTAAACAATAATTTTGATCATGAATAGACAAACAAATTTAAGTCAAACTAGTGGTGCATCGAAAAGAAGAAAAGCAAAACAGAAAGAAGATAATATAAAAAAATTACCAAAGATTACACATTTTTTTTCAAATGAAAATGTTACACAAACAGTAGAACTAAGCATGGTCCCAATAGCGTTAGAAGCAGAAACAGATAAAAGTGATCATTTTCCATTTCCATCTGGCTCGGAAATTCAGAAGAATGATCAACAGGCATCCGAAATTCAGAAGAATGATCAACAGGCATCCACAAGCACAGCTGAAACTAGTAGTGACAGTGATTATATTTTTGATAGTAAAAGTGCATTTGCAAAATTTAGAGACAGTTCCTTGACTGATGAAATTAAACGCTTAATTGTTAATTCACAACCATGTAGACCAAAGGGCCATTCCCAAAGGACAAAAATCAAGAAAACAGAAGTTTTTCTGTAAATTATTACAAGAAAAAAACATCTTATGGTTATATAGACAGATTATGGATATGCTATTCTCAAAATTTGGATGTAGTTTACTGCCAGCCATGTTGGTTGTTTTCATCTGCGTCTAATTGGACTAAAGGAATTAATACATGGAAAAATCTTTCCTGGAAAGTAAAGAGCCATGAGTATTCTGAATCACACATTAACGCTTGTTGCATTTTCGAACAGTGGAAACATAACAAAACCATCGATAAAAGTACTGAAGAAAAAGTAAGACACGAAACAAATTTTTGGATTCAAGTGTTAGAACGTTTGGTAAATATTACAATAATGTTAGCAAAAATTCATTACCGTTTCGCGGTCACAATGAAAGTGTAGAGGAAGCATATAATGGACTATTTTTAGAACAAGTAAAATTGTTATCTAAATATGATATTGTACTTCAACAAGTTTGTAATAAAAGAAAAGGACAAATTAAATATCTAAGCCCGCAAATACAAAATGAACTGATCGCCGTTATAGGGCAAAATTTAGAAAACCGTCTTGTTGAAAATATTAAATCAGCACCTTTTATTCGATCATAATGGATACTACTCAGGACATCAGTAGAGTTGATCAATTGAGTCATGTTTATAGATTTGTTGAAGTTATAAGAAATTCAGACAAAAAACCAATATCCATCGAAATAAGAGAAATTTTTTTAGGTTTCATACCTATTTGTGATCGAACAGCGTCTGGGATAAAAGACGCAATTTCCAAAGTACTCGAAGCACATAATATGGACTTTTCTAAATGTAGAGGACAAGGCTTTGACGGAGCTAATGTGATGAGCGGTTTATATAACGGCGTGCAAAAGAAAATTAAGGATCTACAACCTAATGCCGAATATATGCATTGCGCTAGTCACAATTTGAATTTAGTAGTAAACGATTGCATTAAAGGATGTGTGGAAGCAGATAATTTTTTGGCATCATTGGAGGCATGTTCAATTTTTTTGGTACCAGTTTAAACAGGTGGGAAATTTTAGCCAGTTTTACTGGAGAATCGAGTATTACTCTAAAACGTTTAAACCCAACTAGGTGGTCTGGACGAATCACGTCTTTATTAGCCGTTAAACTTCGATTTTTGACATAATAAAATCATTAACGGAAATTATACTCAAAAGTAACAAGAAAGAAGAACGCGAAGAAGCAACGCGCATAAGAAAAAATATGTCAACATTTGAATTTCTTTTTATGTGCGTATTTATGGTGAAAGTTTTAGCTGAAGTGAATATTACATCTAAAATATTGCAAACTAAAAACATTGATTTACAAAAGCTTCACAAGCATTAAAATTAACATCTACAACGTTGAGCACATTAAGACAAAGTTTTAAAATTTGTGAATCTGAAGCTAAAGTGATTGCAAGAAAATGGCATATTAATGAAAATTTTATTGAAAAAGAAGACCTATCTCGAAAAGATTTTTGAAGATCAATCATTTGATCATAAGTTTAAGAATGCCGAAGACGCATTTAGAGTAAATGTATTTTACAAAATTATAGACATATGTATAACTCAAATTCATGAAAGGTTTTGGAGTATGGAAAATATTGTATTAAAATTTGCGTTTTAGAGCCTAAAAACTTGATTTCTTTTTCAGAAAACGATATCATAATGTACGCAGACATTTTGCAAAAAAAATATGAAAATGATCTTAGTAAAAATTTTTCCACCCAGGTCGTGCAGATTGTGTCTAATAGTTTTTGAAAGAGGAAATTAAACAATTAAATTTTATAAGGGAACTTGCAGAATTATTAATTATAAAATATAATAACTTGTCTTGTAGTTACCCAGATGTTTCTACAGCTTTAATTTTATATCTGACACTACCTGTCACTGTGGCTACTTCCGAAAGATCTTTTAGCAAGTTAAAAATAATAAAAATTATTTAAGGAATAAAATGTGCCAAGAAAGACTTAAATACTTATCTTTAATTGCAATTGAAGCACAAGAGGTAGATAAATTAAATATAAATGAATTAATTAAGGATTTTGCAAATGTAAAAAGTAGAAGAAAGAACTTTTTTAAGTTTCTTTTTGTAATTCGTGTATTAACAATAAGGTAAATTAGGTTTATTATGTTTATTAAATATACACGTGTGTAGTAGTTTATAATAACTAAATATATTTTTAGTATAGGTGCATAAATGTCTAATTATAGTTACATATTATTGATACATATTTAGTATATTAATGTTCTAATGGAAATATATTTTTACAAAATTAGTGTTTTAGTTTTTTGCCACTCTTATTAAAGTGTGAGGTATGGGAGGGCCTTTTTAAACTTTCTGCTTAAGGGCCATATTTTTGAAGTTACGCCATTTTTTTTTCTTTATTTTTTTTTTTTTTTTTTTTTTATATTAAAATTTTTTTTATTTTTTTTTTTTTTTTTATTTTTTTTTTTTTTTTTTTTTTTTTTTTTTTTTTTTTTAAATTTTTTTTTTTTTTTTTTTTTTTTTTTTTATTTTTTTTTTTTAAAAAATATATTTAATAGTATTTTAAATTTTTTTTTTTTTTTTTTTTTTTTTGTTTTAATTTTTGTTTTTAATTAATATTAATTAATTATTAAAAAAATTTTTTTAAATTTTTTTTTTTTTTTTTTTTTTTTTTTTTTTTTTTTTTTTTTTACTTTTTCTTAAAAAAAAAAAAAATAATTTTTTTTTTTTTTTTATAAAAAAAAGAAAAGAATTTATTTTTTTTATATAAAAAAAAAAAACAAAAAAAAAAAAAAATATTTTTTTTTTTTTTTTATTTTTTTTTTTTTTTTTTTTTTTTTTTTTTTTTTATTTTTTTTTTTTTTTGTTTTTTTTAATTTTTATTTTTTTTTTTTTTAAATTTTTAAAATATAAATTTTTAAGTTGTAAGGGTTTTTGTTTTTTTTTATAAAATTTATTTTTTTTTTTTTTTTGATTTAAAAAAAAAAAAAAAAAAAATTTTTTTTTTTTAATTTTTTTTTTTTTTTTTTTTTCCAATTTATTAAAAATTTTTTTTTTTTTTTTTTTTTACTTTGAGTTTTTTTTCCTTAAAATTAGTTGATTTTAAAAAAAAAGGGATTTTTAAAAAGCTTCAACTTTTTTTTTTAAATTAAAATAAAAAAAAAATTTTTTTTTAATTAAAATTTAATATTTTTTTTTAAATTTTGTTTAAAATTTTTTAAAGACACCCGTTTTAAAAATATTTGTTTAATTTTTTTTATTTTTAATTTTTTATTACACCTTTTAAATAAAAAATTTTTTTTTTAATTATTGCATTTGTTTACAACGTAGACTGGCTGGCGATAAATCATCGAAATCTGATACCGTTGCTGATAAAATTTTATTAAGGCAAATGCAGTTTTACGACGGTGGAATTTGTAGTTCGCATTTTATAAGACGACGTCGCCAAAATACAGTTTAAATTTTTAAGAAAGGTGGAGGTTCTCCATAAGGCACGATATTTAACATTAGGTTGCGCCTCTTTAAGAATGGTAAAATTAACACAGTCAATGCTTCGATAATTATAGCCAACTAAGTGTTAGCAAAAATAAAAATCTCGAATCCGCCTGCTGTAACTTAATTTGTTTCCCTATACTCCAGCAAAGTTTTAAATTATACGCCCATTTATACATGCGTTTACTAATTTTAGAATAAAATACAGGCCTTTTCATTAAGCCTGGTACGCGGCCACATCTCGAAAACTATTAGATATAGAAATTTGGAAAAAAAAATTTATTACTTAAACGGCTATGAGAAAATCCTGGAAATTATTTTCAAGTTCCGAATTTCGCCGCAAGGGGGCGCAATTGATAGGGCGAGGCATAAAATTCAAGATTTCTCTGATAATTTTCATATGAAGCTATGACTTCAATAACATCATTAGAAAGCCTGAATAATTTCACATAAGTTTTATCTGAGGGTCATTGGCGTACCGGCCTTAATAAGACAAGGAGAAGCCCCACAATGTCTAATAATTTACATGACTATAATTTCTAAATGACTTATCTGATTATAACAAACTCAGGCTTATTTGTAAGAAAAATGTCGGTGTTTTCAAATACCATATCCATCGGCACTCTACAGTTTCAAATAAAATTGCTAGAGGACGCAGTTCGCAATAATAACTTTTTCAATTTTACCACGAAAATTCAAATCATACAGTATAATTTTGATGTCATAATCGGAAAGTAGATTAAATTTGCTAGAAAAAACGCGAAAACCGCAGTTCGATATCTTTGCCCATTTCAGAGTAGTCATGAAACAAAATCTGTAGGTTTCCATGGAGATTAACAAATTGGAATAGGTAACTGTGAACAGTATTAATTTTGATGCTAAAAAAACTTCCTCTTTGATTCTTTTTGAATTCGTACCTATTACCATTGTCTAACAATGCTATTACATACTTACTTTCCAAATTTGTGCTAATCCATCAATAATGGGTTATACTAATACCGAAGCTTACGATATGCTCGCCGTCTATTTTCAGTGTTTCGAAAATGCTTGTATCGCAGCACATAAATATGCTGTCAGATATTTCGACAATTAGCAATATGTTTAAGGCAAACGGGAAGTATACGACCCATTCCGGCCCATTTTAGAAGACGTCCGTCAAGAAATGAAGATCAACGTTCTTGCATGGCTGGAAGCGAATCCAAAAAAAAGCACAAGGGAAGTGTCCTTAGAACTACATCCCTACCATATAGTTTTGCACCAAGCTCTGTCAGAAGCTGATTATGACAGGCGGCTCGACTTTGCTATTGGTTAAGAGAAATGTGCAATGAAAATCCTCAATTCCTGTCCTTGGTTTTATGGACTGATGAAGCCACTTTTGTAGTTGTGGTAAGGTAAATTTACACAACATGCATTATTTTTGACGATCATCTTAATGGTGAATCATATTTGAACTTTTTAGAAAATGATTTGCGTACCCTTTTGGAAGATGTTCCCATTGACTTAAGGTTGTCCATGTGGTATCAACATGACGGATGCCCTGCACACTTTTCGCAGAGGGTCCGTGATTTTTTAAATGTGAATTATCCGGATCGCTGGATTGAAGGGATAGTTTGTTTCCTTGGCCACCCAGATCCCCGGATTTAACGGCGTTAATCTGTGTGGCACGACATGATTAAGAAAGGCACAACACCACGAATTAAAAACGCTATAAATTCAATTTCACGAGCTGAAATTGAAACAGCTGTTAACAAATGTAGGACAAATATTGATAATTAAATTTTGCAAAATGGAGGTCATTTTGAACATTTATAAAAGCATTTCCTTTAACCCCTTAAAAACTTTAATGCTAAATGTTGTTATTGTTATGGCCTGTTGCACTTTAAACACGCTCCCAAATGGTGTCTTTTTCATAATTTGGACTAGTCCTAAGCCTAGATAAACTGTGAAGGGATGCATGAAATATAACATAATATTCAAATTAATTGTTACTAATCCTAGCTACAAAACTAGAAGAAATAACCATTTTTTCAAATTAAAATGTGAAAATGTAATCTTTTGATTGGGCGATTGATTCTGCAAACTGCGGTTTTCGCGTTTTCTCTAGAAACTTGAATCCACTTTCCGATTATGGTATCGAAATTATACTGAATGATTTAAATTTTCGTGGCAAAATTGAAAAAAAACTGATATTGCGAACTGCGCCCTCTAGCAATTTTATTTGAAACTGTCGAGTGCCGATGAATACGATACTTGAAAACACTGACATTTCTCTTACAAACAAGCCTGAGTTTGCTGTAATCAGATAAGTCATTTAGAAAACAGTCATTTAAATTATTAGACATTGTGGGGCTTTCTCCTTGTCTTATTAAGGCCGGTACGCCAATGACCCTCAGACAAAAGTTATGCG
Source organism: Abscondita cerata (assembly GCA_030710515.1). NCBI lineage: Eukaryota > Metazoa > Arthropoda > Insecta > Coleoptera > Lampyridae > Abscondita > Abscondita cerata. The sequence continues at coordinate 250,723 of JALBCR010002611.1, read as the reverse complement.
GAATTATTCAGGCTTTCTAATGATGTTATTAAAGTCATAGCTTCATATGAAAATTTTCAAAGAAATCTTGAATTTTAAGCCTCGCCCTGTCAATTGCCCCCTTTCGGCGAAATTCTGAAGTTTTTGAGATATGACCGCGTACCAAGCTTAATGAAACAGCCTGTATATTTTACTTACAAATAGAAACTGTGGCCAACTTTATTCACTTAGTCTTTGCAACACGTCACACCTGCGAACATTTTCCAAGAAAATAAAATCAAATTTCAATTTAGACTTGGAATTAAATGTGAAATTAAAAGTACAAATATTTAACATTTTTTGATTTTTATTACATCACCTGAAAGAGATCCATTATTTGAACACATGCATACAACTACATACAAAATCTAAACACATAAGACGTATAGAGAAGCTTTTAAAACCATTTCAATCTTTAGTTTGATTTACAATCGAAGTTTCAATTTGATCACGATCTTTTATTACGCTTTCCAAATCGGACACCGCTGCGGAAACTTGGAAAAGCCTTCCAAATATGTCGGACAGGTCAGACTCCTGATTGGTGATTATGTAGCAATCTGGAAACTATATTTAGAAAACAAAATTAAATGAGTTCTTACGCGTACCAGCACGTTCTTGAACCAGTTTTTTGCAATACAAATTTATAATCAGACTTATATCATCGTAGCATTCAGAATCAAAATCTTGGCATAACTGGTCACGATGATTCTTGATGAATGATATGACGTTAGACCACTTTTCGAAATTAATCAGTTCTTGAAGCATAGCTTCCAAATCTTCTAAACTTGTAGGAGTTGTCGATACACCCATGGAGGATACTGGAGTAGGAGTTCCTCCATCCGCTTCGGTATCTTCAATTGCTCGAGTAAGAGCATTTCTTACCAATACAATTTCCGGAGTTATATCTCTAAACTGAAATATTGGCAAAGTGAACATAGTTTGTAACAGGATTCAAATTGTAATTGTACCTGCATATTTTTCAAAGTGGTCACCAAAGAAGTAACCATTTTGTTTGCAGCCTCTATTAAAAGAAGCAACTGAAAGTGTAGTTTGTACAAAGCCCTTCCGAGATCTAGCAAATACTCGTCGTTGCGTTCATCTGATTGTTGTCCGCTGAGCATTTCTAGCTTCAGAGTTGTTTTAATTGCGTCAGAATACTAAAAATTGAAATTTTAGTGGTCAAAGGAACCTGTTTTTTAGCGGGAATAAGTTAGCCATAACTTTTTGAAGTAAAGAATTTGCAAGCCATCACATTAATTAACAAATAACTGTGTGTGAAGGGATATTTTAAATAAATTACGCGTAAAAGAAAAGAAGTACAATATAAATTAAATGGGACTTTAATTATTAAACGAATTTTGATGACGACGATGTTGAGATCACGCAACTGATGATGCAACATACAACACTAAAAACAAAACAAAAGTGAAAGCGCAACCTTTCGGGTGTTACAGTATTTAAGCACTTCTTGCCTTTATACTTATCAATTCGTGCATAAGTCTTAAAAAAGTTCATTATTTTAACTATTTCCTACAGAATACGATTCAGTTATTAAAAAAATGAATTAAAGTGAAGTTAATTTGAGTGAAAAGTTAGGGCTAACTTCTTCTGGGTACTTTTTTACCATTGTTGCTTGATCTTTCTTATCGCAAAATGTTTCCAAGTGCTCTTGAACCTCAAGCATTCCGAAACGCAAAGATTCCGTTAATTTTGTGCAATTTACGGTTGACGAATTAAACCAAATGATATGAGAAGGTAATACACGGTTCATGATTAGATCAATCATTGAGTACAGTCTGGAACTGATTAATTTAATTGTTGGTAATCCACTCGATGCAGATTGTGATAAATATGAACACGATTCTCTCGTAATAACCACCGCAGAGTTGCTGATATTCTGCAATTTTCTATGTTAAAAACAGTGACGGCAGAAATACTTTTTTCACCTTTATCAGTTTTTGCAGTTGATGAAACAATTGCACTGTGTTAGCAGGTGATTGTGTTATAGTGTTTTGTACGTACGATGTCCATAAATCGACTGCGTCGTTTCGTGCATTCGGACGAATATTTAAAAGACTGGCTAAATTAGGTGACGCATTACAAGGAGTTACATCCCCCAAGTCACCAGCACTGGATCCGCTGAAGTTTAAAACTTCGATCAACCCGAATTCAAAAATCTAAAACGTTTACCTTGTATCTGATCTTGTGCTAGAATCACGTCTTGGACGAAGGTCGTTGAGGCTCAACGAAGAAGGAGGAAATACAGCACTGACTCCTGCAGAGCTTGTCTCAAATTCAGGAGCCACCGCTATTTCGTCCAATGGTGATTCAGACCCAACTTCATCATCAGATGATTCTTCAGTTGCAACTCTCTGTGAAATAAAATTTCAATACAATTTATAAAAAAAGGACCAATTCACCTTTCTCACTGTAAGAATCGGTGTTTTCTCGCTGATACTTTCGTCGAGCAGTTTAACACTTGGTGGTTCTTCTTCTCCTTCGCTCAAAGGCCTTCTGCGCACACCCCAGTTAAAGTTATCAGTACTCTCTCCCTCTATGCTTTCGCTTTCATATTCCAAAAAGTCGAAGTCTTTGAAAACTCCAAAATCGGTAGCGGTGTCATCCCGACGTGAACCACCGCTGAAATCATTATTCGCAACGGATACTTCTTCCGTGCTGGAAGCCATACTCGACTGCCTCTCCAATAAATCTGAGCTTTGACTAAATATAACCTGTTAAAAATAAATACTAGACAAAAGCACTAAGTCGTAATTAATTACGCACCGATGGACTCTTCGGTAATCCAACGCGTTGACCACAAGCAGTTAAAAGATTTACCAAGCATTCTCTAACACGTCCCTAAAAATTCAAATTGCATAATATACGTGAAAAATGTCGTGATAAAACTAACTTGAGACATCCATGGACGTTTCCACCCCGATAATGGTGCCGTATCAGCCGGACTCAAAGAACAAGATCTTCTCGGAGACGCAACCGGTTTCGTCGTTACGTTACTCTCTTCGCTTTTAACCAAAAGCCGACGCCCAATCACAGGTGTCTGAGATAAATCAAAAGTAAATTCCATAGTTCTACCTGGAAGTTCCTTCTTTGTAAAAACTTCCGTGTCCGTAAATGAAGGATGCGGTACAGATGTCAAAGACCCTTCCCAATAACTGTGTTGCACCGACGCCGGCGGAGCAACTAACGAACTCGATCTGGTCACGACCAGTTTTAAAATTTTAAGAGCTTCTTTCCAGTGAACTCCTTCGATGTACTTCGCAATAACTCTTAAAAGATCGCCGTTAATTGGTCGAGCAGCTGCCGATGCCAAATCGACGTAATGCAAAATGCAATGTACAATGTTCAAAATAGGCAACTGCAAAGTGGAAGGTCCTTTTTCTAATACTTCAATAAGAAATGCGAGCATATTCAAACTTAAGTGTGAATAGGTATCGTAAAGATATTTAACAACACATTTGGTCCATTGGAAACTTTCTTTGCTGAAAGTTCTGCGACTATACAAATTCATCACGGTTCCCAGATTTTCTAGTTTCTTACTTTTTTCTACGCTAACCTGTATCAAAACAATATCTAATACTACATCCTTACTATTAATTAAATCTTACTTGCGCGATGTTATCGGCGCTCCTTATGCACAATTCGTTCGCGTCTTCGTAATTTAACAACATATACGGAAGAAGACCAATGACGTTCATCGGAAAGGCAATACTCTGAGACGGATCAACCACAACCAAGTCCAAAAGAGGTGTAAACTGAGACAACAACGCTACCACAGGTTCGTAAATGTTCGGATGCGTACAACCCTGTAACAACTCGAAAATAAATCGCATCCCTAATAAATCCCGTTACCCATTACCTTTAACAACAAGGCGTGAACCCCCGGAAAAGAATTCCAACGCAATTGCGTTTGTAGTTTTTCTACTTTGTCCCTGGCGTCCGGCCTATCCAAAGGAAGGCGATGTAATATTCTCGCTAACAATCTCAAAGCCAACAAAAACTCGTGCTCATAATCCGACTCCAACAACGAGACAGATAGCCAAAACAACTGTGCCAAAATAGTGAGCTTATCGTCTTGCGATGCCGAGTCGCTTAAAAGCTTCAAACTTTGAGCCGATCTCGATCTCGACAAATTTGAGCCAAATTTATTTTTGTCCATTTCACAACTGGTCCTGTTTCTCAAGTCTTTTGTGTCACCTCCAGGGGAGCCTGATGATTTCCTTAAAACGTACGACACCGAATAGCTCGTGCTACGTATGTGTCCCATTTGATTTATACAAGAAAACGAAGGCAGCGCGTCGGCGCCCATGATGTTTCCGTACGGATTTCGCTTACTAATTAACTCTTTATTGTTTAAATTAGGGGTAGATTTAAAGAAATCTTTCATTAGATCTAAAGGTCTAAAGTCTGATTCCAAAGAATCCACTGCCGATTCTAGTGTCAACAACAATTCCGTAACGTATCCCTGCATGTCTTCGCCTTGTTCGGCAACGGTTTCGACCAACCGACTTAAAATATCTGAGAGCATTCGCGAAGAGATGGGAACTCTAAGTGATCGATAGATTTGGAGAGAACGGCCGGCGTAGTGTCTAGATGAACAACTAAGACCTAGTTGAAGAGCGGTTTGAGCCCATCTTTCATTTATGTGAGAGTTAGGAAGCGATTCGCGAAACACACGTAAAATGTGTTGCAAAATATGTCCATTTGTTCCGCGCTACGCACCATCCAAACTTTAGCGGTAATGTCTTCGTAATTCCATAGAGGTTGATTTTGACGTGTTGCCAAAAAGTCGATGAGGGATTTTATTACGTCGGCGACTGTAAGATTCGGTGCAGGTTCGGTAGCGTTCCAAGTGGAGGACTCTTCGGGAGTGACAATAACCGGTGGAATAGTCGCCTCCTTTTTATCACCTTTAAAAAAATCACTGTAAAAAGAATTAGTGATTGTGCAAAGAATAACCTGTAGTGGAGTTGGAAGCTGTGTCTTTATTGGCGGCAGATTCCGTATTTTGGGCACCTTGTGCCGAGTTTTGAAGGTATGAATCAAAAACAGGATTCGTTTCTAAAAAATAAAAATTCACCGCTGTTTTGTCGTAAAATATAGTTATGTACCTGTAAATGTATTTTGTGGCACGGGCAATGCCGGTGTTGGAAGGCCCAAACCTAACAAATTAGTTTTACTGTTTAAGATGATATGAGCTACGGTAAGATGATCGTTATGTTGTGCCATCACAATTAATAGATTCAGTAAAAGTTGTTTGCAATGTTGATATACCATTGGTCTGGTATTATCTAAACCCAAAAATAAAATGTGCAACATTAAAGGAACGTGTATAGTCCAGTCTAATTCTAAACCATCAACAACGACATCACAGAGTAACATCACAGCTACATTACACCTACAAAAAAAGGTGGTTACCTAAGAATAACTATCTAAAAAATAAGTACCTATGAAATCCAGATATAGGTTGTGAACTATCGGGTAAATATTCAGTCAAGGGTGCAAAATATCCACCATACTCTGGCATTGGTAGTGGATGAGGTTGCGGTATTGGAATGTCAAATTTATCACCAGCATTGAGAGGACGAGATAGTGCGAACAAATCCTCACAAGGTTGCAACTACTCAAAAATAAACATCAAAAGGCGAAAAGAATGATGTAAACTTACGTCAGGATCAGTGGTCGGTGTAGATACATCTTCAGATAAATTGACACCACCTAATATCCTTACTTTATCTAATCTGGGGGACGCGAACTCGGGCATCCCTTTTATGGTAGAATCCGTTTTTGGTGATGCCGACTTCATAGGATCTTCTCCACTATGCCTTTTTGTGTGAATGGTACCCTTTTCGACACCGACGTCGCTCCTACTATTATAATCAGATGTTCCAACGCCCCCCCGTACCGTCAGAATGACTCGACGCTTTCCGCATCACTGTTAAACGGTAAAATGGTGGAGTTTCCGTTCTTTCGATCAAACAATTAAGAGTTTCAACCGTTTGAAGTTCAAACATCATTTCGTCGAGTAACCGCCCTGGTTGTACTCGTGCTAAGTACAACACAACGCGTTTCGCCTATTGTAAAGATTTCTGAAGTCCATTATCGCAGGATTTATAGTACTTACGTAGGAAAGAAGTTCGCACGGTGCCATACCCGACACAATTATTAAGTAACGAATTATGACTTTCATGTTGTTAGGCCATGACGTACAAAGGGTGGCCCAAATCGATTCCATTTCTTTCGGATGATTGTCTCGAACTACAGAAAAGTTTATTAACACCGATTTAGTTTTACCAAAAGATTTACCTTAGCAGTAATATAAAAAATGTTGTTCAACACCATTTCGGTGGCTTCGGCAGAGCCCCATCCTTCCCTTCGCCCACCTGCTCGTCCCATGTCATTCGCGTAATACTATTTCATTTAGATTATATATAGTAACTCGAGAACAAACTTAAAAATAATTATACCTGATAATAAAATAAGGGGTTGGTGGGTGGAACGTTGGGATCAACCAGTTCCATATTGTGCAGCCAAGGTAACAAATATTGCAGAAGTAATTGACGAAGTTCTGGTCTTGCAGTTTGAAATCGATAAGTTATTTCTGAAAGCAATTAATATGTAGTAATGGATTTATTGCCGCAAATAATATGCTTTGAAAGCATATAGTATACCTACCTACCAAGCTTTTGTATAAATCAATACTATTAGAGAATGATCTAAATACAACCCTCCTTAATCATAATATATATTAATTTTAAATAGGAACAAAAATGTAAATAGATAAAAGCAAAAAATAGGTAAATTAGTGAAATTCCAGAAGGTATAGTTTTTATTTTTCATTTTTAACCGCCTACAAAAAAAAATTATGTTTATCCATTCGACCCGTGTTTCCGTAACAGAAGGTTTGCAGAACGCATTCGTTCTTTTATTCGCCGTAACATACTTTTACTACTCTACACGTTATATTTGAACAATTTTTTTAAAAACACATTGTCTCGTTTTCACTTTTGTGAGCCAAGAACAATTTTTTCTGTAAGTAAGGTAAGATTTTGATTAAACTTGTTTTTTATTATTATAATACCGAAGATTTGATTAGATTTTAAGCACAATCGCTCGAATCGAAAGAGCACTTTAGAGAATTTTCGTATATTTGGAAAGCATTTTATCGGTCGCTATGTGGAGTTCTGTGACGCATTACTTAATTTTTCTTCTATTTTAATCTAAATTGCTATCTGGGACTATTTATTGTAGGGATGAATTTATTTTAAGAAGAAAACAAATTCATTTTTTCGTCATTTCCGTTTATACTACAAATTATAAAAAATGTTTGAATTTTTTTTTGTTAAATAAATTTTCATTTTAAACAGCACACTAGGAAAACTTTTTCCACATCAAGGCTTTATTGTCAGTTTGAAAAACTTTCTCTGTCGTTATTACTTCTTGACGTACAAATAACGTTTATTATTTTCCTGTCTGTGATACCTATCGAAATAAAGTCACAAGTATTACTTTAGCAGACTTCGTTGTTCTGTTCTTGATTACGAAACGCTTTGTTTGTAAAAGAATGTAATTAAACGGAGGATTCTTATTTGTTGTTTAAATTTTTAAATTTATTCACCCTAAACTTGGCCATAATTAATAAAAATTATTCCACTGTTAGAAACGTTTGTTATTGCTAGTTTTAGCTAATCAATACCAATTATATACCTTATCAGAAAATGAATATGTGAAAAATGTATTTGTCTCAATTACATGAAAAAGAATTTGCAATTAATTTCGTTTTGCTACACTCCAGTGTTTTACGGAAGAGAGCAATACAAAGCGTATTTAACCACATATTTAATCCTGTGTACACGCATATGATCCCTTTTCGACTTATTTTCTTATTTAGCTGCTTTAATTAAACTTTTTGATGTATAATGAGAACATTTTTCAGTGATCGCAAGGTCGTGTCACTGTATGAATTTTTTAACTATGTGTATTGTATAGTATTAGGATAAATTTGTGTATTGTTTAGTATGAAGATCAATCGATATGAGGTGTGTGAGTGAACAATGTTGATATACATAAATTATTTACGCTTTAAGCAATACAATATTAGTTATTTATTTATTATTTATTGACTATAGTTTCAACTCAAAAATTATTGTGAGTCATCTTCAGAATACAAAATATTTTTTATACAAACGTTAAATATGACATTTGGTTTACATGGAAATTTAGAAAAACATAAATTGGTTTGTAATATAAGGTTTTTTTTAAATATAAACTAGGTATGTAAAATGTTTGAATCTGGAGTTAATTAAATTAATATTAAGGACATAAAAATTCTGTTTGATAATTTAATGTAAGATCGTCAAAATTTGTTTGATCATTGATTATTAAATTTGGATTTGTTGTTTTAATGTATATTATTTCTAATTTATCTAAAATTTGTCTATAATAATTAGTTATTTTAAAAGGATGTATGAGTGAATGATTTAAATGTTTATGTTTGTTTTGGATAATGTATTTAGCGAAAGTTGATTTAATTGCATCTAAATTATAAGAATATTTTTCTGGTTGTTTAAGATATCTTAGATGTTCTTTTAATCGAATTGTAAAATTTCTTTTAGTTTTACCAATATATATTTTGTTACAAGAGCATAGTAGTTTGTATATGCCGCTTGATTCAAGACTATTATTTATATTTAAATTTTGTGAAAAAATGTTAGCTAAATTGGTAGGAGCTTTGAAGACAAATTTATAAACAGTTAATTTATTCAGATCTTTAATTATGTTAATAAATTCAGGAATAAAAGGAATTGAAATGTATTTATTTTTGGTTTTCATTAATTATAATTAATGTTGTTAGATTTTTAAATTATGTACATAATTAAATTTATTAAACATGTTTAAAATAATTTTGAATTAAAATTAAAAATGAACAATGTTGAGTTTAAAATATGGTTAAGTATGTCCCCAATTTCCCTATACCCCTAGCAAATTTCATGAAAATATATTAAACGGTTTTCAAGATATTGCCTTGTAACACTCACCCTGTATATATAGAGTTGTTAAAAGGTAAGTTCATATTGTATAAGTTGTATATAAAATTTTGAACCAAATGGAAATGTACATGGAGGAGATTCTGGAAGCAATAGAACAATGTTATGCTAAAATTAGACAATGTTAGAAAAGTATTATACAAGAAAGAATGGAACAAAGTCAGTTACAATATAATGAAAAGATAAAACAGCATTACGCAGAAATTAACCAATATTATGAAGATTGGGTCGCTTACGCGACCCTTGCCCAGCTCCGTTTCGCGGCGATGGGGTTTGCTGCTTCGCAGCAATCTATTGTCGCGGGGCTAGTTTGGTAAAGACACGGCTCGCTTCGCTCGCCAGATTGTAAACATCAAAGTAGCGTCGTTTTCCGAATGCAAATTTGATAAAAACACGGCTCGCTTCGCTCGCCAGATTGTAAACAACACAATGGCGTCGTTTTCCAAATGCAAATTTGATAAAGACACGTTTAGCTTTGCTCGCCAGATTGTAAACAATAAAGTAGCGTCGTTTTTCAAATACAACTTTTTTTTTATCAATTATAATTTAGAAATTATGGCCGTTTTTCGCTGATAAGTTTTGAAAAGGTCGAAAAAAAAACTGAATCAGCCAAAAATTTTTATTTCTTTATCTGCGTATCATGCTTTTCGAATTTTGTAAATCGGTCCGTAACTAAGCGAGTTGTGGTCAACTTACAGCTCAAATTTTTTTAACAATTTTTAACATTTTTTTTAACCTCAAAGATGCCCTGGTACAAAAATCTAAATCGAAAAATAAAGACACATCTTTCGTAAACTTGGAACTTTTTTTCAAACGAAAATATCTCAAGCCGTTCTAATGTGAGACGAATTTGAAAAAAGGTCGATTTTCGCATAAATTTCAAGTTTTAAACCTGTACTTGAATACTTTGATTTTTCGTTGAATCAAATGGTAAATCGGACCGTATCGACTTTTTCGAAAAATTTTTTTTCCATCTTATACTTTGTTAAGTTTAGACGTTTCTAGGGGCTACCGGAAAACGATGTACGGATCTCACGGTTTAGAAGATATAAGCCTTTAACGATTTATCTACGGATTGTAGACAAAAGTTTGAAACTTGGTCCAAATAGTTTGTGTACCTCCTACAGCCGTATGATAAAAGCCACATTTAAGTGCCGTTTAAAAGAGAAAACTGTAAATTGTGTCTTTTCTCATCGGAAATTTAAAAAAAAAATTACTTCTTCGGATACCTGCTTCTTTTAGCCCGCGTACGGTTCTCTCGAACGGAAGCTACGACGTCGTTTTCGTTATCGCCAGCGGTTTCGGCGAACGTCGACGTCGTTTTCAATGAGTAGAAAGAGCGCGGATAGTGCGCGTTCGAGTGGGAGGAGACGGTCGAGCAATATTATATGTCGAAGCTGACAAAAGCTGAAAAGAATAGAACAAAACAAGTGCAAAGTCATGAAAAAACTAAAGAAAATACTATGGATAATCGTAACGGTAAAATGCTATAAAATGGAAAAGAAATTGAAGATATGTAAAGATGAAAAGATAAATGATAAGTTAGACAAAGAGATGACCATGATGCCAACAGAAATTAAAATAGAAGGTAAAGTTGAAAATGGATGTAAAAAATAGATAAAATGAAATATAGCTGAAATAAAGTTAGAAATGAGTAATGATACGAAGTTAACAAGAAATTAATGAATGAAATGCCTACGATGCAAATGAAAATAAATATTATAAATGAGATTAAACATAAAAATGAAATTGAGAAATTATATGAAAAGAAAAAGGGCAAATTGACGAAATATGTAAAAATATGTATTAGGGCGGTCTGAAAAGTTTCCGACCTCAACGTGAAAATGGCAGCACTCGTCAATAAAAGTCAGGGAATGTAGTTGTGCATCTTTTGACAGCAACACATCAAAGTTTCAGCCATTTTAGACGCGTAGTTTTTATTTGACAGTTGTTTGAGTGAGTCGATGTGAATATTTTTGTGAAAATAGAGAAAATCGAGTATCGAGCTGTCATAAAATATTTGTTTTTGAAAGGGAATACGCCTACGCAAATTAAAGATGAGTTAGACTCTGTGTATAAGGACTCTTCACCATCATTTATCACTGTGAAATTTTGGGCAGCTGAATTTAAACGTGGCCGCAAGAGCTTGGGAGATGATGAACGTTCGGGACGTCCAAAAACTGTAACTACTGACGATAACATCGTTAAAGTTCACCAAATGGTGTTAGACGACCGCCGAATTAAAGTGAGAGATATAGCAGAGGCAATGAAAATGTCCAAAGAACGTGTTTGTCACATATTAAATCAAGATCTAGGCATGAGAAAGCTGTCCGCGCGTTGGGCGCAGCGTTTGCTAACGTTAGACCAAAAACGTGTTCGAATGAACATTTCCAATGCTCTGTTGGCGCAGTTTAGGCGCAATAAATCTGAGTTTTGGCGCCGATTAATTACTGTAGATGAAACTTGGATACACAATTATAAGCCTGAAAAAAAAAATACTGTCAAAACAGTGGACTGCAAAGAGTGAACCGGCTCCAAAAAAAGCAAAATCTGTTTTTTCGGCTGGGAAAGTGATGGCGACTGTTTTTTGGGATAGTCATGGAGTTATCCTAATCGATTATCTTCAAAAAAGAAAAACCACTACAGGAGCATACTACGCATCATTACTTGACAAGCTGAAGGCAGAAATTGCGGATAAACGGCCACATTTGCAAAAAAAGAAAATACTGTTCCACCAAGACAACGCCCCGTCTCACACCTCAACAGTTACCATAGCGAAAATCCATGAATTACGGTTTGAACTGCTTGACCATCCACCTTATTCACCAGATCTAGCCCCAAGCGACTTCTTTCTGTCCCCTCAACTAAAAACTGCGCTCGGAGGACAAAGATTTTTGAGAAATGAGGAGGCAATCACCTTCGTGAACAATTATTTTGCAGAGAAGAACGCCGAGTACTATTTGGGCGGATTAAAGAGATGGGAGCATCGCTGGGAGAAGTGTATAGAGTCACAAAGAGACTATGTAGAAAAAAAAATAAATTTTAAGATAAAAATTCGTGTAGCTATCTTAGGTCGGAAGCTTTTCAGACCACCCTCGTATATGAGTAACGAATTAAGCAAATGCCAAGTACGCAAATAAGAATAAATGTGGAAAAAAAATTTAATATGAAAATGAAACTGAAACGAAAGCAAGTATATCTAAGATGAAAATTGAAGACGACTTAAACATGAAACAGAAGTACGATGACTAACGGAAGTTTTAAACGTAGAGAAATAAATACAGGGTAAGAAAGGAGCAATCAATGCACAAATTGGAACCACGGATGAAATAACGTGGAAGGGTCACGTAAAATAAAGAGATGGAAGATATCGTGTTAAACGTAGCCAATAATGATAAAGAAATCTAAAGAAAAGAAAAAAATGAATTGTATTATGAAGTATATGATAAAATTAAAAGGATGAAAACAGAATGGAAAAATCAACAACGAGATGAAAATAGCCAGAAAAGACCAAACTGCAAATAAAAAGGGAAAATGTTACTATGAAATTGCAAAAAGAAAAATCATAAAGAAACGAAATTTAACTGGAAGAACGAATAAGATACAAAGAACGTGAGAAGAAAAAATAAACAGTAAACTAAAGGATAATAATATGTAGTTTACAATTAAACTCAGTTAAGAATAGTACACGAGTACGATAAAAATTAGAAACAAAATTTAAACAACTTAGTTTAGAAACGTGTGAATGTGAAAAATGAGAAAGGAATAAACAAAGTAAGAAACATTAGGCGAGAGGAGAGTTTTATATTGAAAAACAAATAGAAAAAAAAAAAAAAAATAGAAGTCAATGATAAACAGTGAGTTACGACCATATAAAATAAATAAAGTAAACCTATAAATTAAAAAAATATTGATAGTGACAAAACAAGATGAAAATGTAATGTAAATTTGATTATCCTTTTATTAATAAAGAGGAATAAATTGTCAGAAAAAATGTTTAAGTTGCAAAAACCTGTGTATATTGATTTTAATAAGTATGCATTTTATTAATCCAAACAGTTAGAGATGTGGTATATTCGATTAGTTGATAAGATATTTACAAAGTTAAATAATAATTTACTTATATACAAAGTTATATTTTGTTTATGCAGTGATCGCAAAGTCGTGTCAGGGAATGAATTTGTAACTATGTGTAAGCATTAGGATAAACTTGCATATTGTTTAGTATGAGAATAAATGGATATAAAGTGTACGTGCTTCAACGAAGTGAAAGTGGGAAGGAGACGGTTTTGAGTAGTGAACAATGATGGATGGTGCATCGAACAATTAATAGTAAGTAATAATAGTAATAATAATAATAAGTTCGCGCATCGTAGAAATTGATTTAATGGAAATAAAACCAAATGACAATAATAAATAAAGTGCATCACCAAGTAATTAATTAAAGAAGCACTAATAAAAAATAACTATGAAGAGTATGAAAAGTAAACATCAAGGTTAATAACAAACAAAAAAACCAGGTCGTAGAAGTCATCGTTCAAGGTCGCAAAAAGTTACACCGATTACGTCATCAGTAAATGTTAATAAAGTTAGTGCATTAACTATGAAATAGATTTTTTCCACGACCACTATAAAAACTTTACATTTCGTAGTCATATAATTTGTCATATCTAAACGTCTGCAGAAAATCATTTCGTTACTAGTAAGTGTATACAGGGTTATTCACGGTAAACGACACGGAATATTACAGCCAAACTGTTCAATAAAATTGGAAAAATATATCTGGGATGGATAGAGACCTATAGGAGGAATATGTTAAAATTATTTTTGAAATGTACAGGTGTTCCAAAATACACAGAACGTATCAAAGTTGTATTTTTCTTATGGAATGTCCTGTATATTATTACATTTTCAGTGTTTACAAACAAAATAAGAAAGGACAGGTTTACCTTACTTAAACCTACAGGTTTTGAGATATTTTGTATTTTATGAAAAACTCGTTACAAATTTGCCGACTCATATCTCAGCAACTATTTTCTTTCTCCAAACTAAATTTGCACTAAAGTTTATCAATTAATCAGATTTTATGTAGAACTAGGTTCGCGTAAAGATTTTCAGTTTCTTTAATTTAATTTTAATTTTAATAAGCAACTGGAACGTGCCATTTAAACAGATAATTGCTTAAAAGCTGAATTATGGTTGCGCATTAATTCTTTTGTCAATTTGAAGAATTAAGTTTTTTAAGAGAGCTTTATTCTTTTTAGATGCTTGAATTTTATTTTCCATTAGAGAAAGCTACGTGTGCAAATTTATTTAATTATTGATTACAAGTAAATTATTTATACATATAATTCGAAAGCCTTTTCAGTTTTATAATTCATTTGATTACATTTTATTGTTTTGTAAAAACATTTTTATTTTTATTATGCCCATGTTGTTGGGGTAACTTATTCTTTACGTAAACATTAATTAATTCTGCAACTGTATGCGCTTTCTAAAGATAATGCCTTTGGAATGCAATTGAAATTGAATTACGTCTATGTTTAAAGCTTTCAGTAGAGGTGCCAAAAAAGATATCGTTCCGTTACAGAAAATAATTTCAACGTTCAATGCTCAAATATGTATTTGATTTTTTTGTATAACAAATATTCTAACTAGAATATAATAACGATCTTACAATTACAGGAAGAGAGTATGAGAGACAAGGGAGGGAGGAAAAAAGAACAAAAGTGGTTACCAAAAGTTATTTATAGAGGGAAAAGAGTAGAAATGGAACAGAATAAAAAACTAGTTAAATAAATGCAAGAAGAAAGAAAAGTTAGTAAGTGAAATTCTAAAAAAAACTAATCGTCAATAGTGAAAAGAAATGCAAGGAGACAGATATGACAAAGATAAAGGATATGAAAGTACGACAAATAAAACGTAAAGAAAATATAGATAAGAAGCTAGAAAAAATATTTAAAAATAAATACATAAAATACCAAAAGCTCAACAGAAAAAGAATTTGAATAGGAATTCGAGAAAACTGGTTTAGATGTACTATGATTAGCAGAGACAAAAAAGAAAGGAAGATGTGAAATCGAATTAGAAGAAAGGCACTATACAACGGGGTAGAGAAGACTCGGAGAGCACAAAAAGGAGTGGGTTGTATTATCAGAAAGGAGAAAATAAATTGCATAAAGAAGTGGACTGGAATTTCTAAAAGAATATTGAAGATAAATTGGAAATAAAAAACAGACAAGAATAACTTTTGTGGTGGTCTATGGACCAGACCAAGATGAGATTGTACAAAAGAAAGAAGAATTTTGGAAACCACTAGAAGAAGTTATGGAAATGACTATAATAATAGGGAATTTAAATGGAAGAGTAGGGAAGATAAATAAAGAAACAGGATAACACCAGAAATAATAATGGGTTTCAACTTATAGAATTTTGTATTCAGAATCGTGCATAATAACGAACACCTTTTATAAATACAAGGATATCACAGAAATAGTAAGTAGGAAAGAAAAGTCCATTGTACAGGGTGTCCCATTTTCGTTGTAAGTGCTGGGTATCTCGGTTATTAGTGAAGGTAGAATGATGCGGTTTTCGCAATACCGTGCCACTTTTTTATGAATCAAAAGATGCCGTAAGTATAATTGTCGTAGCCCTCTTCAGTTTTCAGATACAGTGCGATTGTGAAAAGGTAGCATTTTTAAACACCCCTCGTAGCTCGACTATCTGTTGACTTATCAGAAAAGTAAAAATTGATTCTTGTTGAACTGTTTGGGTAGAATTCAGTGGCGTGCTTGAATTTTTTCTTGGGGCTACCGTTTTTAAGATATGACCCAAACCTGTAATTTTTTAAATAAAACACCCTGTACAACTAATATAACGGCGTCCACCTAACGCTTCCGGTTGTACCGGAAGTTGACATCATCTTCGTTATTTTAAATGGAACACCCTGTATAATAATGCAATTTTCTATTCTACGTTAATTTTTAGATAAACTTTTATTAAGGTTTCCTATTTTTAAATTTAACCGTTTTTGAGATATTTAATTTTTTCCAAAAAAAAAATTAAAAAACACTTCCTAATTTAAAGAGATGTGTATGTTACAATAATAAAGTTAAAGTGGACACAACTGAAACTATAAGCTTCCCTCCCATGATTTCATAATTACTTAATTTCATACAGGGTGGTAGAAATGTAGTGCCGAATTTAATCAAGTTCAAACCATCATAACTTACTTATTTTAATGGAACACCGTATATGTTGCACAACTCGATGAATAATTTTGTTCTCTTTCGAATGGTATAATGGTTCCCTATACCTATCTTCTCTGGTGTTCAAAGTATTTACTGTTATTCGTGCAGTCAACGGATTGCGCATAATTTCTTGCGAGGATGGCTGTGAAATTTTAGTGGAACTTCAAAACAAGCACCTAATCTGTCACCAGTTTATTGTTGTCAATTTAACACAATCATACAGTGAAGGCTAATTTGAGTCTTATTTATTGCTAAATAATGGAAACTAATGAATAACAGTAAATACCTTGAAAACCAGAGAAGATAGGTATAGGAAACCATTATACCATTCGAAAGAGAACAAATTATGCATCGAGTTGTGCAATAATATACAGGGTGTTCCATTAAAAATAAATAAGTTATGATGGTTTGAACTTGAATAAATTCGGCACTACATTTCTACCACCCTGTATGAAATTAAGTAATTATGAAATCATGGGAGGGAAGCTTAGAGTTTCAGTTGTGTCCCCTATACATTTTATCTCTTTAACTTTATTTTTGTAACATACACATCTCTTTAAATTAGGAAGTGTTTTTTAAATTTTTTTTGAACAAAATTAAATACCTAAAAAACGGTTAACTTTAAAAATAGGAAATTTTAATGAAAGTTTAGCTAAAAAATAACGTAGAATCCAAAATTGCAATAATATACAGAGTGTTCCATTTAAAATAACGAATATGATGTCAACTTCCGGTGCGACCGGAAGCGTTAGGTGGACGCCATTATTTTAGTTGAAAACAACATGCCCAAAAACACCTAAAGCCAAATTTTCAAAATTCAAATCGAAGAAGTCTGTGAAATATGTCTAATGTCTCGTCACCGTAGGACACACTGTATAATAGTTAATATTTTCTATTTTTAAATATGTTAAAACTTTTCAAAATAATGAAATTAACATAACATTATCATAGTTGGTTAAACGGTTTTACTCAAAATTTCAAGAAAATACCTAATTCAGACAAAAATATTCTAAAGAAAACAATCAACAACAAGGGCGATTTGAATTTGGGGTCTCTTGTTTCATCCTAGGAACCACAATTAAAATTTCATTTATGAGGGTAGTCTAACAGCCAATCGGTATCTACAAATTGTTGAAAATATTCTGCCTGAAATTCTGGACGAAGTTCCATTGTCCAACCAAAATAACATAATATTTCAACAAAACGGAGCACCTGCTCATAATGCGTTAGGATGTATCTTGATAATGCCTTTCCAAATCGTTGGATATGTACTTATGGCCTTATAAGATGGTCCCCTAGGTCTCCGGACTTGTCTATTTTAGACTTCTTTGTATGGGGCCACTTAGAAAGTAAGATTTATGCCAATCGACATAACGACGTCCTAGAACTGCGAAACGCAACCCGTCAAGTTTACCAAGATTTAGAGGACGAAATATTGTAATTTTAAATGCTTTAAACAGAATTACGAAAGTTTGTGAGTTCTGTTTACTGGAAAACGGTAATTATTTCGAACAATATTTTTAATCTATAATGTAATTTTATTTTTTTTTTGTCTACTTATTAGAATGTGCATATGTGTATAACGCATTTTTTAATTTTTTAACTAAAACCTTTTAGCGTACTACAAACATAGGATGTTAATGTCATTGCTTTAAAAAGTTTTGACATATTTTAGTATAGTTTTAAAGTGAAAAAAATATGCAATTTAATGACATTAAAATACACAGGGTGTCCCATTTAAAAATATTATAAATTTGGATCATATCTCAAAAACGGTACTTCCAAGAAAAAAATCTACGCAAAAAGTTCTATTAGGATCAATTTTTATTTTTCTAATACTTTAACAGATAGCCGAGTTACGAGGGGTGCTTGTAAATGCAATCTTTTCAAAAGCGCCCTGTATCTGAAAATCGAAGAAGGCTACGACAATTTTACTTACGGCATCTTTCGTTTCATAAAAAAGTAGCACGGTATTGCAAAAATCGCATCCCTCCACCTTCACTAATAACCGAGATACTCCGCAATTACAACGAAAATGGGACACCCTGTACATTATCTAATAATAAACAGACAATATAAAAATAAAATAAAATCTATAAGAGTTAAAATAGAACCAGAAATATATTCAAGCCACTTACTACTGATGTCAAAGATGACGGTGCAAACAGAAAGATATAAGACAACCAAGAATAATAAAGATATTAGAAGTGTTTGTAACGAAGCAATCAAATCGTACAGGGTGGCAACTAAGGGAGGTAAGATGCTGTATATCGGAAACCACTTAACTTACGACTCTGCGATAAAAAAAATGGCCAAGAGAGATATTGTTTGAAGTTTGTAAAATGTCCGCTAGGGAGCGTAACACTGTTTGAATTAAGTTTTCCCTCAAATTTGCTCGATTAGGTTATACTGAAAATGTATCCAAATGAATCTTATGTCTATAAGGAGCAACTTTAGTTGAGCACTTTTTCCTCCAAGTCTTCAAATACAATGGTGGGGATAAAGCAAACATTGATTTCGAAAATATGCAATATCTTGGGAACGCCTTATTGCAAAAATTCGAATTTTGTTTAACAGAGTTTACTTACTTTTCTTACTACAAACGCTAGATGGCCCTATTTTTAAAAATATTAAATTTTGTCATATTTCTCAGAAAACTTAAATGGAATGATATGAGTATTAAAAGCTGACACGAAAAGTGCAAATTGGAATCCTATATATCTTTTTTTTTTGCTTGAGATATTAATCGAAAACCATCCGATACAACATTTGACGTAAGTTAACGTCACATAAATAGTTTTACCACAAGACCCCGCAAATAAAAAAAAACTCCCAATAAAAAATATCTAGACTTGCAGTTTGCACCATTAGTTTGAGCCTTTAATACTCTAGATGAATTCATTTTCAAACCTATACTGAGATATGGTGCAAGAGCTGGATATTGACAAAACAAAAGCTTAGTAAAGTACAGGCTATAGACATGAAATTCCTAACAGGGAGTTACGAGAAGAGATCATTTCAGAAATAAAACATAAAGAGAAACATTAAAAGTAGAACCAATCATGAAAGACATAAAACGACAACAGTTGCGATGGTTTGGGCATGTAGTGTGAATGGAGGAACTAAGAACAACCGAAAGAATATAGAAAGCAAGAACACAACTGAAAAGAGAACCAAGAAAAAATTGGAACAACAAAATGGAGGATAACTGAAGAGAAACGGCCTGACGTGGAACGAAGAAAAGAAAGAAGCAAAAAATAAAAAAGAGTGAGCTAAGAGGATTCACAGAAATGATTAATATAAAATTACTTAAATGGCTTGTATTTTAAAAACATAAAATATCTGAATGTATTGTAAATACCTTAACACTGTTAGGGTAGAATAAGGTTCTGATTATAAAATTTAAAAAATATATTCTAGGAGATTGTCATATCTAAGTAATTACTTATAGAATCAAAAAATAATTTAAACAAAAGTTGTACATAATTAAATTTTCATTTGAAGAAAAATTGATAAAATGTATATTTTTGTAAATCTTCGAAGAATAAGAAAATCTATGTAGGTTAAGAGCCTTTTATGCTCGACCAATTATGCCCAAAAGTCAGTTCTGTGGTATTATAAATAACATCTATATGCCAAATGTAATAAAAATCGGACCGGTTGTGGTGTTCTTGATATCGAGTTCACATACGGACGGACGGACGGACGCGAACGGCCGGCCTTCAAACAAAATTATTCTTTTGCTTCAGTATAAAGTATTATTATAGTTCATAAGAAAAAGTTAAAAAAGGTGGTGTGAAAATTTTCGTTTAGGAAACAGTCGCATAACTCCTAATCTTATTTACAGGATGTAAAGTAAAAATACTTCGTTTTTATTGAACCTGTTTTTCGTTTATATTTATCTGACGAATGGAAAAAGTAAAGTTCACATGTTCGAATACTTAACGAGATTCCATTTTCACAACTTCGAACCAAATTTATATGTTGAAATTTGAAACCCTAATATACGTGTTTTATTACAAAGTAAAATATTTCAAAACACATTCGGTTATTTCGTATCGTAGGTAGATTAAACTAAATAAAATTTTTTATTATAATTTAAATACCACGTTGAATTGAATTCATTATGCTTGAACTTTAACAATATAATCTGAATAATTAAACAAAATGACATGTAAGTTCAAGCTGCTAATTTTGTTTGAGTTTACGCTTCTTGAACTCATAATTTAAAATAATTTTTTTCATTAAATGGAATGAATTTATAGACGGAGGAAGATTGGAGTTTTAAAAAAAAAACTCATTTTGAAAGAATTTTTTTGTTAAATAACTAACTTCCCGATATAAAATTAATTAACACATAATTTATAAAAACCAAAAAACTAGATACTATAGTAACTTTTTACTTTTGTTTTATGTAAAGTCGGCGCTTAATTTTAATTATCATTAAATAACAAATATACGCGTTAAATTTTAATTTTCCTTTATGTCGAGATAATTGCAAGTTATCCAATCAAAGGATTATACAGGGTGTTGCTATATTCGACCGACAACGCTCTACCCCAGAGAAGTCTCGTAAATTGGTGAATCTTGATATATATGATCATGAACTCTTAAACGCCGTAGTTGCTGAGATACAGGATGTTAAAAGTTTAAAATAAAAACTAAAAATTTGTAATAAATCAAAAATGCCTTTAAAATTTTTTTCAAATATGCTCTTCAAGAAAGTCATATTTTGACATAAAACACCTTTTCAAAAATTTAACCAGTGGCGCGCTTTAGAGGTTATTGACAACTTTTACCCTCCTATTTTTTACGCCACTGGAGCAAATAATTTTTTTTTTAATTCTCTATTCATTTTTCGTCGAAAAAGGAATAACATTTTATGGTGCTAAAATGAAAGGCCTTGAAGATATTTGCTTCTAAACAAAAGTTTGCAAGTGCTGACATATTCCAAATCATTATGGGCAGTGCAATTTACCCGTCGGCGTTTTCCTAAACAATTTGCTTCAATACATACTACCTGTGTCCAAAAACTAGTCGGAATTGTTTTATCAATCAAAAAATCTTTATATATAATACACTTATGCTACTGGTTTTTCCAGTCCTCGAAGCATGCCAAAAAGTCTGCTTCCGGTATAGCCTTCAGAGCGCGCGCCGATTCGTGTTGAATGTCTACAATCGACTCAAAACGGTTTCTTCGGAGTGGTGTTTTGAGTTTTGAAAATAGCCAGAAGTCACACGGAGCCAAATCAGGTGAATAAGGTAGTTGCGGAACGATATTGGTTGCATTTTTGGGGAAAAAGTCACGAAGAATCAGTGCAGTGTGAGATGGCGCATTATTGTGGTGTAAAAACCAAGAGTTTTCTTTCCATAAATCCAGCCTCTTTTTACGAATAGCTTCACGCAAATGACGCATAGCATTCAAACAGTATCCTTGTTGACAGTTTGACCAGTGGGAAGGAATTTGTAATGCACCACACCACGATAATCGAAGAAAACTGTCAACATCACCTTGATTTTTGAGCAACTTTGACGCGGTCTTGCCTCACCTTTGGCACGATATTCACTCGATTGGTCGATTGTTTCGAGGTCGTAAGCGTAGATCCAAGTCTCATCTCCCGTAATAATGCGTTTATAAACCGCCTGATAGTCAGAGAGCATTGTTTCACACACATCAACACGACGCTGTTTTTCAAGAAAATTCAGCATTTTTGGTACCAATTGAGACTTAACACGTTTGAGGCCCAAAACATCTTTCAAAATGGTATTAATTGATCCTATTGATACGCCAATTTCATCAGCAATGTCTCTTATAGTTAATCGACGGTTTGCAAGCACTAGTTCTTTTACTTTTAGGATGTTAGCCTCGTCAGTTGAGGTCGATGGTCGACCAGGGCGCTCTTCGTCTTCAACGAGTTTTCTACCTTCTTTGAACAAGTTATACCAATCATATGTTGTTGATTTTGGTAGAGCTCGGTCCCCGTAAGCTTTCTGCAACATTTTCAACGTTTCTGCAGCATTTATTCCATTTAGGAAACAAAATTTGATCGCACTTCTTTGTTGAATAATTTCAGACATTGTGAAAATCGCCAAATTCACTTTTTGTGTCACACAAAAACAAGCGTCACTCAAACACTAATGAACATTTTGACATATAATGTGGCATTGAAGTCAGTAACAGTTGTACCACCTTAAAAAAAAATATTGAGCAAAAATATTTACCCGCGTCATTTACATCGAAAAATTCCGACCAGTTTTTGGACACAGTAGTACAGTACACGTTCATAACTTTTTGGTTTTTTGATCTGCTGGCAGGGGGCCAAGTCTCAAAATATTGCCTTAAAGATCTCAATATGACTTTTCAAAAAAAAATATTAGAAAAAAGTGATGTAAAAGTGGGCAAATTTCAACCTTAAAAAACGTTTTACCAGTTTTTTTCATAACAGACAATAACATTTGAAGTGAAATATGTGTCTTAACGACATCTCGTGTATAAAGAATAAGTAA
Organism: Abscondita cerata; assembly: GCA_030710515.1. Classification (NCBI taxonomy): domain Eukaryota; kingdom Metazoa; phylum Arthropoda; class Insecta; order Coleoptera; family Lampyridae; genus Abscondita; species Abscondita cerata. The sequence goes on along the minus strand of JALBCR010002611.1, from coordinate 227,883 downwards.
ATAATAGTACAATATATTGGCATTTCTTAGTTATTAAAACAGTGTCTCCCATTTACTTCTAAACATTTCAGAATTCAGAAATGCACACTTGATGTTGCTCGTCTTATTTTTTCCGGGTCCAGTTCCGGAATAGTATATTTCATTAGGAGTCCAGAAAACGAGCTTTTCCCGTGCGCGTGACAAATTCCCGTGTGAGGCGAAGCCGAACACGGGAAGTCATGCAAGCGCGGGAAAAGCATTTATGGACGTGTAATGAACGATACTTTTCATTATACCTCTCTGGAAAAAAAAGAAAGCAAAAAATATACACATTATTACAAACCTTTATTTTTAAGTATGAACGAACAAATACATACAACATGTATCTTTAATTTTATCAAATGAAATATTTATTGTGCAATTTGTGTTGTTATAAATATGCAATCCGTTAGTAGCCAATTTATTTTGTAAAATTGTAGTTGATGAAGTCGAAGGTACTGTATTAGTATTTATTTCTTGATCTGCTCCAATAACAATGGTTTCTGATTTTGACGTTGGATTTTGTACCTGACTAAACAATTTACGAGAAACTTCCACCTTTCTGTTTACCGATTCTTCGATATAGCCTTCAGCTACAGTCGAAGAATGCCAACCACCATGTCGTTTTAGAGTAAGCAAATCCCCTCCGCTTTCGACTAATATAGATGCTGATGATCGTCTTAGGCCGTGTCCTGTATATTCTTCAGGATTTTGTAGGTTCAGATACTCTGCAATGTGTTTTGTTACACCACTTATAGTGTGACAACCTGCATGTTGTGCATAGCATCTACCATTGCGGTATGCAATAAATAATCTTCTACTATGCATACTTGTAGGTCTTAATTTAACGTATTTACGATATAAACTGCACGGATCAAAAGGACATCCTTCCTTTGTAATTGTGAAGCTTCTTGATTTGTGATTTTGCCATCTCGAAGGAATACCACCAAAAACGGTCATTGTCTTCTACGTCTTCCAAAGTTAAACGAATCAAGTCATCTCTTCGACATGCTCCGAAAATACCAAATGTTAAAATTACTTTAGTTAACAACCACTTTTCATCTGGTGCTTCAAGTATGAATTTAGTGACTTGATCTGCAGTTAGTACTTTGGACTTTTTCGGTGTGTAACCAACACTTTGTCGTTTGAGAAACGCGGTAGTTTTGGCAAATTAGTAACATTAAAATTTTCTTTTACTGCCAAACAACTTTTACCATTGAAAATCGACTCCATAAAGTTGAAGCTTTCATAGATTTTGCTTTGTCGGACAAATAAACGAGAAGAATATCATCACTTACTGTGTCAATCTTCTTTTGTTGACGCCACTTGCAAAATAGACGGTACTCATTCTCATATCTTTCGCAGGACCTCTTGGGCAACAATCCTGCACTTATTATTGCCGCTTCACGTGATATTTCTTCTTCTGGAGAAATCATTTGATAAATACTTTGAACAATAATTCTAAACACTAAGAATTGTCACACAATACAAGCGTTGTTTAGTGTTGCTAAGGAAACTAAACAAAAGTCAACAAATGTTTTTACTAGTAGCGCACGGGAAGTTTTCCCGTGCGGGCGCACTGGAAAAGTCGATTTTCGGTGCGCCAAATAAGCATGTAAAGATAGTGTTTTCAGAGAGGTATAATGAAAAAGCAGTACCCGATTTCTTAATTCTTCCTTTGTCTAAAATGGTATAACGTAGACTTTATCTTTTATTGTCGCCCATAAATAAAAATCAAGAGGCGTTATCGGGGGACCTTGCAAGCCAAAATTAAACATATCATACAACTCCCTTGTGACATCTCCACTAAGTGAGCTGGTGCTTCATCAAGCTGATACCAGAAATTCATCCACAAAGTCGGTCGCTGCAGTACAAAGTATTTCCAAATATTTTTGACTATTTATCGCTAACATCATACATGTAAAATACACTGTGTTGTCCTTCAGAATAGCAAAAATATTGAAGGTAAATTTTACTTGAAAATTGCACTCTTTTATTAAATATGGATTTTCGTCCGCCCAGAAAGAATTGTTTTTGGTATTAACTCAACCAGTAACAAATCAACCATAACAAAACCAATATCCGGAATTATGCCTACAAAACCCAGATTATAATATTATAACCGATTTACATCAACAAAATGCATATTTAATGCAACAAAATATAAAACTACAGCAACAAATAGAAAAACAACAACAATCATTACCAAATTTTACACAAGAAATAAGACAGCTCCGAGAACAGATACGACTTGATCCTAATCCACAAAAATAATGGCGCTATTGTACAAAATTACACTGTGGAATGCTAATGGCTTTTCAAACCACAAATACGAGATAGAGTAATTTTAGCTTTAAACAAGATCGATATTTTGCTTATATCGGAATCACATATAACAACAAATACTAGTTTTAAAATTCCACGCTGTATAGTATACAACGCTGCACATCCGGATACAGAGCAACGAGCCAGGTGGGTGCAGCAATTTTCATAAGAAATGGTATAAGACACCATATGTTAGACAAAATTGAAGAAGCTTGTCTTCAGGCAGCAAGCGTTGTCATAGAAAGCCGGTACGGCCCAATAACTATATTTATAGCCTATTGCCCTACAAATTATCTTGCAACCAAGCAAAGCTTTATAAATTACTTCACGCAGCTTGGACAAAGATTTCTGACAGGTGGTGACTTCAATGCGAAGCATACCAGCTGGAGATCCAGACTATCAGCCCCTGGGAGAGGTAAAATACTACACGCAGTAATTAACGAACTACATCTGAATCATCTTTCCACATATAAACCGACATACTGGCCTACGGACCTCAACAAGCTACCAGACCGTCTGGAGGTCTTTGTTACTAAAGGACTTACACCGAGATCCCTAGACATTAAACCAAGGGATGATTTAGCATCTGACAACTCTCCAATGATAGCAATCGTCTACTCGGGCGTAAAACAAAAGGAGTAAATGATAAAACTATACAACCACAAAGCAGATTGAAGTTACTTCAGAGAATTAAAGACAAATTAAACCTAAGAATCTCGCTTAAAACAACAGAAGAGTAGGAAACAGAAGTACCAAACTTCTCCACAAGAATCTGCTTGGGAGGCAAAAATACTAGAAAAAAGACGACTTCGACAGATATGGCAAGTAACAAGGCACTCACGGGATAAAAAATTTTTTAATCGAATAGCAAGGCAATTAAAAAAATCGTTAAAAGAACTCAAAAACAGATAATTCTAAGAATAATTGGAAAGGCTAACACCAACAGTTGACAAAGAATATGCTCTGTTGTAGGCAACAAAAAATTAAAACTACCAAGGGAACGCATACCACCTAAATGAATACCAATTGACGGGTGGGTCAGAACAGACAAAGAAAAGGTTAAAAAACTTTTGCTGATTATCTAGAAAATGTGATTAGACCGCTACCAAAGCTCGACGAAGACGATGAGAGAAATTCAAAGATTCCTAGAAGAGCCTGAACAACCTAGCAAACCTATACGTGCAGCAACACCAAAAGAAGTAAAGGACGTAATCCTAAACAACCTGAGTCAAAAAAGCCCTCGGTTACGACTTGATCACGGGCAAAGTCATTAAAGAACTTGCTCGTAAAAATATAATTATGCTAACACAGCTCATAAACGTTGTCTTCAGATTAAAACATTTTCCAGCCCAATGGCACAAATAATTTTCATTAAAAAACCGGACAAACCACCACACAAACCTTCATCCTATCGGCCCATTAGTTTGTTGCCTGTATTATTTAAAATTGCCGAAAAATTGTTAACCAAAATGTTAAATAAGGTAGTTGCAGAGAGAAACCTGATACCTTATCATCAATTCGGATTTAGACCGCAACATTCTACAACAATTTGAAGTTAAACATTAGTGTGCCGCAGTATTTCTAGATATTAGCCAAGCATTCGATCGCGTATGACACCAGAGTCTTCTCTATAAGGTCAGAATGAAACTTCCAGAAGAACTCTACATCCTCCTTAAATAATATCTAAGTGAGGGGTACTTCCGAGCGAGATATAAAAATGAAATAACACAACTATACCCAATAAAGTCTGGCGTGCCGCAGGGCAGCATACTGGGCCCATTATTGTACCTTTTATTCACTGCTGATCTCCCAACCAATGCTGACGCGATCACAACCACATTCGCAGATGATACTGCCATTTTAGCTGTACACAAAAATCCAATTGGTAGGCAAGTAATATATTACAACACAGAATTAACAAAATCCATAAATGTACCCAAAAAGTGGAGAATTATGATAGAGAATCAGTTCATACATACTACAAACAGCGTTTAATACCTTGGCATGCACTTAGATAAGGGCCCACACATATCTAGAGAAAACGAAAACAATTAGGTACTAAATTAATGGCTGCTGGGAAGACTGTCTCAACTTTCACTTTGAAACAAATTGCTCACATACAACGTCATCCTTAGGCCAGTATAGACATATGGGCTGCAGCTATGAGGGACAGCTTCAAAATCAAACATAGCCATCATCGATAGATTCCAGCCTAAAGTGCTGCGTGTTATACAGACGCTACATGGTTCGTGACGAATAAAGACATCCACAATGATCTGCAAGTGCCCATAGTGAGTGAAACGATTGTGAAGTGTAGTAAAATACATTCAACGGTTGGAAAACCATCCAAATCTACTGGCAATCAATTTGTTTGATAACAGACAAAGATATTTTAGCGTAAAACGCCACTTGACTTAGTTCATGATCAATAAATACTAAATTCATAGGTTAGTTAAGTTTACTAACACACTTTAATTAATTTTCATATAGAGATCATTGCTCATTGGAGCATATCTCTCTTACATGTTAATGGTGTCAATACACACAAATGCTTATTGTTATGAGGTAACAGATTGCATGGTAAACCTTGAACAAAAACAATTAAAAATACCCTCATTTAGGTTCATCAGTCCAAATAACCTTTTTAAAAAGTTTTCATCTTCTTGAACTTTTATCAAAAACATTTAATTTAGTAAACTTGAAGTCATGCATTTTATTCTGTTTTAAAATTCTATGAATTGACGCATATGAAACACCTACGTCGAATCGAACCTTGAGGATTTGCGTGGAAATATCCCAAAATATTAATCTGTGTTGTTTCGTCGAACGTAATTGTTCACCATATCTCAGTGAATTTTCTTGTATATGATCAACAAAATTAGCCCAAATTCATCGAAATTTGAGGTTAATTAGAAAATCGGTCGTTAAATGTTCTGCATATCTTTGTTACCATTTTATAACATTCATATTACGTGTTCAGAGATGGTAACCATCAGTACCGCATCTTGGAGCGTTCCATAGGCGATTCGATACAAAAACATTTTATACAAATCAGAAATTTTAAAAGTCTTCAAAATATCAACTTTAGATATAGGAAACAGTTATATCACTAAAAAGGATTTTTAGTTTTCGATTTGTTTGTCCGAAAAATTTCATACTAAGAAAGTTTTAAAAAAATTTTTAAACCATAATGAGATCTTTAAGGCAATGTTTTAAGATTCCAAAAGTTCGAGCAGATCAAAAAAGATTCTCCAGAAACTTCTAATGAATCATGACTGTAAATCACCCTGTATATAATTAAATTGTATAAAAATCAATATCAAAACCTCTGTTAACAGAAAATAATTTTCGATAAAATGATTTTTTAACCGAAAACTATAAACATGGACAATATACACCACTTATAAAAAATGGAGACGCCTATGTATAAAACATCCAAAAATTCATATAATTCTTTCTTTAATTATTAAGAGGCACACGCTCGGACACAAACGTACACAATCAAAGTTTCTACACATTAGAACAAAAAAGCTAATTTGTGTTTTATTGTCTTAAAAGACATTGATTGAATACTTTTAAACTCATTTTTTTATTCAAATAATGTTACGGAATTAGATGGTTATATATTATCTATATTATTTCTTTTTTCTGAAAGACAAACTTTAGAAAGCAACATGAAAACTGAATCCACGAGTGATTTTTAAATAAATTGCCCTGTCAACCTAACAATAATTTCAATTTTTAACCTTTTCAAAGCACATTATTCCATGAGTCTTTTACAAAACGTTTAGTTGGATAAAATCTTTAAATGCTTTTTGATTTTTTTATAAAGTCGACAGCCTAAAAAAATTTCAAATCAATAACATATGATGTTTTTGAAATGAATTTGCTTTTCAATTAATCCATTTTTCACAAGGTTATACAACTTGCTTATATTAGAATTGATTTCTTATGCTAAAAGTCAGTATTTGACATGATTATTAAATTTTGACTCCTATGAAAAAGTAATTTGCATTTAGTTAGCAGTATAACATAATGCATTATTCAATCCGTGTTCTTAAACAGGGTGGCCCATCACATTCGCCTCGGTTTTTCTACGAAAAATGAAAAGGATTGGAAAATAATTCTTAGTGCAGTCATATGAGAGTTCTTGAGGAGCATATTATAAAATTATTTTTGAATATACACGGTGGCACAAAAATAAAGTACATATCAAAGTTATGTTTTTCTTATGAAACATCCTATATTTTTTATGTTTTTAGATACTATAGACCAAATAAAGGTAAGTTTCTCTTACACTTCGTATACCTAAAACTGATCGTTTCTAAGAAATTTTGAGAAATATAAAAATACATAATGTAATTTAAAATTGCTTACACGCTGTAACATGGAACGAACTGCTCATAATTAAATCTACTGGTTAGCTGAAAGGTTAAGGTATACTACCATATAAAACTTTTATTTCAAAATTATACAAAGTGGTGAAAAAATTGCTCCGAAGTTTAGGCACACATTTTAATAAATAACTTCTTAAAGTTAAATGCTACACCCCCTATGTAGTAGCTTATTTCGACGCAGAATTAGATTCCCTTTAAAACTATATTAGGATTTCCTATACCTATCTCTTATGCTTTTTACGCAAACGGTTTTTTATATTTTACTTTTTATCTGCTATACCTATCCCACTATTTTTTTAATAATAGTAGACTTTGGCTAAGACGACGTTAATTATTTCGAAAAAAATGATTTGACAGTGACACTATTTGTTAGTTAAACGATTATCGTTGTTTAAAGTAGTTTAAAATTGTTTTTCGAGATTGTTACATTTCATTAGTTAAATAGTGAACGAATTGATATGATCTTGGTAATCGGTCAGTGTGAAAAAAAACTGCTTATTAACGTCAAGAGTGTATGCCGAAAGGTATCCTAACAGGTATCATCCTAATAAGCGTTGATTGGAAAAGTTGTTGCAGCTTTTCCGAAGATCAGGCACTGTCTTATACTAAGCTCAAACGACAAAAATCGGTTACCGGAAATGAGGAAAATGAATATTTAGTGATGGAATCTCTGGTAGAAAACCCCTTAAACAAGTCACCGAAAAATAAATGAAGCAACTGCAATAAGCAGACAGAGCATCCAAAGAATAAAGGATAAAAACACAAATTTTACCCGTATCACATACAACTACATCAACTTTTTGAAGAAGATTATGATCGACGACTGAATTTTTGTTTATGGGTTCTAGAAAAATTTGGTGATGATGAAAATTTTTTTGAATACGTACTTTTTCCGATGAGTCAAGTTTTTATAACAACGGATTAGTTAATAGACATCCTAATATTTTTAGAACCCTTGATCACCAGCACAGATGCTGTGTTAACGTGATGAGTAGAGTAATCGGAACGCAAATGGTAGGTCCATACTATTCTGATGGTCACTTAAACGGCGCCATGTTTCTTAGATTTATTGGAAACAATTTGCCTATACTATTGGAAACTATTCCGTTTAATATTCGTTAACGAATGTAGATGCAGTTAGATGGTGCTCCGGCACACTTTCATATACGTGTTAGGAATTAATTAGATGAACAATATCACAATAGATGGATAGGACGAGGAAGTCTACAAATGCGGCCAGCCAGGTCTCCGGACTAACAAGTCTCGACTATTTTGTATGGGGAAATATTAAAAATATTGTTTACAATACACCGCGAACAACACCTAACGATATGAAAGTAAGAATAAGAGAAGCATTTCGTTCTATAACCCCAAATACGTTATCCAGGGTTCAGCAATCATTTCAAAAAATACTTTGAACATTTATTAAAATAATAATTCTTTTACTATTTAAGTTTGTTAACCGTTCAATAAAATGCTTTTAAAAAGGCACTTTAAATTTTCAGTACAATATATTTACGATAAAGAAATTATTCATAAGTAAAATATCAAAACACCGTTTGCGTAAAAACATAAACAATATGTATAGGGAACCTTAATATAGTTTTAAAGGGAATCTATTTCTGCGTAGAAATAAGCCACTAAATACGGGGTCTTCCATTTAACTTTAAAAAGTTATTTAATAAAATGTGTGCCTAAACTTCGAGCAATTTTTTCACCACTCTGAATAATTTTGAAATAAAACTTTTATATAGTAGTATACCTTAACCGAATTAATTATGAGCAGTTTGTTCCATGTTACAGGGTGTAAGCAATTTTAAATTACATTATGTATTTTTATATTTCTCAAAATTTCTTAGAAACGATCAGTTTTAGGTATACGAAGTGTAAGAGAAACTTACCTTTATTTGGTCTATAGCATCTAAAAGTATAAAAAATATAGGATGTTCCATAAGAAAAATATAACTTTGGTATGTACTTTATTTTTGTGCAACCCTGTATATTCAAAATAATTTTGGAATATGCTCCTCAAGAACCCTCATATGACTACGCTAAAAATTATTTCCCAACCCTTTTCATTTCTTGTAGAAAACTGAGGCGAATGTGGCCTTACCACCCTGTATTTATAGATTGTTACTACTTAAGTTAGAAACATATGGAAACCTTTTTATTATCGGTTCTTTGAAAAAAATTATTATTTGTAAAAAGTTTTGCATTGACCAAAACTTAAAATGCATCCATTAGATTTCAATTTTTTTACGCCGTATACGAGGTTTGTCAAAAAATATGAATTTTGCTCAAGGGTAAAGTTATTTTTTACAATACAGAAGAATAATATAAGGAAAAGTTGTCTTGAATTAAGAGTTATTTCCAAATATGAAATAACAGCCATTTAGCATAAAAATTCAAAAATCTACTAATCATTCCGTATTCTGCTGATACAAATGTTTCCACATAGAAGGTGGATATGTCGAAGCTTTAGTTAGATTTAATTAAAATTTAGTTATGTATGTTTCTCTATAAATAGATGATGTTTGTTTACTAAATATTCTTTTTCCGAAATCGTCACTAAAACAAAAATCGGCAGTAAAGTAAATAAAATTGGCACTAAAGTAATTCATTATACGATGATTTTTAAGTTCACATTTACGCCGGTAGAGATGTGTAAAACGTATGTAATTTTTTGAATTGCGCATGCGCGGTGGCAACATTTGACGTAAAAACAATTGATTACATTTGCTACTTAAAGAACGTTATAAAATTGTCAAATTTTGTTCAAATTTTGGGATTTCAGAAAAATGTGATATGTACCTCGGCCTAAGTAATTTTCATGACTCACGTGTTTTATTTATCTCGGCTATCGCCTCTGCAATTAAAACACATTCGTCATGAAAAATCAAACTTTAATGCCTTGATACATAAATAACTATTGAATAGATTTTGCTATTGCTAAAATATGCATTAATTAATTATTTAAATTGCAAGATTGTTCAAAAACATTAACAAATGGAAATGTTATCATATTTTTAACAGATAAGAGGGACAAATTCAGTACTTTACTCTTGAACGAGATTCATATTTTTCGACAAACCTCACACACGGCTTAAAAATGGATATCTGATGGTTGCATTTTAAGTTTCGAATCATGCAGAACATGTACAATAGCTTTGAAGTTGTTCACAATACATATTTAGGCCTAATTAATTTTGGTGTAAAATAAACCAGAAAAGAAAAAAATCAAAAATTTCCGGTTGTGTTTCCTGTAGTGCGTTTGCCGATTCTGCATTGAACTCCGTAATGTATTTAAGCTGTTTCTGAATTGATCACATTTTCGATTAAAATTAATCAACTGAGAAAAAAGACTACTCACATTTTTGTAATTTTTTTCAAATTTTCAAATTGTTTTTGGTTTAGATTTACATCTTCTTTGTAAGATTAGTACTAGTATGGCGCTGCAGACTTTGTTCTTCCCTTTTGATTCGTGAACTGTCTTTTATGTAATTTGTTAAACATTTCTTCAGAAAGTTACAGGTCAACTCAAGACTAGCCCACATTTCATCCCAAAATTTGATTAAAATGAATTAAACGTTTGTAACCTTCGTTGAAATTTTTCCTGTAAAATAATCGCCAAGTCTTTATTGTGTATATTTCAATTGGGTTGAATTTTATTCACATCGAAAAATTGTTTTTCGTTTGGTATTGTAAGTAATATTTGTTCAATTTCGTTCGTTGACTTCACCTTGTACACTTGCTGTCTCATTGTATTTTCTTAATGCAATTCGAAATATCTCACAAAACATGATGAAATTGTCATAAATTGAAATATTGTTCTACCTCTCTCCGTTGCATTCTTCTTGATAAAGAACGTGTAGCGTTTGAATGAACTCAATATTAAGAATTAGATAGAATTTGGATTTCGTGAATTGTAATATACATGACAGTGACTTTCAACATTTATTAATCAGTACGTACATAAGAGATTGATTGTCAAAGAAATGCATTTGCAGTTGTATACTATGTACTACGTAACGATTTTGTTATTTTAAAAGTAAATGCGGTTTTACAATGTTGTAGTCAATTCATTTTTTATGCAGTTTGGTCTCATATTTCTAACCTAAACAAAAAATTCGAAACGCATTTTAATCTATAATCCAAAAAACTAATAAACTAAGAGGAGAGTTCAATACATTGATTGAAAAATTTGGAAAGATACGCTACGCATAAGAATAAAATGTACCAAAAATTGCCCCGGCATGTAGATAGGTCTGCCGAGTTGTTTAGTTGCTCCATGAATGTGTTGGTATCGCGTCGTAGTTGAATCGGGGTTTATGTTTTGAACTCACTGTGATTTCTGTAAAAATGACTAAGTGTGCATACGTCAGAATTTAATCGACGGTAGAGCCATCTACATGTGGAAGCAATTTTTTAGAATCTTCACTGATTTTTGAATCAACAACATTAGCCCAATTAAAATATGCCAACCTAAAAGTGAATTTCAAAATATAACTATAACAGATAAACACATACAATTGTATGACCAATAAATACTATATTATTCTTAAATTTGTGACGTTTTTTTTCTATTGAGAATTTTTGTTTAATAAATTTTGCACCTCTTCTGCTCTGCGCCTAGCGTTTAAGCAACTTAACTTAGCTTTCGGTCCTTAGATCAACATGTAGCGTGTAAATCGACCTGAGTCATTCTTTTTGAAATTTCCGGTTCCTTTCATTTCGATATTTGGCATCGGGAACAGTGCACGTGTTTTTCTTTATGGTAATAAGTAAAATACCTTCTTTTATTAAACAAAACCTGCAACTTATTTAGTTACTTGAAAGTTGCCAAGTTCCGTCTTGTTAAATGACGCATTTATTTTATTTGGTTTGTGCACACTGTCGAATGCCGTAAGTTTGAGAGAAACTTCCTTATCAACGCAACGAGCCATCTTGTTGATCATTTTGAAACTACCATCTAGGAACAAATTAACTAATACCTAGACGTAAGACTAGCTTAGGAGCTGTGGTCCCATCCTTCATTCTTATTGCTAACGATATCTCTTGGATGTATTTTTCTATAAAGCAGAAGTTGTCAAAATCCACCTACAAGGGAGCTGCTGCAAAATATTGATAGCAAACGACCTTCGTCATTGACACTTGTCTGTCGCTTTTGGATATCAACCAGTGATTGTTAGCAACTTAAAATACACTTGGGGCATATGACGAACACCATCAGACAACAAGTAACACAACTCAAAATCCAAATTGATTTAGTTTTAACATATCTTTTTCCGTCAGGTTAGTTTTGAAAACTTCCCTGATGGTAATTAGATGTGTGTTAGAAACCAATCGTTATTAAACGTAATTAATTAGTAGTAGTAGCGCCGTTTTGTAATAATTTTTGTGATCGAGGGGTTTCTCGACATAACATTTTCACGTTTGTTTGCGTTAGTATTTTGTATTAGATTTAATTATTAAATCGGTTAAGTAGCTATAGTTGACGAAGCCAATGTGATTTATTTAGTATCGAAGTCGCGTTTATATGATCAAGGTAATGGTTCTCGAGACGTGGATTACTTATTCGGCTTTGACTTGGGGAAAAAGATATTGCTACCAGATAAAATACTAGTTAAGCCTGCAATTCTGTGTACAAATCGTAATGATCGTAAGATCGTAGCGTAAAAAATTGCATTTTGTATGTTGCCGTAAGCTACAGATTCTCGATTTATGGTTTCTCGACAATCCTAACACACAGATTTTAAAAAATTAACAGAGCTACAGAATTGCAAATAATACCGATCTGTAAAATGTTCCGCTACGATCAAATCACAAGATAAATATTTTGTTATTACCTGCTTATACATAAATGTATGTTTTGTGATGTATACCTGTGACATAAGAAGTAAGCTCTTTCTATAAATTAAATGTTTCTTTCGTTATGAATTTGTACTTTTGTGTTTTAAGACCCTACTGCTTGGCATTAAATACTACAACTCATAGGGTGGCCCCTAGTCTCGGAAGCATTTTTTTATTGCTGCATCTGGAAAATTGCTGACGGTCACTTACCGACATTAGCTATCGGGTAAGTGTTCCAAAACGGCTATAAAAACGACCTAAAAAATTGTATTTCTAAATAAACACCTAAGGATTTTAAGTAACGATTCTAAATTACTAATTTTAGTACAACATTACAATTACAAAACCAGTGATTTTCAATTATAAACAGAACCTCCATGTATCTTTCAAAATCAGTAACGTCGAAGTCAATTCAAACTACAATATTTCATGCTCTTACCTGAAAACATTGGCATAGTGAGTTCCGGATGTAGATGAGCAAGCTGTTCCGATAGATGAATTTGTGACCGACAATAAGTTGTTGCTAACAATGTATCCAAAGTGCTCCTGCCTTTATCACCCTCCGCTGAAACAAGAAAATTTTTTTTTATTATGTATGTACTTGCATGTTTCTGTATAAAAGAACATTCAAATAGTAAATATATTGAAAACTCGTTCAAGTAAAAGCGTTATAAGTTTCTTTCGCATTGAAGTAAAACACTAAAGGAAATGTATCGACAATAAAAGTAGTTGCGCACCAAAAAAGACTTTTATGTATTTTTATTATTCTGTATTTTAAAACGAATCCAATAATTTCATATTATAAAACAAACTCTCACGTCCCGCTTTCTAATTATTTATTATATTGAATATTAATTAATATGGGCACTTTTCGATTCTATAATATCATTATAAATAAATCACGAATGTATTTATCGATTAACGTGTACACTCAGAAAATAAAATACAAGACAAAATTTTTTTTTTTTAAATTTAAGTTTCATCGGTTTATAGTATAACCGTTGGTGATCAACTTCCTGTTTGAAAACATTTAATTAAACAGATGTTTGTTTATACTATCTAATGCAATTAAAGGAGTATATGACATACCTTCGAATTGAAAAGTACAATAGTTTGTTAAAAAACTAATTCAATAAGTATCAGAAATAAATGAGACCAAAATACAGTTTGCATAGTTTAATAAAATTGTTCTAAACACTCTTCTAAAACGCTTCCAAAGATAGATAACATAACACAAAAATAATTTCGATTAATATAAATTTTTGAATTAAAGCTAATTAATATTGATCTAAATTTATTTTGTTCCCCTGTTCCAAATCGTTACATAAGTTTAATACTATTTAAGTTGTATGCGGTACTAATATAATAGATGTTGATGGTGGAAAACAAGATTCAATGAAATGAGGATAATAGGACCAATTAATCACTTTCTAGATATATTATGTAAAACACCAGATTAAAAAAATCAGATTTAACAATAAAAATACAACAACAGCAGCCAATAAAACACGTAAATTTGATCAAAATTGAGAAAATCTTTATTTCAGGTGTGAGGTTGTATTCTGGAATTTATGTGTGAAAAATGATATACGGCATATGACCGCCAAAGGCGGCTCTACAGGAAATTCGAATATCGTAATTTTCGATGTCTTTTCTAATTAATTAATTAATTAATCTCATTGAACTTATCGCGCAATACAGCTATTGTTTCGCGGCTTGTGTGTCTTGTGACGCCGTCTTGTTGAAACTACAACTCCTCCACATCCAATCTGTCCGTGCAAAAATAATGGGTTAGCATGGGATTAAATAATTATAAAGTACGCGAAATGCATTTTTATATTTCGTCCATTTTTGTAATAACTTTGCAAGATTTTAATGCGTTGTTCCGTCATTAAGCGATTCATATTCATAAATGCCAAACATTCAACTGACGAAATGTCAGTCGTAAATCCTTTTTTTTTATGAGTATGTTCAAATCAATGAGTAGTTACAATAAAAACCAACACGTTATCAATATTCTTCGAGCTTCGAGTGCATTATTATTCGCCTAAGAGCGAGCGATGCTTGTAATATATACAACAACACGCATATTCTTAACAAGTCTACATAAGAAAAAAAACTTATGTGGTACGAAAAAATGTGCAAACCATTTTCAATTATATTAACAGTTATTTTGATATAGAACTATAATTATTCACAAATTACATCATTTGTGACGCTATATTAATGTTATGAAATTATCGTATTGTCATAGGTTCTCAATATACAGAGAAATTTTACCAATATGAAATTTGGTATTGACCATAATTGACTACTCCAAATCACATTAAAGTATTTTCAAAATGGCAGCACTTCTGTATATAGTCTAACTTGACGCCATATATATATTTTTTAATGGAATGTCTCCATTTTGACATAATACCAAATTTCATATTAATAGCATTTGAGGAAGTTGATAAGTTTCTAACCGACAGGTTACACGAATCACCCTGTATATGTCTATAATTATTCGGACGTCAGGAAGTGGATGCAAGTTAATTATATACAAACAGACCAATCTAATAAAAGCTTAATACAAAATGTAGCAAATATTACTTTCTGTGTACTTTTATTGCGCTGGTTAAGATGTTTGGATGACAAATTGCAGAGATGAGAACTATTTTTTACAATTCATCGCGACCGAAGAAGCATCTACCAGAATGACTTCCTTTTGATCTCTTTGCTAGAGTAGGATACTACTGGATGGTGATTCTGTAATTTGTTTCGACTGTCGGAGGGCTGTCAACGCTTGTATTACGACTATGCGACATATATTGGATCCGTTTTGAACATGGCAAGACGTCATCACTTTTGAAGGTCGCCCTACGAGTAGAAATAAATTACAATTGTAATTTTTGTCAACGGTATAAAAATCGGTGTCTTTTGAGGCTGTGTTTTGAGCTTAAAGTAATGAGAGTCTGAAACACGAAGTGAAAAACTTTTGGGTAATTGGTAATTTATTTATAGAAAAATCAAGAAATGGCAATGTTATTGGGTCAGCTTTTGATATTAGAAGAGATGGACGTGTTGTCCACCAACAAGCTCGTTTGTTGAGGAAAAACTTGAGGGATACTCAAGATTCCTTTCAAATTTCAATTTGCACAAGATGTCGTCAACGTATGAAAACACAGCGTAGCCATAAGGAAGAAAACCAAATAAATATTATGGACTGTTGGAATTAATGTTAACTAAAAACAACCTACGACAACAACTAATAAAATAGTTTACAAATGGCGTTCGGCGGAATACCAACCTTTAGTAACTTCATTTTCCCCAACATTAGGAATGTAAATTTACTAGAATAACCAGTAGTCGAAATTTACAGAATCATCGGTGTGAATGTCGATATGACGTCACACCTTGCAACCGTCGACAGTTACAGAATCACCACCCTGTTCTGCTACTGCTACTGTTTTGTGGTAGAATAAAAATCCAGCCACATCTTCTTTCGTTTCTATTCCTTCTAATCATTCGTTGTTTTACTATCCTATTCTTCCTCATCCTTTCCTTAGTTGTCTGGTTTCGGGTTCGATCAGTAGATACAAGAAGAGCTTTTTATTGCTAGTACTACTTGTACTAATTTTACTTTTTGTTTTTATGTACCAGATCTTTTAATTTTTTAGTGTTCTCTGTTTGGTGAATTCGGAGCTGCCATTTTTTCTTATTTTGTTGGTTGGCTGGTTCTTATGTTTAGATTTGGTTCACTATTGCGTTTTCCCCATCTCTTGTGGGGAAGATCGAGTCGTTGTTTGCTAGGTTTAAGTTTTTTTCTTCTTCTTTTGTTGGTTGACTAGTTTTCGTGTTAATTTTAATATTGTTGTAGTTTAGATTTGCTTTACTATCGCGTTCCCCCATTCACATAGGCCGGCAATTTTGTTACTTTACTTTACTGGAGGTTGGCTGTGGGTTGGAATTTCATAAGATTCCAGTCCTTTTGTGTTCTATCGTCATCTTCTCTCATTTGTGTCGAATGGCTGGTGTCAAAAGTGTTAGGTTCTACGTAAGTTTTGTTTTATTTGTAGTAGTACAGCCTTGCCAATTTTCTTACGATACCATTTTTGGGTCTGCCTTAATTGTTCTGGCTCTGTTCCAGATATTTTTTTCTGTGGACGTAACCATGATTTTTAAAATATTAAAATTTGGAAAATGCTTAAATTTGATCCGTAATATTATGTTTTCCAAGAATATGTTTGGTTTTAGTACTCAACACCACGAATTTCTTAATGCTGATAGGTAGGGGGGATAATTTCACACTTCAATCAATTTCCTTGGCTTGCAAAAATAATCTTTTTGCTTGGTTATAAAGTTTATGCTTTCCTTATATTATGACCGAAAGTCTCTGAATAGGCATCTTAATTCAGATATGAACTTTGAGCTTACCGCGCACCTCGTGCTGACGCTGGCATTGTGTTTAGTTCCTGGTATAGTTTTCCTCCTGTATTGTAAATTCGGCACCTAATTAGGGTGTATTCATATTAAGAAATATGGTTACGAATATTTATAACAATTACTAATAAAAAACTGTAGCACCCAATGTTGACGTAGCGACAGGTTGTGATTCTGCGAAACCAACAGCCTTATTTTACATCCATTGAATAACCGGTTGAGGCGAAAAGTGTTACTGTCTTTTAGGTGTTTAGCTTCCAAAATAACTAACCCGATGTACCAGAATAACCTCCCAACCGATACCACCACTTAAGTACTCAATTAGGTGTTAATCGTCGTTTTTAATTATATTCTTTCCTTCTTCGTTTGACGAACGTCCACCGTATCTGCAACTACCGGTGGTCAATTTCAGTTTATAGTTAGGGTAGCGCTTTCTAACTTGATTACCGTTTTCACTTCCAGTGTGGGAATGGCAGAATAAAACTTCTCTCTCTCTCTCTGCGCCTTAGTTATTGCTAAAATAAATTAATTGTCTTTTGGGTATATTGTGTAAAATAATTGATGTGTAAATTTTATGGATGCTATTTTCTTATTGCAATTTATCATCGATCCGGATAAGATAGAAAACAATATGAGCAATAAAATAAATAATTGTTTCTGGTCACTAAATTGAATATTTTTACCCTCATTAACACGTTACTGAGCCACCTAAATCCTCCAGAAAATGTGTATTTTTAAACAAATGTACAATCGCCCACTTTTTTTTTAAATATTATACTATTTTCGTTTGAAGTTATTATCTCTAATCTCTCTAATATTTATACCACAAAAAATGCTAACAGTTGTATATGCAAATTTTATTTGAAAAAAAATGTGTATTGCGGGAGTAACTTATAAAAACTCCGGAAAATATGCGAACTAATCTAAACTACTTTTTCGCGATTCATCACAGTACATTCACAATCACAAGGGTATCTAATTAGTTTCTCGCATAGAAAGAAAGTATTGTGATCGTGAAAAAAATATGCATTCTACCTGACTTCTACGTGGTAAAAATGTTCTCGGTATAAAGAAGTGTATGTATGTACGTATTGCACTGCAAGAGTTATATTTTAAATAAAAAATTTAGAAACGAAATTTATCAACATAAAATTTACAGAAGTGTTTATTCAAATTAAACATTAATACCGTAATTAAATTTGGATACAATTTTCTGGAACCATCTGCATTTCATTTAAAAAAATATAATTATTTTTACTATCTAAATAGCCTTTTCATTTAATTAAAAAATAATAGTGAATATAATTTGTTTATTAGTTGTAAGCGTTAAAATAAAATTATTGAAGCAACAGTTATAAAAAGTGTAGACATGAGACTGCATGTTTGAGTTTTTACCGAGATAGTGTCGCCTTGAAAAGATAAAGCGGTACGTAAAAAATAAACTGAATGATTTCTTTGTGTACGAACGCATTTTCTAAATGTCAAAGTGTGAATATTGGGGAAAAGGAAAGTGAACATTAAAAACTAAGGGCATTCGATACTTAAATGTAGAGGTGTTAACATCTAAAAATTGAACAAAAAGTGACTAAAAATTGAATTACTAAGATATGGTTGACAAAATGACAAATAAAGTGAACATGTAATAATTAAAATCGGTCGAGTGAAATTAACAATTAAAAATTAAAGACGTGATTATTTCCGAATGGACGTGTAAAAAGGACTACGGTTATGAGATAAAGTTGTTGTGAACAAATTAATGGCTAGCGTCGTAGCAGCAAAGTCGTAGCACCAGCGCTGTAGCAGTTTTGCATTGTTCTAATTGGTTATAAACAATTATACAGGGTGGGCAAACGCCGACGAAACAGAGCCAATTGCAGCTACATCAATAATTTAAAAAAAGAAAACTCAGACACGTCAATTTTGTTTCTGAGAGGAACATCTTTTCAGCCGGTCGGCATTCCAGTATTACCTCTGGTTTTAACAGAAATTACGTCACATCGGATAGACTACAAAAATTCTTTTCAAAAAACCCCAAATGTTGCTAGTTTCCTTTGACCGTTCGGCTAGAACAACCGTACAAAAACCTTTAGAAGGTCTTCATATGATTATGCGGATATTGTCATTTAAAAAAACAATAGATATTGCAGTAACAATTTAATAATGCAATTGAAAAATTATAACAAATGCTTGAAATTAGCTCCACCAACTTCCATGCAGTGGTACAAATTGTCTTCAAATCATCGTCTTGCATTCTGCAGAATTTCTAGAGTAATCTGAAGGCATTCATCGGTAATCCTTTATCTTAAATTTTCTAAAGACGTCGATTCAGTTAAATAAACTCTACTCTTTAAATGTTTCCACAAGATGGGGTCAAGTCTGGAGATCGAGGTGATCATACCTCTCCGACTCTCTTACTGACATTGCAAAATGTGGTGGAGCCCCGTCTTGCTGGAAAATGAGCTCGTTTTCCAAATATCTTGCATCATTTTGGACAATATCTGTCCACATTGGGTTGATAACATTCTCTAGCATTTCGTAAATTTCACCATTCAGATTTCCAGGTATAAAAATAGGTCCTACTAGCCGTTCTCCGAAAATACCCGCCCACACGTTTAGCTTTTGTGGATACTGAGAATGAACTTGATGAAAAACATAAAGATTCGTGTCCGACCAGTATAGACACTTATAATGATTTATTACTCAGTTTAAAAAAACGTTGTTTCATCCGAAAAACAAATTTTAAGGGTAAAGTTCAAGTTGTCAACTGCTCGTTGACTCATAACTTCACAAAATTGTTGACGACGCCGACGCTCAAAATCGTACTCGTTGAGTTTTGTGTACCAAATTTATTTGATAGAGATGAAATGTATGAGCCTTCACAATGCTTCGAATACTTGTTCGGCTGACTCTACAAATTTCCTCCAATTTTCTTGTACTCAATGTTGGATCTAGAGCAACTTGACCCAACACGGCTACTTCGTTCTCTTGATTTTGCACCGCGTGAGTAACATTTGTGTGTTTCTTGTCTTTCGAAATTTCCGCACTAATTCTATAATGTGATTAAGATATTTATCTGGATGACGTTGGTTAAAGATTATTGCTACCCTGTTAGCACAGTCATCATTTTTAAACAATTATTTCAACTTTTCGTGAGTGGTGTAACCCATTTTTAAATTAGAGAGATACAAAAGTAAACTAAACTCTAGAACTTAACGATTACTTGTTTCCAAGGCTTCTTGATCATTAGTCTGGTATTGTTTTTTAATCATAGCTTCCACAAAATCATAGCATGTCTAAATTTGTTAATTCAACTAAACTTACTTCGTTGGAAACTTTAAGATCACGGAGAAATTCCTGACGAAATTCTGCAGAACGTAAGACGTCGTTTAGAAGAAAATTTGTATCACCGCATGGAAGTTGGTGGAAATAATTTCAAGCATTTGTTATAATTTTTCAATTGCATTATTAAATTGTTACTGCAATATCTGTTGTTTTTTTAATGACAATATCCGCAAAATCATATGAGGGCCCTCTAAGGGTTCTTGTACGGTTGTTCTAGCCAAACGCCCAAAAGAAACTAGCAACATGTGGAGTTTTTGAAAAGCATCTATCCGATTTTGCCCAAAAAACTGTGGGTTGCCATTTAAAAAGTTTGATGTGACGTCATTTCCGTTAAAACCAGAGGTAATACTGGAATGCCGATAGGCTGAAAAGATGTCCCCTCAGAAATGAAATTGACCTGTCTGAGTTTTCTTTTTTAAATTATCGATGTGGCTGTAATTGGATCTGTTTCGTCGGCGTCACCCTGTATAACTAATTCATTAATATTTAAAGTGATTCAATGAAATTTAAGAAAATATTAGAAAATGGGAACCAATATCATTATCATGAAAGGAATTCATCTGACGGCCGAGATCATCAAAATGCTGTAAAGAAAACAACGTCAACCGCATAAAGGTTAGTTTACTAAAATCTATACACATAAAATCGTGGCCCGGTTTGTCTGTGTGTCTGAATGTTCGTCTTCTCCTCCGAAACAAATTGTTTAGGAGGTCCAGGCGCTGATCTTAGGCGGAGTCACAAATTGACCTGACCTTTGACCTCCGACCTGGAGTAGTGACCTCACGTCTTTAATTTCAGGTTTGTCTAGATTAGGCCCATTTTGAAATGGGTTTGGTTACTAGTTGTAAATAAATTTATATTACGTACATAAATTTTTTTCTTTGACAACTTGCAAGTAAACGTAAATTCAGTTTCTAAAAAATTTTGAATTTGTGTTATCTGTTTGCATCTAATAAAAATTAAATGTATGCCATGGATAAATAAATTGTTATTGTGCCAAATTAATAGTTTCAATAAAAAACGAACCCAAGATCTTGAGATGTAAGAGCGAGATAAAATTTTGAAGCTAATTTGTAAAGATGTATAATCGATTTCAACAAAAACTGCTGTAACGATTTTTTTTAAAATTCGCATACGTACAGTACATTACAATGTTTACAAAATAGTCCAGGAAAATGTTATTTGTGTGGGAAAACGAGAAAGCGTAAAAAAACACATTAGCTTGAAAGGGAGGTCTTGATGAATATAAATCTGAATTTTGGGGATCCAGACCGGCGATAACTCACGATGGCGAGCTCATACAAGCTATCGTCTTGCTGGCGATACAATTTTAGTCCTCTATCAGATACAAAGTGATTAGAGAATGAACTAGATCCATTGGAGTTAGGATGAAAAGGTAGCTATTGCGGTACACTTGTGAAAAGCAAGATTGCATTGCACTGCAGTGCGTCACAATTCTGACGGAGAGTGCAGCAACAAACCGAATGTTCACGAGTTCAAAGAAGACGAATTGATTTGAATACGCGTCTCAACTGTTCCAGATTGAAGTAGAAGCTGAAAATTTTTAAACCACCGTCCCCGATTCTGATGTTGAAGACGAGGAAATCGTTCAAATTTAGAGAACTTCGACCTAGGAAAACCAAAAATTCGCTTGCATGAGCACGGCATCATGAGTTATAGCCGATCAAATGAATTTAACTCTTTTCGCGATTATGGGAGGTTCGGGAGGAGGATCCTGGTTTTTCAGATTTATATTCAACAAGGACTCCCTAGAAACCTTTGTTGTTATTTCCGTTTGCGCAGTTATTTCTCACTTACCTCCTATTCCAGGACAATTTCCCTAACTATAAAGATCAACTTAAAGAAAAACTTAATTAAGAGAGAATTTCAACCCTACAGTTTAATTTAAAATGTTCATGTTTCCAAATTAAAAATATAGATGCGAGACAGTTAGTGCGGGTCTCCGTACAGTTTATTTAATTCACGTTTAATTACATTATTTAGGTTAAAAGGTTAAATTTGTAACAAATTAAAGTAAAAAAAAAACAATTCAATCAATTTGGAAAGAAACACTGTAAAATTTTAAGATTAAGTTAAAATCCTTTTTGATCTGACTATACATTAAACAATACTCCTGACACATCAATTCCGGGCTTTTGCAGGCTTTGTTCAGCTGTATAAGAAATATTCTTGCAAAAGGAAGATGCGTTCGCTTTTACACAAAATCAGACATCGTGTTTACTCGGCGACCAGCCTCAAGACAGAAATTTTTAATTTAAATTTGTCGAAAATGTGAACTGAATAACTGTTATGTATAAGATGTGGAGTAATAATTTCATTTCCTATTTGCAGTAATAAATTTATTCCAAACACTTTAACTTAATAAATTGAATTAGATCGCGCAATAACCAATATTTATGCTTACAAAGAAGATAATAAATAAACATCTCAGTCGTTGATAATTCAGCTTTGAGGACTAACTAGTTCGATGGCTGTATGTATACGACTATTAATTTAAACACAATGTAATAATTATCAATTTATTTTACGTCAATGCGTAGGTATAGTAAATTAAATTAAGTTCATAGGTTATAGTTTAGCTAGAACTTGAGAATTCTGCTTCCTGATTTAATTAAAAGTTTAAAATATCTAATATCATATCGATTAAATTACAAAAGTTCACTTAAAAGCAATAAAAATATAACAATAAAAAACTTGAAAATTATAAAGCTGCTCAGTTAAAGTTTGCATTCTGATTTTCATTGAGCCCACTAGGAAATCGTTTAAGCTAAGTGGCCATCAAGAATTTTATCAATAACCATTATCTGATTTCAAAAGAAACTGTTCGCCAATAAAAATCTTGAAGTTAAAAGTGTACATACATAGGTCCTTTGAAATAATGTGAAATAAAGACGTATAACCTCATACATTTTAATTTTTAAGTATTGCTATGGTATGGATAAAGTAAATCTACTTTTTATTTTAATTAATTAAAAATAGAAAGAAAGAAAAGCACGTGTCATATTATTTGAAAAACGCAACTAGCTAGTTTCGACGTTGTAATATAAAAACGTCATCTTCAGAATCTAGGTCAATGATTAAAATTTTTTAAAAAACACACACACATTTAAACTAAATAAAGGTTAATATAATATAACATAAGCAATCTTAAATAAGAATTCATTTTAAGATAAGAATTGCTGTTGTTGTTTCAAAATATAAGCGTCGTTTGACACAATTGGACTAACAATGAACAATTGGACGATCATATTAAAACCGCGTACGTTCTTATTAAACGCTAACCTGATGCAGTGTGAACGTGGCTCAAAGATCCTACTGATTATTTATGGGTCGACTCCCAAATTATAAAAAGATTTTTGAAATTGCTTTTTTTTCGTAACAATTGTGTTAAATATTTAATTGAATTTCTGCTAAATAATAAACAACAAAACTTATAGTCACAAAAAGTTTAAATTATTTTTTTAGTTCGGGATTCAAACAGGAACCTGATATAACAGCATTTAACAAGAATATAAAGGTCACACAAAAAAACGTGGGTTTACAAAAAGATTCGTCGAAGGATTGTTTGTTGCCATTTGTTTATACAAAAATCATAGTTTGCTATCGGATAAATGGGAAAGAAGAGAATTGCAGGTGGATAAAAAATCGGATGAATTACGTTACCATGGTGAGTCCATAATTAAGTTATACAGGGTAGCTTTTATGTATGGAACCAAGGCTCTGTAGCCAAAACGGTTGAAGGCATCATTCTGGAAATTTTAGGGATCAAATCTGAAGCTATTTCACATAATTTGACACAATCAAAAAATTTTTTTGCTCGATAATTTTTGACACGGCCGCCATCTTGAATTTTTTTAAATATCAAAATGGGTCATGTGATATATCATTTGAAAGCTTATTTTATTTACTTTGTAACTGAGTTTGAATATTTATTATGGTTTAGTGCAAGCTGATATGCTGATGTTTTGGGCTGATGAACTACATCCATTAATACTGCCAGTGAATTATCCTCTGTAGCCACTGTTGTTGGTCGACCACTTCTGCGACGGTTCTTAACACTCCCAGTGATATTATACCGTCGTAAAGTCTTGGTCACAGTAGATCTCACTATAGAATTCCTATCAGGGTTTTCAGCATTGAAGAGTTGGCAAACTTCTTAATGCGTGCGTTTTCTATCGCCGTAACCAACCATTATAAGAATTTGTAATCTTTGTGATTCAGTTAGCTGATTCATTTTTACGAGACGGTTCTAATTATTATTGAATAATAATGAACTAGTAATGAGAATAACTGATGTTTTGACGTTATAACCTAGGTAACGTCACCTAGGTAACGTGTCAAAAGCATCGCCACCTAAATTAAAAAGGCGATAATACATATAATTGCAGAAATAATTATTAGAATAAATTTTTAGGTATTTCCTCCAAATACAACTTCAATGTTTCTAGTCAGTTGCAAAGTAAATAAAATAAGCTTTCAAATGATATATCACATGACCCATCTTGCTATTTAAAAAATTCAAGATGACGGCCGTGTCAAAAATTATCGAGCAAAAAAATTTTTGATTGTGTCAAATTATGTGAAATAGCTTCAGATTTGATCCCTAAAATTTCCAGAATGATGCCTTCAACCGTTTTGGCTACAGAGCCTTGGTTCCATACATAAAAAGCTACCCTGTATAACTTAATTATGGACTCACCATGGTAACGTAATTCATCCGATTTTTTTATCCACCTGCAATTCTCTTCTTTCCCATTTATCCGATAGCAAACTATGATTTTTGTTGTCATAAAAGCTGCCCTGTATGTACATAACCACGCGTCAGTTCGAAAATTATATCAGTTAACTGTAGATTTGACAATTAAAAACAACACAATGATGTAAGTATATTTTCAAAACCAAAATATTAAGTGAAATTGAAAATTTTTAGTAGAAGATAAAGAAAAATTTGGTAGAATATTTAATTAAAGAAGTATATGACAAGCCAAAATTTCAAAAATACCCAAATTTGAGTAGACGAAACCGTAATAAAAGTTGAAAGACAATTAAATAAGCTACACGATAGCTTATAAAATATATGATGTTGTATTTAAAATTAACTAATTATTACAGTGAGAATATTTAACTAATTGAATCGTAAATTATAAACACTCTGTAACGAGATTTTTATTAGTCAACCAATAAATAGACTACAGGAACAATCTTCTATTCAAACCTAAGTGTAAATTTATTGCATTTATTTTTATCATAAGATTTTCATTTTTTCCAAAACCTTACAATAAAGAACATAACTAACATAACACTCTGTATTTAGGAATAGAAAACCCTTATAAAGTAAACTACAATCATACACAGAGTGTTCCATTAAAAAAAACACAACTTTAGTATGCCACTTTGTTTTAGAGCACCCTGTATATTTAAAAATATTTTCAAAATGTAGTCCTTATTCTCTGTAGAAGGAGATAACGAATATATGCCGTTTCTCAGTAAAACTTCGTGGCGTCGGTTATGATTCACCCTGTATATAGTAACAGTTCTTTTATCATTATATCTTCTCTATGTACTACAAATTTGTTTAAAATCGTGGAAGAACTCAAAAAGTTCCGTTTAAGCAAAGATTTCTGAAAAATTTTTAAGAATGCATTTCTATAAAAAATCTATTTTTTTATAACTAGTTCAATAAAAATGATTGCTCGTGTAACAGTTTTTGACAAGAACTCAAAAATTAGAAAATTTGGAAAGAACTTAAAAATACACTACTTCTTAAAGTTAATTACCTTTTCGAACAACGCTGCCAAAAAAATAAGTGATAAGTTAACAAATAAGTATTGACGCCAAAACAATACTATAATTTTTAGGGATCGTTAATTTAATTAAGTCCTGTAGGAGGAGTGAAGGAATTAGAAGTTCATTCTAATTAGTTCTTGATTCGGTCTTTATAAGGTTAAACAAGTGTCTACTTCTAGTCAATACAGCTAAAAATGAGAAATAAAATATATACTAAATGAGACTAAGTTTACTAAAACTGGATTAACTCAAACCGAAACTATAAAACATTTGTAAAATAAAGTTTATCCATTCCCACCACTTTTTTTGACAAATGACATCAGTTTTTTTTAAATTATATATTTATTGCCGATCCTTAATTACTATTTTTTGACCCAACAAAGTTTTTGTTTTGATCTCACAATTACGCCACCTACCGGTCACTCTACAAACTTGAAAATAATTTCCAGCAATTTAGTTGGGTGACTTTTATAAAAAAAAATGTAATCAAAAACTAAACAATTATTAGTGTTTGAGATACAGCCGGCTACATTTTTTAAGAAACACCCAGTGTGTGTTATCTTTTCAATTATTTTTATTTTCACATACTTTGTTTTGGCATAGAGCAACCGAAAAGGAACAAGTTGCAGTATCCCATTTCTTGGAGATTGTTCAGTTTCGAGATGAAGATATCAGGTGTGCCTTAGAGAAATCATTTAAAAACCATCCCCTCAAATTGAATTCAGGCTGAGAAGCGGATCCAGAATGACACTTAAAAATTATAAGTAACTTGAAGGTTTGTAAGTATTAGAAACTTTATCACACCTCTTACAAAACTACCACCAGCAAATCTCTTAATATTATGCTTTATAAAAGACCAAACCTTCTTGACAAGCTCATCTCACTGCTTATCAGATTCAGAGAGAAAGAATTTAATGCAGTGTAGATATTCGCAAAGAGTTTCAGATGATCCGGAAGATACAAAGTTCTTAAGGTTTGTCTGGTGGATGAATGATTTTCCTGCTAGGCAGTGAAGGTTTCCGAACACCAGAGAGTCGTGTTTAGACTCCTACTGGAGGCGACCATAACTCATCATCTGAACAAGATTGAAAGAGATCTCCAACCAACCGCTGAAAGGCTACTTAAGGCTTTCTATGTCGACAACTGCGTCACATCGGTCCACTCTAGACAAAAATGTGTCTAGTTTTAGGATGAAGCCACTTTGTTAATGAAAGAAACGGGGATGGAGCTGAGGTAGTAATAGGGTCAAGTTGTGAGAGGACAAAGACTCTTTGGACAAGAGGGGGAGGTAAACCTGAATGAGTGTTTTGGAAGTAAAGTAGAATCGCTAGACGGGTGACGTGATGTAAAGGAGTTTGACCAGTCTTCCGAGATCACCAAAAGCAATATCTCCTCCACTCTTGCCCAAGTCTTTGACCCCTTAGGGATTTTGACTCCTACCCTCCTCCAGCCTAAGTTACAACTCCAGGTTGCCTAGACCATTAAAGATTGAATGGGATCAACAAATTCCAAAGAAAGAAATAAAGAAATTCTTGAAATGGACAGAAAACCTGAAATGTCTGAAATATATGAGAATAGAGCGTCAATTTTAGCTCCACCCCTTCGTTAAAAGGGAATTTAAAGGATTTACCGACCCATATGTAGACGCCTATGTCAGTGTATATTTTTAAGGTCAGAGTAGAGATTTGAAATTATAGTGCCCACACGCTTTTGTGCGTCTATGCACTTAAACCGCGAGCGGTCCCACTTTTTGGCTGTCGCCCGAGCCAACTTCAGCGCCACAGAGCAGCCTGTCCAGGCTTGCACGTACAACCCTCCAGTAAGACGCCATACCACAGCCACTACGAATCCAACCATGATTGACAGGGGTCAGCACCTAAGATGCCAACCCCGGCTTGGTTGTCGACAACCCGTAGTTCCGACAAGTCTCGGATCGAACAGTACATTAGCCCTATCTGGAAATAGGTTCGACCTATACCGAGCCAGCCAACAGGAGGCCTACTCCCCTAGCTTTAATACAATTACCCCTTTGCTAGTTGGGAACTCAAAAATGCAGCGATGCTTCAGCTACAGAGGGCTGCTTCTCAGACCACAAAGTACCGGGACTGATATACAGACGCATTCGGCGAGGCAGAGCGCCCACTCAAGGCAGAGTTCCACGCACATGGTCGACACCTGACATCTATCTGATAGGTCTCAATAAAAGAACTGCTGAACGAGCTGAACGTCAATGAGGAACGTCAAGGAACCCCAGGCTTCCAGAATCAGGCCATCACGACCACTCGACTTGCACGCAAGCCGAGGTAGCCGTTTGACGGCCGTCCCCTAGGTACACCATGGCCGGACTGCCCGGTTCTGTCCACAGTGGCCTCTGTGATCACCGACGTCTAGGTGCCGGGAGGGCAACAGAGTTGTGTCAAGAGACCGGACATGAAGTCTGCAACTGCGCCTCGACTGTTTTGGTCCAGTTATGCTTAACCCGAGGGGTCGAGGAGAAGACGAGAAACTTTCAGTCTGCATACTCGAGTCCTCCTTTGTCTGTTGCCAGTGTTTCTAGCGTTGGGCAAAGCCCTAGTTCCCTCTGGGAGTGTCGATTGTATAACGGCACGCTAGCGACCAAATGGCTTCGTTCTTATACTCTACCAATTTGCAACCGAAACTCGCATTCCTGGCTAACTCAACACGCCAACCTGGCCAACGCCAAGCCCAATTTTGGAACCAGTGGGTTCAAGGCACACCGAGATCCGAGCCACCCCCTGATCCACTTCCAGTTGAACCTGCTAACGGTGCCGCAATGCAGCATCGGTATTACTCAAGTACTAGCGTCTTGAACTCCCGAACTTCAGCTCAGTACTCTTCCGCACTCGTTTCAAGCCTCCCTAGACGTTTTCTCGCTCAGTTGCGGCGGTGGAGGTTCCGTCCACAAACTTGAATTTGGGGACCGACAAGGTTTAGTTTGTTAGTCCTGTTGGTCGAACAAAGCCCACCCTGCTTTGGTGTACACGATACTGCCCAGCCGCACAAGTCCATCTCCATCTCAAGCGTCAAGCGTTTTGAGGCCTCTGATGTCATGATACAAAGGGTAGTTGACCAGAAAGTGAAACCAGGTCTCACTTCCTTCCTCGCACACACAAAGCGGCGAGTCTAACCGTTGCACTCTATGTTGGTAACCCCTGAAGATTCCGTGTCCTGTCAACACGCATCCCACTGCCCAAGGTGGCCAACCCCAAGCACACTTTAGTCGTCGGGCTACGCTAGGGAAGAATCTATGAGTTACCCGACCCTTAGTGCTGAGATCCCACTGCCTCTGCCATGCATCACTTAGGCTCCCGTACAGGAGACGTTCGCGGTCAGGCCTCGACAAGTTTCTCTCAGTCAGATTTAACAAGTCTATCAACTCGTCAGTTTCAACCCGTCTTCTGATGAAGAATTTCTCTCCGCGGAGTCTGCATACTGCCTTTGTCATGTACATACCCACAATTTGTGCTCTATTGATTAGAGCAGTTATTCCTCGCAAGATCCGTCTAGCAGCAACATCCCGCAGCCCCCAGTCACGACCAAAGGCATTCCAGGAATGAGCAGGACGAGGTCGTCCGCGTAAGCGATGACGTCGCACCCAGCATTCTCAAGCTCCACAAGCAAATCGTCCATCAACAGGTTCCAGATGGCGGGCCCGCAGATGGACCCCTGAGGGCATCCCCGAGTTACCGCCCTCCCTGTGACTTCTCCTGAGAAGGTAACGTTCCTACCCCTAAAGTAGTCACGCCACGCACTAATCTCAGAACAGCCTATTGTGCAAAGCTTACCTATCACCGCCGACCACAGAAGGTTGTTGAACGCCTCCTTAAAATCAACGAAAATGCTATAGACATACTTATCTCGAGACGAGGCCACGGTCACCTTAAGCCTCAACCAGGCGTCTTCCACCGACAAGCCTTGCTTGAAGCCAAAACTGCCTGTCGCTGCGTCCCACTCGTATCGCAACAACCGGTTCACCAGTAACCGTTCGTATTCTGTCCAAAGACACTGATTAGAGATCGGGATGGTACAAGCTCACCTTACTCTTGTCCTTCTCAGGTCCCTTAAGGAGTTCAATAACACGGACTGCTTCCAGGGCACAGGAAAAACCGCGCCATAAAGTGGTTAATCAGCTCTCTGAAATAGTCCTGAGCTCAGCACACACACTTTAGCTATTATGGGTCCACCCCTAATGGTCCCGGGCTTTCATCACCTTCGTAAACAGACAGCCTCTTAACCTCAGCATCACTAGGGCTCGAGAGTCTATCGAGGTCATCGCGATTCCGGGTGTTGGCTGATCGTCGCCAAGGGAAAGCCGCACGTAGGGTTTGTTTGCGCTTTCCTCCCATGTAAGAACGTGGCCGTCTTCATCGGTATTGCTCGAGTCTAGTCCTGTGCGCTTACCTCAACATATTCGGTATTCGTATATTCATTTGTATGTCCATTTCAATTTTATTTTTATATTTATATTCTTCTTTAATATTTGTTTCTTCTTGAATTATTGTCTATCGTTGTTTAATTCATTGTCAATTTTCTTTAATTTTTTCATATTCTTCAATTTCATTATCTTGTATCTCTTCCATATTTACTTCCATTTGCACTATAGGCATTTCATTTATTGACTCTTCATTTATCTTCATACCAGTACTCTTCTTCAATTTCATTTTCATCTTCCTTCTCATTTTTACATTCATTTTCAACTTTATTTTCTTCTTCTATTTTAATCTCAATTTGCATTGTTTTCATCTCTTTATCTAATTCATCTTTTATCTTTTCATCTTCATATATCTTTATCCATTTCATGACATTTCGTATTTATTTTACAATCTGTTTTGCAGTTACAATGATCCCAATCTATTAATGATCTATCTATACACATAAAATCGTGGCCCGGTTTGTCTGTCTGTCTGTCTGTCTGTTCGTCTTCTCCTCCGAAACGACTGCACCGATTTCGGAGATCGATACGTCAAATTGTTCAAGAGGTCCAGGCGCTGATCTTAGGCGGGGATAAAATTGACCTGACCTTTGACCTCTGATCTGGAGCGATGACTTTATAACGGCTGAACCGATTTCGGAGATCGATACGTTAAATTGTTCAGGAGGTCCAGGCGCTGATCTTAGGCGGGGTCACAAGTTGACCTGACCTTTGACCTCTGACCTAGAGCGGTAAATCCAGGGAAACATAGGCATGTTATATATCAAAGTGTTCAGAATGTCAAGGGGAATGTTTTAAGATAGGTCCAAAATTGACCTGACCTTTGACCTCTGACCTGGAGCAGTGACGTCACGTTTTTAATCTCAGGTTTGTCTAGATTAGCCCATTTTCAAATGGGTTTGGTTACTAGTTGATTATATTTTTTGCCAATTCGTTTTCCCATTGCTTGGACATTTCATTTGTTTCTGCATGATTTTGGTCTAATTTTGCACTATGTTGTGTCATTTCTTGTAGAATTGTTTACATAATTATTTCCATGTCTTGTTTTTCTTTTTAGGTTTCTCAGTTATTTTCAAAATTTCTTCTTTTTCTTCTATTACTGTTTGAATATCATCATATTTTCTTCACTTTCCATTTCTTCGTCATTAATGATGTCAATTAATGTTCCTAAGATTAGTGAAATGTTGAATGTGATACGATATTTAGTTGTTAAGGATGAAATTATTTGTGATGTTCTGGTTTTTGTGTATAAAGTAGAAAAAAAAATTATTTAAGTAGTATGCTAGTCAAAGTCAATGAAATCCACAGTTATCATACCAGACAAAGCAACAGATTACCGGGGGATATTTAGTATTGTAAAATTTTAAAAACATTTAAAAAGTCATATGAAAAGATAAAAATAATTAGAAAATATTAATTTTGAAGAATTTAATTTATTAGCTTTAAGCTACATTTGTGATAAATAAACAAACTTTATATCCAAAGATTCAAAATTCATGCATCGAGTATATTTCTTAGAAACAATTTATTTTGCAAAAACAGTATTATAATCTAGTCGAGAAGTGAGTTTTCTGCGAAAAATAGTTCTCTGATAGTCATAAAATTATAAACGATTTTTTTTAATTATAACCTTCGGATAAATATTGTGATAAAAAATTATTTGAAAAATATTGAACTAGAACATTTGTTTATAAACATTTTATAAAAAAACGGCTTCAAAAAAATTTATAAAATCCATTAAATACTTCAATACCATTCCATATACAAATAAAATTTTTAATTTAATAAATCATAATTAACAAAATAAATAAAAACTTTAAAAGAAGGGCTCCAAAAAGCAAAAAATATGGAGCAATTATTTAAACATATTTCGCGTTTTTAAGCCCGATGAAAATTAGTTAATTACCAATTGCATAACTCTGAAAAAATGAGTAAATTTTTTTCCAACGGAACTGTATTCTTTCAAGTGTCTAGATGACACCTGAATTTTTCAATTTTTTAAATAATATTTAATACTGTAAAAAATTTTACATGTGCTGTACTGTCTTTAGAAGCCGCGCGTATCAAAGAAACGCCCCCAAAAAAATTTCAGCTAATTGTAATTATAAATGATGGAACTACGGAGGTTGTTTAATGAAATTTCAGAAATTTGAGATTTCTCTCTTATAGTTTTGAAGTACAATGCTGAGCCGCCTTTTTTTAGTTTTTGTTAACAACAATTACAATTTTCGTCGGCAGAAAAATCCTAAAACGCTAATTTTACGATTATCAGAACAATTTTTCGCAGAAAACTTACTTCTCGACTAGACATTAGTTTAATCATCCGTTAATATGTCTGGGAAAAAAATTGAAACAGTAATTCATATAAGTTTGTAAAATTTTCCATCCAATATTTAAGGTGCGCATGTATTCCAGTATGAAAAATGATTTTGCAAAACCGGACGTATGAGTTCAATTTAAATTGCTGTTTATCAAATTTTCCATCCAAGGATTCAAAGTGGATGCATTCGAATATATAATTCTTGGAAAAATTGATTTTTCAAAACCGTAGGTCGATTTAATGACAACAACGACGGGTTACACTCGCATGTAAGTTAATATAATTAGTAAAAATATGGAAGATTTATTTTTAACAAAATTTATAGTTTTCTAAATCGATTTCTAACTTCACGCCGCGCCTGTGAATAACAAGCGTACTTATTTAAGGGTAAATATGGTTTCACATTGAATTTTCAACAACATTAATTTGTTTTGGAAAAAGAAAAACTGATCGAAAGATTAAAGAACATAAAAGCACTAAATTCTGCATCTGACAGGTTGCTTGTGAAAAGAAATTTCGATGGACTCATCACCATAAAATATTGGTTTTCGAACTAAATAAGAACTTTTTCCGTATAAGAGTCAATTCATAAATAAAAAATTCGTAAAAAGTTGACAGAACGCGCACTGTTTTTCGTTATTGGCGCTACAGGTGATTGGACGACGCGATGCGTCGCGACTTATAAAGGACGCAGTTCGCAAACAACCCCAACGCGAACACTGGCCGTTGAGTTTTAATTTAAAAATATATACACGTAGTGCATCAATGGCTCTTAAATAATTTTTTTTCGTAATGGGATTGGTATAAAATTTAAAAGACAATGAGTGCGAATGAATCTATAAATAATACGAACTTAACTTCAGTGCAAGAACTAAGTGGCTTAGAATTGTTTCAATTGTATTATACCCCAATTTTGGTTTATTTGGGGACGATAGGTAATGCACTATCCGTGGTTGTATTTTTCAAGACTAAACTTAAAAAATTATCCTCATCGTATTACTTAGCGTCTTTAGCGATTAGTGACACAATTTTTTGTTGTCGTTGTTTATAGTATGGTTAAGTATGGTTGACGTTGATTTATTCAATCAACACGGAGTTTGTCAAATTATGATTTACTTAACCGGCGCGTGTAGTTTTTTAAGCGTCTGGTTAGTGCTAGCATTTACTGTGGAGCGTTTCATCGCCGTGCGTTATCCTTTACTAAGACAATCAGTTTGCACAGTGTCAAGAGCAAAACTATCATCCTGGTACTAGTCACGTTGGCCATGCTGATGTTTTCACCACTACTGCTGTTTGCTCGAGTTCAAATGGTACCCCAAAAACCCGTAGAGTTGTGCACAATTGACGCAGATTTTCAAAACAGCGCTACAATATTCAACATAATAGACACAGTATTAACATTTGTAGTGCCAGTCTTGGTCATAACTATATTAAACAGTTACATTAGTCGTACCATTTGGAAGTTGGGTAGTGTTAGAAGAAAATTAACTTACAGAGGAGGTGCGCTACCGCCCGAATTAAAAAAATACTAAAAAGAGTTCGTACGAAATTATCGATCAAAATCGTCCCATTTATCGCAAAATAAAATGACTAAAATGCTGTTAGTGGTGTCGACGGTGTGTTTATGTTTGAATCTTCCGAGTTACTTAATGAGAATACTTACATACCTGATCGAGGTAAGTTTACATGTTAAATACAAAAACTAAACAGATCCGAGACAAGCTCAAAAGATTTATGTGTGTTGGTATGAGAAAAGCGATTTCCTGACAGAAGTTAAAGAAAATAAATTCGAAGTAAACCGCATTAAATTTATTAAAAATAAACCCGGAGACTGAAATAAACCGTTGATTAGGAAAGATGTTAATAAACTATTGAAATTGCGAATAAACAACTCTTTCAATAATTAATCATCCTAAAATAGTACAAAAATCGTCGGTACATAATCATAAAATTATTAGTACTTTTTACGTCATCTCGCAGTTAATAAGACTTCATTTGTGTTAAGTATACACAATTTCGGAACGGAAATAATCAAAATTTTATGATTATTCTATATTCATTTTGGGTTACCAGACAAACGCAGAAATCGCAAACTAGCTTATTAAATTGAAAAGTCGGTTTTGAATAAATATAATCGAATAAGAGAATAATTTCAACAAAATAACTAAAATAGATTTTGTGTGTACATTACTGGGTAGTAATCTTGAAGGCATCCGACATTCTTATGTATTATTGCCAAACGATTTCGTGTTAAATTTAGGCAGAATTGCTTTAATATTACAACAAACCTTCCAAAATGTTATATTTAAGCAATACAATTACCGTGAAATTTAAATAAATCCAGATGTCTTCGCTCAGATCACAGAATCGATACTTAAAAAAATTGCTTGGCATACCACACGAATACCCCAACTATGATTTTATGCGATCTCGTGTCAAAATCGTATTCGATTACTTACCAACCTTTCAGTAGTCTTATCTTTGAGTAATTAGAAATAAAAACAATAAAAATTATTATATTTTTTGAATAATTAATATTAAATGAATGTCACAATATCTCGGTAATTTCCTAAGGGACAACAAATTTTTATTCAAAACTTGAGTTATAAGTAAATTTTAAGTTGCTTATAACTTATTTTAAAAATGGCAAATAAAATATTTTGCCACTTTTTCTTCAAATGTCGTTATTTACTGAAACAAACTTATAGTTCTCAATTGAATATATACATATTTTTTAAAATTGGAATACGTTTAGAAACATTGTCAAAAAGGTCAAAATGTCAGATTTACTGACGTTTGAAAAATGAGATGGTAAATTTACCGGACGAACGAAGTCAGTTGCTTTTTACTCCGAATAAAACGTGCTATTTTTCTTTTAAACATCGTTTATACACAAAAAAATTGTTGTAAAGTTTTAAAGTTTAATATCGACACGAGAGGGGTAAAAGTACTTTTAGTTCTGCTGCTAATAGCAACTTTAGCGTCAGGTAAAAGTCTAAGTTTACTAACGTTTGAAGAAAAAACATATTCGAGAGCTAGGATAATTACTTTGCCTTTGTTCTAATATGTTTTTAAAATTTATTTTGAATAAGTTTTGAAATATACAACAAATTGTTCTATTCTTTACGTAACTAGAATTTGTCATAGTAAAAGGCAATAAGTCGTAAAAAATTGTGCTACTTGATCAGTTTAAAATCAAATAATAAAATTAATTTAGGTCGACATTCATTATCAAACAAATTAATTTCAATCCTGAGAACAAAAGACTAAAATTTCTAAATGAAAAGGTCTCAAAGGTACACATGAAAACGGGAATAACTAAATAAATGCAGATGTGCACTTATGATAATGTATAATCAGTAGAAAACTAGCCGCTTGCAACGGAATTCCACATCTAAACATATGCGTTGACAGTTACCTAATTTGTAGAAACGAAAGACCTTATAGAATTAAATAAATAAAGACAACTGTTTCATAAAATACAAACCCTAAGGCACGATTAAATATAGTCATAAGCAACTCTTGTTTAATAACCCGCCACATTTTTCAAAATAAACCTCTAAATACCAGATTTCATCATCTTATTATAATTTATTAACGTTAATGGGTGCAGTGCAGTATTAACAGATTTAATTACTATGGTGCAGGGAAAATGTTATTTGAGTGGGAAATAATCACTCCATCAAAATAAAAATCACATAGGCTTGTAAGAGGGTCCTTGCTGAAAATAAATCTCGCGAACAATTTAAAAATAATTTCAAAATTTTGGAAAATTGCAACACCGTAGCCAGGGAAATTCCTTGAAAAAGGGGGTGAGGGAAATAATCGCAAATACAGAATATGTATTTGAGTTTTCGAAATCTCAATCCCCCTCGGGACTTCCCCATAATTGCAAAAGCGTTAAATTTTTTAATATAACTCGCGATGCCGTACTCGTACTACAAGCGAACCTCAAAAATCTATATTTTTCTAGATATAGGCTCGAAAGTGGATTTTAAAAACGCGCTGGGATTGGTGAAAGTCCACGAATCCAAGCAACAGTCTTTCAAAGCCTCCCATTATGTTGAGTTTTGAGGCCTATCCCACGAATTAATTAGATACACAATTTTCTACGCAAAAAGAAATATTGCTCCAATTTATAAACAATGGCACAGATTGACGAAAAAGACGAAAATTGAAACCACTCATAATCGCGAAAAGGGTTGACTATAATTCACGATGCCGTGCTCATACTGCAAACGAACTCAAAAAATCTATATATTTCTAAATATAAGTTCAAAAGTGCGTTTTTCAAAAACAAATTGATTAGCTTGGATTGTCGAAAGTCCACGAATCCAAAAAGCCTTTCATTCTGTTCAGTTTTTGACGCCTGTCTCGCGAATTCATTGACATTTGTCTTCCCGAAAAAAAATATTCAAAACTTACTTGCGAATTGCTCAGATTGATACTTTTCGAGATATGGACAAACAAATTTTTTTCGAGAACAAACCGCAGTGTAGAAGTTCGCGCGGAAACGAAAAACTGACATTTTTGAGGTATCAAAGAAAACAGTGCTCCGAATTATAAACAATGTATTTAAACAATGCGGTTCACAGATTGACTAAGAAGACGAAAATTTTGAAACCACCGCCACCGATACTGATGTTCAAAACGAGAAAATCGTTCAAAAGAAAAAGACCGAAGAAAATGCAGAGGAAAGTGTAAAGGTAACAACGAAAAGGCGTTCTAGAAATGGGTGGATTCAGCCCAACTCTGCCCAAAACTTCGGCTGCGAGTCAAACGAGGTAGTTCCGAATTTTCAATCTAAACACGTTGTCGTGAAAGCGCCTGCAACTCTACCTCAACAGTGGTATAGAAAAAGATTACTAATCTGACATATTTAAAAGAATTTTTACTTTACAGCAGCACTTTGCACGTAAAAAATGCATTGTTTAAAACAGTTGTTCTCCGATATCTAAAAAAATCGATTTTTCAAAGTCGGTGATCATGATAAGAAATATCGTGAGAGCGAAAAGAATTGAAAAGAGTCGCGGTTCTGTTCGCAAAAAAGCGACTTTGATAACATGGAGCAGTTTTTGGTCCATATCTCTCTCAAAAAGTATCGAATTCTCAAATTCTTGGGAGGAAAAAATTGTTGCACGTAAAAACGCTATGGTTGAATTCGGGCGCTTCTGCACGCGAAAGGCCATTTTAAACAATTTGCTCTATTGCAACCCCATATCTCCAAAAGTATCATTTGGGCAATTTGCCGGATAGCAGCAAATTGTTGCCCGCTAGCGCTATCGTAGCGTCTTTTTTTCGCGCAGAAATGAGCTGCGCATTTGAGGGCGCACCAGTCGGTCGTCGTCGAAAAAAGACCGCGGACAATTGGTCACGTGAAAGAAGGTCGTTGTTTGCTTATACCTGAAAATATGCAGGCCACGACAGAGTGTACTCAAGTTGTATTATACTTTCCTTCACTCTCTATCCAGACTTACGATTGTTTGTTTTCTTCCCATATATACAGGGTGATCTGCGTAGAGCGTGCATTGAAAGTCTTGCTGATAAATCAGAAATTTGAAATTCGGTACGCGGCCATAATCAATCATTTTCGTTCTACCTAAAATATTTTCAGACCTTCAACTATACAGGGTGCGCCAAAACTCCTATCAACTTTCTTATTTTAAATACAAACCTACAATTCTTTTTACATGAGTCGATTGGCCATATAATTCTGTACATTTAAAATCATAAATTGATTTTGGTTTTTACAGCTGTTGTAATTTAGTTGTTTAGTGACGCAAATTGTTTGAAAATAAAACAGCTAATAAATTTTATTTTAATTGTTTTAATTAAGTCGTTTCGCCATTACTTCTTCAGTTAATGTCTTAAAATTAATTAATTAAAAATTTGAAACAAATTATAAACACAACATTTATTTAAAATGAGTATGTAACATACTTCAGTGACAAACAACTTACAAGGCGAAACGTCTTAATTAAAACAACTAAAAAAAATTTATTAGCTGTGTTATTTTCAAACAATCTGTCACTGAAAAAAATTTTAAATCATGTAAAACAAATATTCATTTTTTACTTTAAAATAAAGATATCCGATTATTTCTTCTTAGAATGTAATTGTTAAGCTTAAACGTTTGTTTGCGAGTGGCTAGCTAGAGGTTAGCTAAGTAAAATACACTATTTTTTCTTCAAGCGTTTATTGTTGGTTTTCATGATTCTCAAATTTTTGAGATTCTCGAGTGTTATAGTGACTTCTTATTCTCGACAAATCAGGTTCGTACTTTACCGTCACGTTCATAATAATATCCGAGATAACAACCTAAATAGTAATAATAATAAAAGAACTGTTGCTTTGACCCAAAATTGTAAATAAGATGTATTTCTAAAAATTCTCATTGCAAATAGTAAAAGTAATTAAGTTTTCGATTTTGGAATGGTCCATTTTCTAGATGTTTTACTATAGAGTAATTAGTATCAATTCTGAGGTGATGAAGATTTCGGCCTAACAAAGTTACAAGTTTAATTTTGCGTTTGTCCCTGGCATTCTATTCTATTGCCTCATTTCTATTAATTCCGCTCATTCTCTTCAATCAAATTTAATTATATTGTACACTTCGTTCCGTTTTTGATACATATGTAAATTAGCAATAAAACTCCCTAGTTAAATAACTTTTTACTTTAATTTAAAAAACAAAAGTTGTTTTCATTTTGTCTTCTCGTTAAGCTTTAAGTTGTGCATAGTTTATGCATAAGTGTAGAAAACAAAAATTACTGCTCCATGTATTCCAATTAATTTTTAAAGTTTTATTCTTCCAAAGATGCACGTCGAAAGCTTAATTCATATAATATAACAAAAATAATAAGACCCGGCATTGCGAAGAACCAGATTGCACTTAAATAAAGATAGATTGCAAAATAGTTATTTACATTCGAGTGGAAAGCGAGTGCCACCCTATGAGTTGTAGTATTTAACATCAAGCAATAGGGAGTTAAGGTACAAAACAGCAAGCTGTTAACAAAAGAAACATATAATTAGAGAGCTTTCCTTGTGTCACAGGTATACACACTCACAAAGTACAGATATACTAGCCGACACCAGGCCCCTAGAAGCCTTTCGAACAAAGTAACACCGTTCCCTCAAGTGCGTTGCCTATCCTACCAATGCCACAGTACGTCGCGATATACTTTACACTGGCCGTGTACTGGGTATGCTTCTTCCCCTCTCCTAGCAACGTGATCAGAGAACCGAGGTGACAAGAAAAATATAAGTTAAGATGGTAGATAATAAAAATATGGATAAGAAATAGGAGATGTAAATAATGCAGATTGTATCACAAATAAATAGACTAGCATCCGGCGGAAATATCGTTCTCCGAAAAATTAGAATGCGACAATGGCCGGTTACGTAATCCACGCCTCGATAACAGATTTACTTGCAGTTCGAACGCAAATTTAGTATTAAATGTACCACGATTACTTCCCTAATTTTGTCTAAATAACCGACTTTACATTTACTTTAACAATGTAATTCTGGCGCAAACAAACGTGTAATCAAATTGTCGGGGGATCCCGCGAGCACAAAAATTATCACAACTTGCGTTAAATACTGACTATTCCCGGTAAGTACAGCTACTATGCGGTAAAGTAGTGGCTGATTTATCTGCTATTTGGGAACGTTTTAATATATAAACTAAGTATAAAACCCGATAAATTGATTTTAAAAAATTTACTTTACACCATACGTGACACGATAATGTACAGAATAAAGGCGTATTTAATTTTTTTTATTGGCGATGATATTGATGGCGCTATCTATACGTCAGTTAAACAAATGAATTGACACATATTAAATGTAGTATGTCAAAATAGTTAAACAGCCAGGGCTACTTAAAATCAGTAAAAATAATTCTTTTCTTTTTTTACTTTTTGATCATCAGCCAATAAAATTTATACAAATTTGTGTGTGAAGTGATTTTACAGCTTCGGGCTCGTTCCTCAAACAAAGTTGTCGTCCCGTAAAATCCTACTTTCCACACTAAGGGTAAATGCGCCGAAACGATTCTATAATAAATTTATCTACGGCAACAAACTGTAACAACTCATAAGATGTTTTTTTCTTCCTATATTTATCACTTCTTCATTACTCACCATATACAGGGTGTCACAAGCAAGCGTGGGTCTTCAATAACTCATTTGCGGTTGGAGATATCGAAAAATGTTTCAAATAAAAGTTCCACCAATTCAACTTCTCTATACCATAAAATTATTTTCGAATATACAGGGTGTCCCGTTTTTCCTGTACGCAACCTAACTTAATTTTTTAAATGGAATGCCCCATTTATTATTGCTTTATTAGATTTCTCGCTTAATTTAAAGGCCACTTCGTTAACCATACATTATGGCTGAAATGCACCGTTCCTCAGAAAATTAGCGCTAAAGGAAGAAAAATGCCGTTTCGGTACCCTGCGCCATTTTTCATATCTCCGAAACAAAAGAACTTAGAGGAATGCGGTTTTCACAGATCGCTTCTAAGAGAAATGACCTACCATTTGCACTATTTACACAAACATGTTTCTGTTAAATTCATTCAAAGCTACCGCTTCAAAAATAAATTGTTTCAAACCGGCAAAACTTGTTTTTTCAAATAGAACACTATTATTTTTTCAGCCCATCATATGCAGAATTTTATTTCCTTTCGTCTGATATAAGGTTGTTGCTATCAGTTCCTAACAGTTTTTGAGAAAATTGCAGTTATATTCTAAATTTTAATTAAATCGGATCATCGCGTGCGCCCTGGTCGGTGATTAGCTGCTTTTCCGCTTTTGTTTTCTACCTTAGGAATGAAAACTATTTCAATTGAAAAACCAGAGTGTTGTATTTTAGTTCAGACGTTTTAAATCACAAAAATAATTTTCAAGATGTCCACACAGAGCAGTGACTTTGCCTCAGGCCAGTTCTTGATGTTTAACTTTTACAAAAGCTGCTCGAAATGTCTGCCATTTTCTTGAATACACATCCTCATTCGACGTTTGAAGTTATTGTCAACGTTGACCAGAATGTCCGGGGTAATTTCTCTGAAAGCGTTAGTTATCCTCTCCCGCATATCTTCGGCAGTGGTAGGTGAAGAGGTGTACACTTTGTTTTTAACGAATCCCCACAAAAAGAAGTCACATTTTGTGAGATCAGGCGACCTAGCGGGCCAGTTAATTGCCCCTCCTCTTCCTATCCAGCGGTTTGGGAAATTCGCATTTAAGTAGTTCCGAATTTCTTGGGTGCAATGAGATGGGGCACCGTCTTGTTGTAGCCACATACGTCGAAGAAATTCTAAAGGAACATCCTCCAACATTTCTTGGAAACCATTTTGCAGGAACTGCAAATAGGCCCTTCCTGTTAAGTGTCCATCAAAAAGTACGGTCCGAAAACACGATCACCAAAACACCTCCCCACACATTCAGTGACCATCGGTATTGAGAAAACGTCCGGAAGTTAGGAGGATTTGCCGTATCGTAATAATGGAAGTTATGCCTGTTTACAAAACCATTTTTGTGAAAGGTAGACTCGTCAGTAAACAGGACATATTTGAAGAAGTCTTCGTCTTCGGCTATTCTTTCGATGGCCCACTGACAAAATTCCGTTCTTGCTGCAAAATCCCTTGGAAGTAGTTCCTGATGTAGCTGAACGTGGTACGGATGGTACTTATGCTGTTTCAGGACTCTTTGTACAGACATTCTACCAATTTCGGTTTCTCGGGCGATGTCTCTTTGACTGACATTCGGATTTTCCACCACAGACGCCAAAACACGGAACTCATTTTCATCTGTTTTCTTTTTCCAGACTCCACTGATCCTCTAGTAAGAAACCGCTCCAGAACCCTGCTGAACGATTCCACTCTAGGATGTCGTCTATTTGGATAACGCTGGGCATACACCCTCGATGCCAAGAGGGGATTTCTCTCACATTCCCCAAGAATAAGAACCATATCTATCATTTCTTCTTTATTCAACGCCATAGCGGAACAGTTCGGAAAATGAACACAAAGTTACAATGAAACAAACACAACGATACAATGAAACTT
Organism: Abscondita cerata; assembly: GCA_030710515.1. Taxonomy (NCBI): domain Eukaryota; kingdom Metazoa; phylum Arthropoda; class Insecta; order Coleoptera; family Lampyridae; genus Abscondita; species Abscondita cerata. The sequence continues at coordinate 184,871 of JALBCR010002611.1, read as the reverse complement.
TACTGAACACCTTATGAAGTTCACAAATATGACATTGTAGAAAACAAAAGCTAATCACCGACCAAGGCGTACATGATGATCCGATTCAATTAAAATTTAGAATATAACTGCAATTTTCTCAAAACTGTTAGGAACTGATAGCAACAACCTTATATCAGACGAAAGGAAATAAAATTCTGCATATGATGGGCTGAAAAAATAATAGTGTTCTATTTGAAAAAACAAGTTTTGCCGGTTTGAAACAATTTATTTTTGAAGCGGTAGCTTTGAATGAATTTAACAGAAACATGTTTGTGTAAATAGTGCAAATGGTAGGTCATTTCTCTTAGAAGCGATCTGTGAAAACCGCATTCCTCTAAGTTCTTTTGTTTCGAGATATGAAAATGGCGCAGGGTACCGAAACGGCATTTTTCTTCCTTTAGCGCTAATTTTCTGAGGAACGGTGCATTTCAGCCATAATGTATGGTTAACGAAGTGGCCTTTAAATTAAGCGAGAAATCTAATAAAGCAATAATAAATGGGGCATTCCATTTAAAAAATTAAGTTAGGTTGCGTACAGGAAAAACAGGACACCCTGTATATTCGAAAATAATTTTATGGTATAGAGAAGTTGAATTGGTGGAACTTTTATTTGAAACATTTTTCGATATCTCCAACCGCAAATGAGTTATTGAAGACCCACGCTTGCTTGTGACACCCTGTATATGCATTTTTTTCATTATTGAGTTCCAAGAATGCAATGTTTGAGTAGAAGCGGCAACACCGCCAAAATGAAAATATTTTAGAAATATAAATCGTGTCAATTTATGGTAGCAGCCAAATTTTCATATTACTTCTATTCCCTTTTTTCCGTCTAACCTACCATCGACTATCAATGACCTTGTATACCTACATTCTCAATGTAATAATTATATTTAATTTCTACCAAATGACGTATTCTATCAAAAAAATTGTCATTTTGTGGAAAAAATTAATAAACACCTATAAAAAAAAATTAGCAGATGTCGTTGTGGCTCAGTACCGTCACTATAATGCCCATAGTTCACAACATTTTTTGTAGCGAATTTTATTGTGGTTGTTAAAAATCATCTTTTTGAAAATGTTCAAACAGTTTTTTTGATAAAATATGCCGTTCGGTTAAAATTAAATGAAATCATTTTTTGTTTTTTTTTTTTTTTTTGATAATATGTTATTTAATTTTTACCGAACAACATATTTTATCAAAAAATGAGCAATTATTTTCTGAAAAAGATGATTTTAATCAACACAATAAAATTCTCTACAAAGCGGTACTGAAGTAATAAAAATTAGGTTTGAGCCACAGCGCCATCTGCCTTTTTTTTTGTAGAAGTTCATATTCATCTTTTCCACAAATGACCGATTAATTTTTGTAATAGAACGCGCCATTCGGTAAAAATTAAATAAAATCATTACGTAGCGAAAGTGGATACAGAAGACTCTTAATAATAGAGAAAATATGGTGTTATAAATGATTCTTAATGGCATTCAATTTTATAAAAAAAATTAAAATATATTTTAAGCTACAATAGTTAAGTATAAGAAACATGGGTTTACTTTGTATATGCATCATAATAAAACATTAACATGCAGAATGTTTAATTTCGAAATATATAAATTTGATATGATACGTATTATTCGGTCGCTCTGTATATCCCAAGATATGGACTCTTACATGTTATGTTTTCATTTTTCTTCCGGCACGGCGTTTAAACGTTGAAGTTTGTCATTTGCAATTTTTCCATTGATCTGTCTTCCAAAATCCTAAAACTGTAGTTCTGTTTTTCATAAGTATTGTTACTATCTTTGTGTTAATGTGGATACTTCGACTATGGATTCGCACCAAAAAACTAGACAGTCTCAAGTTGTTCCATACCTATTCATATTGCTGTTTAAATCTTATTACACCTACCCCAAAAAATTTGAAAGATCAAATGATATGCAATAAAAAATTTATTATCATTAACTACTTTATAAGTACGCATGACTAATTTTCGGTTACTTCAAACAATATTATAAGTAAAAGTGAAAGATCTACAAGTGATGCAATTTCATTTTTGGTTTATTTAGAGAATTGTTTGCAGCTTGGTTCACCGGCATAGTCGTCAACAAAATGTATGTAATACTTTTACACGACTTAATGTGCGTATAACTAGGACAAGAGTAGATAAAATAATTTAATAAAGTAAATGTTAAGGCCGTTTCACACCTATCAAACATTCTTCAAAATTTGGGTTTGACTTGCTTCCGTCAAATAAATTTGATAGTGTGAAACACCATAATTTGTTTTTGACAAATAACTGATCATTGAAAAGATATGGTGAAATAAAAACCAGGCAAAACCAACACCCATCAAATTAATTTGATAAATATGAAACACCGCCATTGTTAAAGTTATTTGATCAAATAAATTTGACTGAAGCAAAAATTGGACATTTGATGTGACTAATGAAAGACGCGCTGTACTGTTAATATAAACTGTTTCAATTGACTTGAAATTAATTTTTTAATAAATTTGTTGAACAAATTGCCATAGTAAGTGTTCGAGAGCGTTACAACCCTTGACGCCACAAAAAATACGTCGAATGATGTGGCAAATTTTAGAACAATTTAATAACGTCAGAAATAAGTTCCAAATATTCAGGTTTAATATTATGTACGATCTTTCATGTTTCACCAACGAAAAGCCCAAGTTTGAATTTCAAAGCACAAACTTATAACCCCGAACGACCGTCTGGATAGAAAGAGATAAAACCTCAAGACAAAATCATATTACATGATTCGAAAACTTGTGTTCTTTTCTAAAGCGAATTTTAAACGTCACTCAGCGCAATTGGAAAATTATTTTCTTAGAAACTTTACCACTAATTCGATCTGGAACTGTCGATGTTGCTCGTTACAAACACATTAAAATTGTAGTTGCGAAACAGTAAAAGCTGTCAGTTCCAAGACGAAAACAGTTTAAATATTTAATAAATTGCTTAACATCGTTGTGTTATACTAACACAAACATTACGATTACCAATCAATACCAAAATCGCTTACATTTGTTAGATTTTGACGTGTCTGAATATGAATTATTAAAAATGCGGAATAGTTCAGTGTGATTTTTTTTTGTAAAGGCGGAAATTGAAAATTAAAATGTGTTTTTATTAGCTTAATAATGCAGAATTGTCACGAAAAGTTAGTTGTGATGTTTTTTAACCCGAGTACAATTTGTTATGTTAAAAAAAAGTTGTTTTGACATAATATTAAATTTTATTCAGAATACATCAAGAAAGGATTATGTTTGAAACGCTACCTGTTATTGTTTAATCCCGATTGCATACAAAATTAGAGCAAATATTTTTTATTAAAAACTCTGTATTCTTATAATATGAACTACATACAGGGTGTCCCACAGGAACGCCATCGATAGATTATAGAAAAACTGTACATGGGAAAAATTGAAAATTTGGTAGTATACTAACATCGACAGGGACATCCTAAAATATTTTCAAGATAGTGACACTTCCGGTTATACCGGAAGTATGTGTCAACTTGCTTATTTTAAATGGAACACCCTATATATCATTCTATTTTTGAATTTTGCCCAAAATTCTAGACACATTTTGTGTATAATGTCCTATACCTAAGTCTAACTGTTTTGGACTTATTTTAAATTTTATGTCAAAAATGACGTTTTCAGGCCTAAACAAAATTATAAAATTTTCCTATAATAATGCCTTCATTATTTAATTCAAATAGGTTTTCTTGTAGCAGGGGACCTATTTTAGTAGGGCTATGTCGATATTTTGAGAATAAATTAATACAGGGCGATCAAAAAATGGATTAAAATTAAGTTCAAAGACACGTCAAAAATCATTTTTTTAATGCAAGCACCATGTTTTTATAGCTTTATTTTATTTACCATCAAAAATAAGGTTAACTTTGTACAAGGTTGTCTATTCAAAAATTCATGGTTTTTGAAATATTGGCAATTTAACTTTTTTTTGTTGTACAAATGCTATTGTATTTCTTTTAATATGAATGGTTATTTCTAGTTGGTCATAATGGCGTTAGAAAACAATCATCTGTCAAGGATATGTCAAACTGTTAAAAATTTTCAATAATCATGCCGACGCTTAAATTATACAAACGAAGATTACTTAAATTTATTTATTATTTATGGACAATGTGATAAACTTATATTAAGAACATGTGTTACAGTTAACTGTACCGACTGAGTTAAAGTGCATATCGTTACCAAAGCGATAACTTTAAATGCTTGAAACACACGTGTGTCGATAAAGCCAGGTGTTCTTTCGTTGCATGTGTAATACTGTACAAGTAATTACTTGGCTTTATCGACACGTGTGTTTCAAGCATAATAAGTTATAACTTTGATAACGATATGCACTTTAACACTCACAGTCGGTACAGTTAACTGTTGGCATTTCTTAGTTTGATGCACACAGTTTGACATATCCTTGACAGATGATTGTTTTCTAACGCCATCATGGCCAACTAGGAATAACCATTCATATTAAAAGAAATCAATAGCATTTGTGCAACAAAAAAATGTTAAATTGCCAATATTTCGAAAACCATGAATTTTTGAATAGACAACTTTGTACAAAGTCAACCTTATTTTTGATTCTAAATATGATAAAATTATAAAAACATGGTGCTTGCATTTAAAAAAAATGACTTTTGACGTGTTTTTTGAATTTAATTTTAATCCTTTTTTTTTTTTTTATCGCCCTGTATTAATTTATTATCAAAATATCGACATAGCCCACTAAAATAGGTCCCCTGCTACAAGAAAACCTATTCCAATTAAATAATAAAGGCATTAGTGTAGGAAAATTTTATAATTTTGTTTAGGCCTGAAAACGTCATTTTTGACATAAAATTTAAAATAAATCCAAAACAGTTAGACTTAGGTATAGGACATTATACACAAAATGTGCCTACAATTTTGTGCAAAATCGAAAAATAGAATAATATATAGGATGTTCCATTTAAAATAAGCAACTTGACATCTACTTCCGGTATAACCGGAAGTGTCACCATCTTGAAAATATTTTAACGGAACTGCCCCCGTCGATGTTAGTTTACTACTAAGTTTTCAAATTTTTCCCATGTACAGTTTTTCTATAACCTATCGATGGCGTTCCCGGTGGGACACCCTGTATATATTGCAGATATTCAAATTTATATGTAATATCATAATAATATAAATTCGGAAGAGATTGTACAACTGCAAAACAAACACAGAAAATCACTCGAACAGCGAAATGTCACGACGTATTTTTTTTTTTTATTTTATTATACTTCATTTTTATTATTATACTCTCATTTCTTAGAAAAAATAATACTTACTGTTCGAGATGAATTCTGAACTTTCATCTGTTATAGTAAAACACAGGGTGTATTTCAAAACACACCACACTATACAGGTTTATACTGATCTTCTGGGGCACCATACATAACACTTACATCACAATACAATATTTGTGTAATGTACCATACGAATAAATAAATAAATAAAAAAAAAACACAAACAAACAAAAACTGGAGATTCTGTGATTTTTTATAAAAAGTTTTCCAAAAAACGTTTCCTTACTGAGGTACAAAATGATTACAAATTTATATTTTTTAAGTTTTTTTAACATTCCTCAAAATGTACGCAGTTTTTGAAATATGTGCATTATTGTAAACAACCATAAACACCAAACTAAATTGCATGTGATTTTTAAAGGATTTTTTTTAAGCTTTTTCAAAAAGTAGAAAAGATATTAAGCTGAGATTGTATCATTAAACACAATTAATCGTACGAGTTTCAGTAGATTGATCCAACCAGTAGCGTAGAATGTTTTAAGTTAACCAGGAATTAAGAAATTAAATTAAGAAAACGAAACCCCTCCTTTTTTGAAAACATTAGACTCAACATATAATTCTGCAAATAAATCCTACTTACCTACTAACCTAACCTAACCTAAAATATTTTCTTCCCAAAAAAAAGTAGGGCGACATTTTACTTTTACATTTACATTTACATTTTCCTATTTTAAATAGTTTGCTTAAGGTATTTTTATTCATTTTAAAGAATCAAAAAAAATCCTTAAAAATATAATTTTTAATCACCCTTGTATCTTAGCAAGAAAACATGTTTGGGAAAACGAAAAGATTCTAGACAAAAAGTAGGGCGACATTTTACTTTTACATTCATATTTACATTTTCTTAGTTTTAAATAGTTCGCTTAAGGTATTTTTGTTCATTTTAAAGAATCTAAAAACCCTTGAAAATATCATTTTTAATCACCCTGTATATAGGTAAGAAAACAATTTTGGGAAAACGGTAAGATTCTAGACTAAAAGAAATCAGACTTCCCTTTAGTTCAGAATCTGGCTTGTTCTAAGTTGATTACCAGACTTTCAGTTGTCTATCTTAAACTTTCTTTGTTTGTTTCAAGTATCTCGCCCTGATGAAGCCCCTTACAATAGCTGGCAAAACGTTGGCAACTACGGTTACCTTTTCGACACGGTCCAATCCCGAAAGACGTTTTTGTTTCAGTAATGACTCCCCGTCGTGAAAACTTCAATTCTTATCTCCAGTTTTGTTTTTGTCGGTGATTTTAAAATCCACCCTATACTATTAGTTCTTCAAAAAAAAATTTTTAAATCATATCAATTATTGTTTAATTTGAATATTAATGTTATTTATGTAAAAACAATTTTGAATATTAAGATGGATCAATTTTAAGTAGTTATTACAATTTCTTAATTTAAAAAATTACATTCATAACAACAATTTCAAAAACTAACTTTTTTTTACGTAAATTTGTTTCAATCAATTTAACTTGTTTTCATGTGATCGGCACTGAACGGTGTTGGCTTGTAGGTTACAGTTACTAAATTTCTTTAAAAAAATTACATTCATAATAACAATTTCAAAAACAAACTGCTTTTTCACGTAAATTTGTTTTAATCGATTTAATTTTATCATGTGATCGGGGGTGAACGGAGTTGGCTGGTAGGTTACAGTTATTAAAATTTCTTTTCTTTAAAAAATTACATTCATATTAATAATTCCAAAACAAACTTTTTTTGCTGTCATTAGTGATAAGAGGATTAACTACATCGGACATTACTGGGCTATGTATATTTTCAGTCTCCGGATTAAAGCAGATAGTTAGGATGCTACATCTTCTCACTTATTGTAACCATCACTTAATAAGAAAAATCGGCATAACTATGAATGCACGAAAACCAGTTATCTGAAGGAGTCCTTTTTATAACTCAGAAGAACATAAAATTTTCAATATAGTAATGGACTTCAAAAAAATCTTCTTTATTGACAACGTACTGAGTGTTCAAATAAAAACAAGTAAGTAGGTCTTGGAATTTTCTTTGACATTTAGTAATTTAAAAATAGTCAACTGATTCAAAAGTTTCGGTTAGAATCCAAGGTTCAAGAAGCATTCGTTTTTATCAGTTTTTAAGTTATATTTATATCATGCCATCACGCCTTATTTGGTTGTACTTTATGTATACTGTAAAATAGTTAAATCAATTAAGTTCCACAGCTCATTTTTTTGAACACTAACACTGAACAATCAGAAATTGTTTTTCAACTTTTTCTTTATTAAAATTTAGTTGGATAGTACAAAAATGGTTTTAATTATAATTTGAATATCTTAACACATAACGACTACTTCATAATTACAAACAATAAATAAATTTCTAATTTTTTAAAATTTGGAAACGTCTGTTTCAACATTAAAGCTATCGCTTAGATAGCGCTATGCACATTAACACACAATGTCGTTACAGTTAACTGTTGGCATTTTTCTTAGTTTATACTATTCACACGTGTCAATGTTTACACGAGATGTCGCAAGACACACATTTAACTAAATACTTTTAATTACTTTAATATGTAGTTTAATTATAGTCATTTTCTTTAGAAAAAAGTTATAAGAGAAACTGTAAGATTTGATTCCTTGGCGATTAACTGATTACTGTTCAATTGTGGCGTATTTTAACCCAAAACTATTAGATAATTCAAGTCAGTTACAATTTTGTAAAAAATAAATTACAATTTTTACCTCTTTCTTAAATATACATTTTTATTATCCAAAAATTTCAAATTATCGTTATTTCTCAATAAAATCAAACTTTATAAAAAAGACGAGAATTTATATACTTTGTAATTAAATCACATTAACAACTCTCAAATTTACGAAAACCATCACCAAATTTCTTACTTACCAAAACTTAGAAAACTCAGTTTCGAAATTATACTGTATTACATGTAATTAGGCATGATTACAAACAAATAATTTAACCTTTACAACATTAGAAGTTTCTGGCACATCTCTAATTACTTGCTAAAAAAACCAATCAATAAAGACATTACAAATAAGTGGAATGACGTAATGAGGATGCTAAAGAATTCGTTTTATGAATTTTAGATTACCCTTTAACCCAACCATAATAATAAATCAAATGTCACTAAGAAATGTACAAATGTACTTGTTTACACAAACTAAGCAACGTAGTCATCAATTATCCTTAACATTATACAAATAACATAACATGCGTTTTACAAGTTAATAAAACTTCAAACACCTACAATTTTACGAAATCGTGGCACAACCATAATTTTTAATAATCCATAGATTTTCAGTTGAATCTTTTCAGAAAAATGAAACACCCTTGTTCTAATATTGCATTGCAACTTTCAACAAACAGAAAACACCAAAAACTGCACCAAAAACTTTACTCGGACACGTGTTTCAATAGCTAAGCTGTCATCAACAGCGATACCAGTATTGTTAAACAGACGCTGCAGTTTAGTGTTCCATTCCTTTGCAACTTTCGATGATACAAATTTTGAAAAAATTAATTTTTACTTAATTTTTAAAAACAGAACTTTGGTATGTCGCGCTTTTATAAAAATAAATTTAAAATGTGAAGCTCATTGATCTGCACAACTTTCATTATAAAAGTTTTTCTAAACCCATATTTTCCGAGATATCCACCTTCCACGCACTAATGGTTCACCCTGTATGTACGTCAGCTTGAATTTAAATTTTCTTTGAGATGTATGAGTTCCCTTAAATGAACAAGTTGTTTACTTTATACACCTTAAATTAATTTATGATTTTCTTCTTAAAAACAAGCTTATGATGGTTTAAGACTGTAAACATTTTTCTTGACTATTCATTTTTAATTATGAATTTTAATTAATCATCACAGTTCATACTCAAGCCAAATTTATCGCTTGATGAAAAAAAGACAAAACAAGTTCGATCCAGTCGAACTGGCTGTTACGAATACATTCAATTTGTATCTTAAATCGAATTTACGCTTCTGTAATTTTCGATCATTTTCTATTTTTATACAATATTACTTCATTTACAATGTAACTACGTTAATTGGATCCATATGGAAAACTTTTGTATTCACGGTTTTTTGAAGAAAAAGTTATTCTTGATCAAAAGTGCTGCTTGATCAAAAATGCAACCATCAGATATTAAATTTTTTCAAGTCATATAAGTATGAATTGTGCTCAAGAGCAAAGTACAATTATTTATTGCAATTCAGAAGAGCGTTATAATAAAAATAACTTTTTTTCAACAAACCGACAATAAAAGAGTTAACTAAAACTTAAAGATCCATCGGTTATTCTTTGAATTTTATATTTTTCAATGTAAAGTTCCTTCATCTTAATAAAATTTTCCATTAATCTCTTTTCCTATATTTAGAACATCATATTTTCAAAACTTCTGTCAAAACAATTCAATTCAGTAAAATTGTAAAACTTATATAACTTGTGGTGGGCCAAAACATAATCCAAAGTAAAAACTAAATTTTCAAAAGATGTTTATAAAATGATTTCACTAATTGGTCTTTTTAAATTAATAGATTCCGATTATAAAAGAGTAGCGCATTCAATGTTTTTAATTAATCAACTTATTAAAAATAATTTTAATTATAATGATTAATCTAATAAAAATTATGTAAATTAAGAGTCAAAACTTTACTTATTTAATTGCACGTCAAAAGTTGAGTTTTACCATCCGTGTATAGTGCATTAAAAGTTATAAATGCAATAACGCTGCAACAAAACTAAATTTAGTTTTAGTCGATTAATAAAAATACAATTCAACAGATACGTCGTCGCATTGAAAAAAATAACAATTATTCTCTATCATTCAAAGTATAAAACAATGAAAATTTTGACGAATATCAATACCATTGCATCATCAAAATAATTCCGTATTGTTTATTCTTTTATTTCAAAAAATAAAATTTATTATCCTCTCATTCATCTGTTCTCGTTAAAATTTAAGCAAATCTGTTTCCCACATACATTTAAAAAAAATAATTGTTATCAACATTAAAATTTTTATAAACAGGATAAAGCTTAAATAATATTATATAAAATTGATTAAACAATTAGATTAGTGAACTCTTTAATAACACTATTATAAAAGATCAACGATTTCCTTGAAATATTAAATGTTCAACAACTCTTTGAAAAATCTTAGACATTAAAAACTTCTAAATTAAAAGTCAAACAATTAAAGATTGTTTGAGCAAATTTTTGAATTTTTATTGTGTACATAGTGATGAATAATTAATTATAATTTTAAATAAAAATGGTCTTTTTAGAACCCCTTCTTTGTGGAGGTATGAAAACAAACAACTCAAAAAGCTGTGTTTGCCGACGTTGCGCCCTCATTGTGAGGGCTTTTCAAGGCTTACACAGTATGAGTTGGACGTCAGTTTAATTAACAATATAACCATCAAAAATTGATGATTACGTCAATTTTAATTTAAAGATGTTTAAAAACTTGTAAATATGTATAAAAATTTATAAAACACAAACACGACTTGTAACAACGAACGACATTATTTACTAGTTTTTAAACATTTTAAATTAAAATTGATTTAATCATCAATTTTTTATGGTTATATTGTTAATTAAACTGACGTCCAACTCATAATTGTGTAAGCCTTGAAATAGCCCTCACAATGAGGAACCAAACGTCGGCAATCACAGCCTTTTGAGTTGTTTGTCTTTCCTACCTCCACAAAGAAGGTCCTAAAGACCATTTTTATTTTAAAATTCTAATTTTTGGAGAAATACTGAATTAATTTTAAATATTTTTTTTCAAATAGAACACCCTGTATAAAAAAACTTTTCTATGCCCTAGCAATACCCTAAAGAGGCTACAACAAACCGTTAACAACCAATGCACAATTTCCGTTAGTATTCGACTGACAATACGAATATTATCAGGCAAACACAGAGATAAGAGTGATATAATGTAAATACTAGATGGGCCAGCATGCTACGCATGCGTACAGTAAGAAGGGTTACAATAAATTGACAGTGCGTTAAGCATGTGAGTTGAAGTCGAGAACCGTGCGGACGGACGGACACCAGCCAGGGCGGCGCCACCTTGACAGATGGAAAAGTATATACGGAGTGTTCAGTAACTCTACGGACAAACTTCGTGTAGTGATTCTAGACCCAAAAATAAGAAAAAAAAAGTTCATATAAACCTAGGTTCGGAAACGCTTCGTTTAGGACCTACAGGGTGTTAAAAAAATTATTTTCCTCGGTTTTTTTGCGATATTTTGTAACATTTATTTATTTAGTTTTATTATTTATTTCTCCATTTTAGTTCTTAAATTCAAAGTAAAGTAAAAATGCTAACATACGTTACTTTTATTTTTAATTCCAAGTAGCTAAGGATTATAGGGAATTAAATTAAACTATTCATCAACCAATATCTCGAAAACGGTTGATCTGCGGAGCATCGACCAAGTTATCAATATCAATATACCGGGTGGTAAAAAAGTTATAGCCAATTAACTTTTAGCATACCACTGTAGATGGCACCCTCTGTAAGCTGCATCAAAATCAATGAACTATTTAAGTTTCTCGACCACAAAACCCACGTGTCCCAAATTTCAGTACCATATTTAAATTTATTCGCAAAACATCGCTAAAAAACAGAGGAAAATAAAATTTTTTTAACACCCTCTAGGTCCTAAACGAAGCGTTTCTGACCCTAAGTTTATATGAAATTTTTTCTTATTTATGGGTCTAGAATCACTACACGAAGTTTGTCCGTAGAGTTACTGGATACCCTGTATAATTAGATGTGATTGGATGGCATTTTTCGAAAGCAATTTAAATGGTGTAATGTATCTAGATTCTTTGACAAATCATCTCCCTGTTGCTCTTGCTGTGTGGCTCACGTGAGGTATCAACAAGCAGCTATTATTCACACGAGGAGGTACGAACACTTTCCTAATAGATGAACTAACCAAAAGCAGACTATGTTAAGAATTTATTTAATCAGTCATTTAATCTGAAATGCTTAAATATGATTATCGAGAATTTAACGAAAGAACAATGCGTTTTTATTAGTAAATACGACAGGTAGACAGAGAATAATGAATATTGGCAAATATTCATACAGGGTACAAAATTTCCAAAAATTTTGAATTTAAAATTAATTTTTGACTATCCTGTATAACATACCAATTCAAAAATAGTCTACAAAATATATAGTCGTTAAATTTGAAGCAACAGAAATTTGTCAAAGAGATAAATATACAATTTTGCATTTAAATACCGTTGACAAATTTGTAATAAGTTCTATACATGGTGATTCGAGAGAAAATGAAAATATTTTATGATTCAAATTTACCTTGATTAACTTTCTAAAAATAAAACCTAATTATCTCTGAAACAAACGAAAATCGGATTTGAACATGTGAGCTTATTTTAGCTTCCTGGGGCGTGTCTTTAAAATATTTCCAATTCCTCCCGAATCACCCCCCAGGAAAAATATTATTTGAGTGGGAAATAATTGCTGAATATAAATTTGAGTCAGAACCCCCTCCCCCAAACCGCAAATACCGAAAACAGTTAATTCCTATAATTCGCAATGACGTGCGATTCAAGGACACCCATTCTGTTCATTTTTTGACGCCAGATATTTTTGGTATTATGCCGCGACATTTTTCGAGTTATGGCGTCACGAAAAGGAAAATTTTGAAATCGTTACCTCGCGGCCGATTCCTGCGCCCTAATGCCACGCTAGTGTACTAGGGTTGCGCGTTTTTTTTTTGGGGCAACAATTTCACTCCTATTCGACGAATTGCTCACATTCGAGATATAGACTTTTAAAAGAATGAGCAAAGTACTGTATAGATCATTTCAAAATTGTTTGTTTGTCAATTAACTATTTGCCCCTTAGTAAGCATCACTTTCAACAATCAACAAAATTTCTTTAATGTAGGTCTTAGGGTCATTAGAACAAATTTTGTTGATACAATTTTCATCGAATTTTCATGTATTCAAAGCATTCTCAAACAAAAATTTGAATAAGGAAATGGTGTCTAGCTATTTCATCAAAATCGAAAAAAAATGTAATTAATCGGTTCAGAAATTACTGAAATTACGCATTTTTTTCTTTTCTCTAACAACGATCAAATTCTATCTGAAACTTGGCTTAGATATTGTTGCAACTTACTGCTATAAAAATGACGAAGTTTAATAATTGACAATTAAATATCAAAGTGAATGTAAAACAGAAGAAAACCATGATTTTATGTTTTACATTCGTTTTTTTGTAAATATCTGCTTTGATATTTAATTGTCAATTATTAAACTTCGTCATTTTATAGCAGTAACTTGCAACAATATATTAACAAGATATTATCAAAATTTGATCGTTGTCGAGAGAAAAGTAAAAATGCGTAAAAATCTTCTTTGCAACAATATCGTAAATTCTATTCACAAAACCCAAGGCTTAAAGATGGAATAATAATCAAATGCCAGCTATTAAAAGTTCTTTTGTGTGTTTAGGGATTACCCTGTCCTTGATCTCCAGTCTGCATAATCTGGAAATTTGGTTTGATTTTAACCTTGTAACATTAAATATTATTAATTCAAATAAAATTATTTAAAACGGTATTAAAATGGTTTATTCCGTTTTGGGTCGGTAACAGCCTCAATACCGTACCAACAAAATACAGTTTATAAATATGTACAAATTTAAATTCAATGTGTTAAAGAAAATATACATAGAATCGTTGTAAAAATTGGATTTTGAGGACATATGAAAGTATGACCGTGAATTATTATTACTATTATTTATTAACTGAACCAAGCTTTTACGAGAGAATTGTGCACATTTTAATTAAAAATATAATGATTAAAACACATTTGACTTTAAAATAATACCGAAAGCTATTAAAATTGATTTAAATATTAGTCATAATTTTCACGATTTTAAAAAAAAGTAAAACATTTGACAAACAATTTCTACATATTTTTGACTCATTTTCTGTTTATAGTAAAATTTATATCACCGTCATGCAGTTTTTCATACAGTGTAACAATTCACCCCATAGTCTGCTGTAAAATCACAGGTCAAAATTAAAATTTGTCGATACTACTGCAATCTTCTTCATTAGACTGACAGACAAGTTGAGGATGAAACCGTGATGCCCAAAAGAAACCTCTGGTCAAGTATTTTATTGTCCTCTGTTTGTGGGTCAAATTTTTTTAAAATCCTTTTCTGGTCGCCATTTAATATATTGGCGCATACTTAGTAGGTACATCGGGGACAAAACAAGGAACGATTCTGACAATTCTGGTTGCTGATTAGTAATCAAATCAAATTAAATTTACTTGTTCTTTTTAAAATAACAAATCGTTTCGACCTTACGTAACTTTACATATAACATAAAAATAATAAAATAAACATTAAATCAATACTTCACTATCCCCTCCCTTTCAATTTATTATCAATTTCCTTTTCCTTTCCTTCAGCCATCTCCTCCCTCAACCATTCTGCCTTCTTGTTTCCACTGCACTCCATTAACAGATTTTCTATGTTTTCCCAATAGATCCTCTCTAGTTTTTCTCATTCCTTCCATCGCCATAGTTCTGCCCCGTACATCACCACGCTATTAACTACTTTTTTCAAACAGCTACTTTCTCTTGATTGTGTGTTGAATGAACTTGCTAATGTGAATCGTATATAATATTTTACTAAAACTTTTGTATACTTTACTTTTACTAACTATATAATACTTTACTTGTGCTACTAGAATTTGAATTCAAATCCTTGATTGTCAAACGACAACGTAGCAATAACTTTCTTTTTTCATTCCCCTAACACCTCAACTTGATGTTCTTCCCATTTATTCAGTTAAAGTGCTCCCCAACCCATACGGTAAGTTTGGTCTAAACACTATGTCTTTCCCAAATATTCATTTTTAATTCTTTTATGTGACCTGTATCTTTGGATGTATCCCAGATACATACATTTATCCACATTCTCTATATTTTCCTCTCCTCATCACCATTGCATTTCATTTTGTCTTCCCTTTTTTTTCTTCTATAATTTTCCTACATATGCTTCTAGCTTTTTCTCTTTAAATACTCCGTTACAACCCTTATTGCCTATTTTATCTTACCACTCTTCGTTTTCTTTCTCATTTTCATCCTCTCCATATCCTATTATGCCCACTTCCATTGGCTGATGATATGATCCTTCCTCATCGCATATGTTCAAAGCTTGATTATTCCTATGTTTTAAAGATATTAAAATTATCCAAACGGCGTTGTTATATTTGTTATATACAGGGTGTATCGTTTATACAGAGTGGTTCTGGCCTAATTTTTTTGGAAATATGTATATATTTTTACATAGTTAGATAAATAATAATCTAAACTTTTCAAATACGTTATATTTTTAACATTTAGTTAAGCCGTATAAAAAGTTATTTTATTTTTCTTCATAAACTAAGCTTTGCAGGAAGTCATAAAAAACTTGCCTTTTATTATATCCATTATTCTTTAAATAAAATCGTATGTAATCATATTGTTTGTCAGTTTCTACTAGAAAAACTAAACTTTTTGATTCCAAGAATACTTTCAAGAAAAAAAATTAACTTTTTATCTTTCAACACCACGCACATATTTATTAAAAGCTCACCTATCTTTGTTATGTGTGAAAATTACAACTTAAATACCCACTTACTTGACATATTTAATTCTTCTCCCAGACAAATCAAATCAATATACTTAATCAGAATTTGTAGGTTGTTTAACCACTTTATTAGTACCTGTTTAACATTTGTCTTGTAATTTAATAATTTTCTGGTGCTCTAATTTGTTAATTTAATTAGAGTTAAATAAAATAAATAAATAAAAATTGAGATTTGGTACATTATTAGACAATACTTGAAAGTAAGTTGTTATCATAAAAACACCCATTTATGTGAAAAGATTACGCTGCTGTGATTTTTTAACTTTGTTACATTTCAAACCTCCATAACTTTAAAAATTTAAATTGCATGCCCTGTATTATTATTAAATCGTATTCACCATTTCATTTTACAACTTTATAATACATATGCTATACAAAAATTAATACTTTAAAAACATAGGAGTAATCAAGCTATCCCGTCTTAATAACAACAGTTTTTCTTTGTCCGTTTAATTTTTTATTAATTGACCTCCTCTTTGTCTCGCCTCCGTTTATTATCAACTCCCCTAAGAATTATTTTTCCTTCTCCACCCTGCTTTTTTCTAATTTTAGTTTAGTGTCTTCCATTTCCTTCCCGTTATTATTTCGCACGTATCGCCTCCTTCTGTTTTTACTATAGTTTTCATCATCCCCGTTTCATTCCTTCATTTTCTATTTTTCTTTCCCCCTCTTTTGTTACACCATTCGCCTTTCCCTTCTTTTTTCCGTTTCCGCAAACTGAATTTCCCATTTAAATTCATCCGGTACCTTTCTTCCAAATGAGCAATCTTAATCCTCCATCCATGTTTCCACTAACCCTACCATTTAAAAATTCCTTATATATTTCCAGAACTCTTCTGCTTTATTTTTTATCCCCGCTAGGTTCCAAAACAGTATTTTACCTTTTCTATGTTTCTTTTGTTTTCACCCCATCTCCTTTGCCCTTCACTCCCCCTTTCCCCCCTATCACTTGTACTACCATTTTGGTACCCATTTTCTTATTACTCCCTCTTTCTCTATCCGCCCTCTTTCTTCTCTCTCCACCCATACTTTCATATAGCCTATTTTCGTCCTTTTTCCTCTCTTTCTATATTTGTATTTCTTAATCAATTGAGTATATTGTTTCGCGATAATCACATTCACTACACAATGTTCTTATCAATTATTTATTTACAAATATTTACTTTCGAATATAATTAATATAATATAATTAGAAAAGATTTATTCTTTCAACAGTATTGCTGTGTCTACAAATAAAAAATACCCGTAAGGCAACGACTTAGACTCAGTCACTAGTGCCATTAGAATTTGAAATCTTAATTTTTTGTAATCCGATGGATTTTAAGCCTACTTCTCGTCATACCTAGGTGGCTGAAATTCCAAAAAACAAACAGCTGTATACATTCTTTCTTTGTCAAAGTATACACTTTGAACAAATCGTCGAAATTAAGGTACAGCTTTTCTTATTGTTAGTTAGAAATTTTTAATGGTCGCTTAACCATTTTTGTTAATACACATGATGATCCAACACCGGTAACAAAATTTGGTCCAGTTTTTTAAACGAGTTTCTACTGTAATCTGTGTTTGCTTTGAACTTTTTACGAAATTAAAGATTAAGATCAAAATCTGCATTATTATACAATTTGCAGTTAAATTGTTTTTGTAGCATTTAACTAAAGTGTAAGAAAAAACTCGTAACTTAAATTAAATTTAAACAAGTTGACGCCTAAACAATCAAACAATTTCGAAGACTATAATACAGACAAAGGTGTTCAATATAATTGTGGTAATTAGAGAAAACTTGAAACATTGAAGCAATAAAGCCAGCTTGAATGTAAAATCGTTATTTCATTATAAAAGACCTTTTGATATTAAACGTTCTCAAACAAAATTAACGTTATTAATTATTCATCTTTGTTTCAGCTAAAATTAATTGAAAACATCAACATTCCGTTATTCTTAACTGTACAACATTATTGCCTACAAATATTCAACACAAATTTTGGAATAAACTTTGTGCTTTATTGCATAAGTGGACAAAACTTCAGGAAAGCCCTTCAATCGATTTTTTGCAAAAGAAGACTGGGTCGTACAGGAACAACTGCTTTCACAGGTAATTTTAATATATTAATATAAATTATACTCTCCATGCATATTAAACATTTAATATATATTAATTAGCATCATCGAGTTGTAGATGAAAATACAACTCCTTGATGATAATTAAACTTTATAAGTTCATGCTTCCATACACAATCTCAAGCATTTAATTTAGTTTTTTTAATCTTTCGATTGCTTTCTATTAAATTTAATTTTGCGCTGAAACTTCTTTAATTTATAATGAAACACCAACAGCAGGTACGTCTAGGTACAATAAACGGCGATTTCTAATTTAAAACTGTTATTATTATATCGTCGGTGCCATTTAATACAGACGTATACTTAATTCGGTTAACCAAAACTTAATTATATTGCCAACGTTTCACTTAATTGTGTCATGTGTCATTAGTCCCTAATTACAATTAACGATTTAGTTTCAGAGAGCAGAACTCAGTCGAGTGGATCTTCAAGCACCAAACGACGAAGAACTCCACTAATTGATGGTCAAGAACTAATGACAATACATGTATACAATTAAATATTTTCATGTTCACAAATATGTATGCTTACACACAAATTTATGTCAATAATAAAAAAAACTACATCAAGTTTGTAAGTTATATTCTTTTTATACAACAACATTAATTACAAATACTGATTAATTTAGCTTTAGAAGTTTTCAAAATTTACAACAAAATACTAGTTTCACGTTAAACGCCATTGAAAATGAGGATAATGATGACTGCAGGAAAGTAGCCGAATAAGATAAGAAAGTGAGATTGAAAATAATGACAACAAAACAGAAACTATGAGAAAAATAAAAGATCTACAAATTAATGAAATAGAGTTGCTAAGAGATAAAAAGAAATAATTCATCTAGACGAGCAACAAATGATGAAGCTGCGGACTAAAAACTTCAAGAAATCAGACATTTTTCTAGAGAATATAGACATTAAAGACGCTAGTAACTAGTGACATCACTACTGTCAATTCGCTGATGTTGTATAATACCTTATATATCGAAACACGTGTCCAAACTATGAGTTTTGTGCAGTTCTTGGTTTTGGAACTAAACAAAATTCAAAAGAGTCCACGTTTTCTTTTGAAGTTCGATGACCTTACTGATGGTCCATCACGTGATGTTCTGCAAACTTCCTGAGAAGTCCCAATGACACTTAAACTTTAAGTTTTTAATACAACCTGAACGTAATTAATATGTATCCCATTTTCAAGCAACCTGCCGTACCTCAAACACTGCTAATCATATTTTCGGAAGTCGGCTAGAAATTGATTGAGCCATAGTTTTAGCTTTGTAAAGTAAATCCTTGGTAAAGTTTAGAATCGTTTTTCTTCTTTATCACACAACGAAAACACATTGACAGAACAAACTGGAGTTATTCAACTTTTTAACCGCCTATATATGTTAAAGTCTCCAAAAAATGAAGAGGCATTCAAGTGGTCCATGATACGATCACAAAAACTTCCACAGAAAATTTGCATCAATTCTTTCTTTTAAGATCAGATGATTTACAAAGAAATTAAAACAAACCAGTTTTTGGCAGTAAATTGTTTTTATAATACCGAGCTTGAGTAATGGAAGAAAAACTGTTGAATTACTTTCTATTAATTAATTGTTGAAATAAGTACAAGTCCTTAGTTTTGTTTAATATTCAGGTTGGAAATTAGCCCTAACAAATGTATTAATTATTACTTTAAGACTTGAAAATGGTGGCCATGTGGCCGCTGAAACCGGTTGTCGTTTAATGTTAATAAACCATAGTTAGAAGTTGGTACACTAATTTTCAACCCAAATATTAATTAATTGTTTAAGATAACAAGGGAATAGATGTTTGACCGTTAAATGCGGTTTGATGTAGGGAGACGTTTAACGGGCGTGAAATGTATATTAATGCTTTACTGACAGTATAATTCTACTACCTGTTTTAAGATTGACGCTAATTTATTTATAGTTCATTTTTATTTGCCACAGTGTTGATATAAGCCACTAGTTATTGATGGTTATTATGACATAAAATGTCAGCATTTTGATGCAAATTCGTTTGCAGGTAGTGAAACCGGAATTGCTTTTTGTCTACTCCTGAGATTTGAAAATTACTGGCATAACCACAACCCTAGTTAGGGGACATATTACGATCTAGCGGTTCTGAAACAAGAGGTCTTAGAATAGAAGAGTCTGAGATGTGAAGAAATGTTGACATTGGCAAATATTTTTTTTTTAAATATGAACTATATGCAACCATCACCTTATCCTATATCATCGACGGCGCACGACCATCACATGACTCCCACTGAAGGTCAAATTAACAAACTAAAGTTGTACCTACTAGTTTTCCAGAACGGGTGGTTGTGTGTGTCGTTAAGTTGTTGACGTTTCCGTAGTCTTGCTTGAGCGATGGCTTTGTTGCATCACACTAAACGAACACTTGACAAGCAGTTTTCAAGATGAATTTGTGTTCACAGATATTTTGTTTTATTGATTCATAATTATTAAATCTTTATGAAATAAGTGTGTGTATGGAAACCGCATTTTAGAATATATTACAAAAATGATAACTCAATAATTTTACTATTAAATGAAATTTAATTAACAAAATTCTAGATCGAACAGAAAATGAGAATATATTAAGTTGTTTTTGGTCACTTCAGATCTATCTATCTAAGGCCCCTTTTCAATGGTGAACATAAATAAAAGTGAAAACCGTGGAAAACGTGGTGGAATTGTGTAAAAGAACATATTGGGGTACAGAAAAGCGGATTGGAAGATATTAAACATATACATCTTCAATGCTACTGTTCAAACATTTGTCACATTTTTCTTAGTATTCAGAGACTGCACACTCAAGGTCGCACTTTCATCGTCATATTATCACCGACGCTGATATTTTCAGGAAGATTCCATAAATGATAACGAAATCCATATAACGTAACTACTATAAAACATTTTGTTGTGTTACTTTGTTGTTGAAATAAATTATTAAGAGAACTATTAAAAGAGCTTGATAAAAACTGAAAACATACAATCTAAGGATAACGGAAAATTAGAAAAACTTAAGTACTTAGATCAACATTAGATTCAGTAAAATAATTGTCGAAATCGTCTTTCACGAAAATCAAATTAAATAAAATATAAAGAACATGGTAATGAAAAAAAGTTTCGACTGCATTATAATAATAATAATAATAATAATAATAATAATAATAATAATAATATGATTTATTGTCCAACAGCTACAAAGCCAATTACAGGACAACAATAAATAATTCAGTTTTATATATACATATGTTATTAGAAATAGCAAAATATTAATAATAGTAATAAAAGTAAAGAAACTAAAGCTATGTTACTAAAAATTGCAAAATAAATAAATAAATAAATCACTTAACAAGAATGATAATAATGATAATAATAACGAAAAACTGAAATTATATATTATGTGTAATAGTTGATTGTTCAAAAGTAATTAAATAATATTCATTGTATGCCTCTAATAGAGTTTTAAGGTTACAATGGAAAATATCAGTATTGCAACAAATATCATTATAATAACCGCACATTGCCATGACTGGGGATTTTTAAATGTATTGGTTTTAGCAAATTGAGTATAAAAAGTATAATTATTTCTGGTGTTCTTCATGGATGCGTAAAAATTCAATTTACCTAGTATAAAAGGACAATCAATTGCATTATGTAATAATTTATACAACACAGACAAACCAATCCTACGTCTTCTTAGGTCAAGAGATAACAAATCAAATTTTCTAAGTAGTTGTTGATGACAAAATCCTCTTTCAGGATAAAATTTATATTTTTTATACCAGAGATATTTTAAAACTTCCTTTGAACTCTCTCAATTTTAATTTTGAGGTGATCATAATAAGGCATCCAAATTATTGCACCGTATTCGAGACGACTTCTGACTAAAGAAAAGTATAACGTTTTCAGTGTATCAATGTTAGAAAATTGCTTGCAAATTCGAATCATAAATCCAAGCATTTTAGTTGCAGAAGAAACTGTGTTTGATACATGGATATTAAAAAGCAATTCACTGTCAAAATAAATGCCAAGGTCTTTGGTTTCATAACAACGAGAAACAATACGATCATCAATTGTATAGTTATGCAATAAAGGCTTAAGTTTTCTAGAGAACGTCATTATTTTGCACTTTTCGATGTTTAAGTTGAGTCTGTTTAACTTGCACCATTTTGAGATAGCATTTATATCATATTGTAATTTAATACAATCAATAACAGATTTAACAGTAGTAAAAACTTTTACATCATCTGCATACATTAAGGCTTCACAATCAATTCTATCACAAAGGTCATTTATAAACAACAAAAATAAGAGAGGACCCAGGTTTGAGCCTTGTGGTACACCAGATTTTGCTAAAAACTTTTAGATATGAAGTCATTATATACCACGTATTGTAAGCGATCTTGGAGGTATGATGAAAGAAATGAAATTATTGAGCTGCAAAACCATACAGTCTTAATTTTTCTAGTAATATCCCATGGTCAATGCAGTCAAAGGCCTTGGAAAAATCGGTGTAGATAACATCCACCTGCCCGTGGTTATCTAGTGCCTCAGCCGTAAAATGAGTAAAACAACACAGGTTAGTAAGTGTAGAGCGTTTGTCCACAAAACCATGTTGATGCGGTGATATAAAATATTTAATTTGATGATATATTTGGTTACACATGCAACTTTCGAACACTTTAGCAAAGTTAGACAATATGGATATAGGTCTATAATTAGTTATTTCAGCAGGGTCTCCCTTTTTGAGCACAGGACATATTCTACTAGTTTTCCAAGTTGTAGGAAAGGTACTCGTTTTTAGACCCAGATTAAAAATGATAAATAATGGTTCAACAAATATCTGACGACAATCTCTGAGAAGAAAGCTAGGAACTTGGTCATTTCCCGACGTTGGCTTACTTTTTAGTTTCAATATTGCAAGAGAAATGTCATCTCTGGATACAGATTTTACATTAACATTAGAAAGATTGCTAGTGTTACTGATGGCATTATGATAACCTGGAGTAGAATTTTGGAAAACACTGCTGAAATAATCAGCGAAAGCATCAACTATTTTGTTTGGATCATTATAAGAGATATCGTGTTTATACATCTTACCGGGGATCCTAGAACTACACTTTTGGATTTGACAAATGCCCAAAAGCTTTTGCTGTCATTATTGATAGAATTTTCTACTTCAGATAAAAATTGACGATAGGATGTTTTTATTTGAATTTTTACCAGAGATCTTAGTCTTTATATTCTCTTAAATTTGCATCATTATGATTGTTTTTGGTTTATATTTTAATATTTTATATTTTTTGTATATTACTTTTCTTTTTAAAGCAAGGTACAAATTCATCAAACACATTGTATAACATGTTATAAAATACATCACACGCAACGTTAACATTGTTACAACTGTTCAATACTGACCAATCGATTAGATTTAGCGCATTATATAGTAACACGAAATTGGCTTTTTTAAAGTTGTATCGTTTGTTACCCGCAAAGACTGGAAAATTAGTAGAAACATCAATTTGCAAATTAAATAATATTTCCAATGCAGGGTGGAAAATATCTTCATCAATTAGTGGTTTAAGATCTCGATTTATTTCACAATTAAAACTTGCTAATACAAGATCAAGAAGTCGATTGTTGATATTATAATTGAAGTTCAGCTGGAGCAGATTTAGTACATCAGCATAATATAACAATAAAGTACTTAAGTTATCACTTTTATTAATTATATTGGGAATGTTAAAATCACCTAAGATTATTAAATGCTTCTTGTTTAAATAATACTGTACAAAATATTCAAAAATGTTTCCAAGTCTGTAATTGACGGAGTACGTGGAATGTAGACAACAAATACATACAACGTTAAATATAAATAATTACAACGGCAACCTATTATTTCAAATGATGGTAGGAGCTGTAAGAGTACGGACAAATCTAGAACATCAGCTGGAATTATATTCTTAAGCGCTAGAAGAACACCCCTCCTCTAGATGCACTAGTGGTCTCAAAGTCACGATCGTTACGGTAAACATTATATGTATCTATAAAAATATTCAGAACTACTAATATCTTTTGAAAGCCATGTCTCGGTTAAAGCGATAATATCATATTCGCAGTCACTTACGTTAGATGCAAATTCAAAACACTTTCCACGAATACTACGCACATTTTGATAATAACATTTAATGTTGCTGTTGGAGTTGCTTAGTTTTTTGTATAATAGTCGGCAATCCTCTTATATATTTAATAAACAAATTTTGTTCACCTTTTGATTTTCTACTTTTATACTTCTTTCGCTGCATAGGTGTTTCATCCAAACTAAGTGTTGGAAAATTATTTCTAAGTTTACTCTTATTTTTGATTAGGTAAATCGTCGTTTTTTGAATTTAATTGAACCTTTAGCGGTCTAATCTTGTTTGTTGAATTTCCAATACGATACGCTTTCCCATTATTCACGTTATGGTCTGGGTGTATACTTTTAAATATATCAATTGCTTTATCAATGTCATTGCATTCCTCGCCGGGTTGCAAATTGTAAATAATTATATTATTTGCCCTTCTCTGTCTATCGTTAATTTCGCTAATTATAAATTTTGAATCATATTGTTGTGAATTAGAAGTAACGTCTTCAACGGTACGTCAAAGTTGATTAATAACTTCCATTAATTGAGGAATTAACTTGCAACCAGAACAATTATCACTCTTTTTATCATTTTCATTGGAGTTATTGCATGCCCATTTAAAATTAGGTACAGTATTAAAAATATCAAACTGTTGTTTAGATATATTAACACATTTGGAGTGATAATACTGATAGCAAAAGTCACACTTCAAACCTTGAGATTTTGTACAAATATTCGACATTATCAAAGATTTTAACTATTTCACTGCAACACAATTTTAAACCAACCGATACACACAACGTTTCAACAGTTATAAAACATGATTGTAATACGTGTTCGCAAATAGAAAGGTATCATCAGATGAAGCTGAAAATTAAAATAAAATTGAATAAAAACAAATAAACTCTACAATAGTAGGTTATAATAATAATATCCATAGAATTCATAGAACGAAGATGTTCATAATTAAAAAATGAGTTTTGGAACAAAACTACAAAAGCATCAAAAATATTAAAGAGCGACTGATAATAATAGATAATTTAAAATGCAAAGAGTACTACGAGAGAAATATGGAGAACCAATAGCGAAGAAGTTAAAACGAGAAAGAATTAAGACTAGTTGATTTATGTATATGAATAAGTTAACTAATAATAAAACACCCTTCCAATGTAAAAATTCATAAATATACAATGAAAACAACAACAAAATTAAAAGAAAAAAATAATATGACAAAGTGTATAATAAGTACGAACAGACTAAAAGAGAAAGAAATAATAAAATTATACAAAAGTTGTTGGAGATATAATTAACACTCGAAAGTCCTTCGTAAAAGACTAAAGATGCACTAGTAGATGTAGTGGAAGAGACATGCAGAAGTAAATCAAAACAGAACACAACTGGAAAATAAACAAATAAAACGAAAAATAACACTAAAAAACAAAAATAGAAAACACCTGAAAAATATAAACAAAAAATTACAATAGTTATAAAACAAAAGTTAGAATTTAAAGAAATAGTGAAAATCAAAACAACAACATGGAAAGAGAAACTAAAATGTAAAGGAAAACTGGTAGAATTCGAAAAACTATCAGAAAAAGAAACCGTATTTTAACACAGAAAGAAGCGTTTCTCTATAGTAATAAAAAACTTCGCGCATTTGCTTTGCGCATGTCAACTGCCATCTTCTTGGGCTACCCAA
The DNA here is from genome assembly GCA_030710515.1 of Abscondita cerata. Classification (NCBI taxonomy): domain Eukaryota; kingdom Metazoa; phylum Arthropoda; class Insecta; order Coleoptera; family Lampyridae; genus Abscondita; species Abscondita cerata. The sequence goes on along the minus strand of JALBCR010002611.1, from coordinate 158,819 downwards.
TGAAATTAAGGTTTTAGTGACATTTATGTGTTTTGATTTATTTGTATATTTTGCTATGAATTACTAACTAAACAATAAAACTCAGGTTTTGATGACATTTGAAACTCTCAAGCTTTATCGAAAATTAATTTAAATGTTTGGTTCGAGACTCTGATTTGTAGCCCAGCAAAATGGCGGGGTGACTTAAATATTTCAAAAGTACCGACAGTGAGTTACGCTTCTAAATATGATTATTATTCTGTGGTATTAAGAAAACTCTGACGATAACATAGAACCTATAGATTACGGATATGTTACGGAAACTTTTATAAGAGTTATTGATAATTCTATCTAAAAACTAAAAAAAAATTTTGGGTGAAAAATCGATGAATAAAAGGCAACTTTTTGCATAGGTACCATGTCAAACATTCTCAAAAGATTTGTATACGAGTTTGAAACTCGTCGGTAAAAGGACAGCGATTAATGATTACTGTGTAGGAAGTATTAACGATTAGTAGAAGTAATATAATAGTAATAAAGACTCTAATTTGAGTAGCATTATATTATGTGATGTTGTCTTTACTCAACAACATTTAACATATTTTGGCTACTCTAAAATAACACATAACGTTGAAAAGGACATTTCCTCAAAACCAATGAAGAAATTGATTTATTTGTTAGGTTTTTTTATGCGAATGGAATTTGTGCACGCCCGAGTTAACAAACCACCCGAGGATAAAAAATCTTTGCAGCTAGAATTATGTACTGTACTTTACTACGCCCACAGATTAAAAATAATGTTAAAAAATATTTGATATTCCAATAAACGAGAATTGTCAATCTATATATATAAAAGCGAAATACCACTGACTAATCACGAAATCTCGGAAAGTACGAGGCCTGCAGCTGTGAAATTTGGCAGATATGTTCCTTATAGGGTGTAGGTGCGTGCTAAGAATTTGAGAAATTTCCTCGGGAAGTCGGTCAAAATTTTGATCAAAATTTCAATTGATGCGATCAACAATCGGACGAACTGTCAACCAAACGTCAAAATTTCAATGCTAACAATCAATCTTAGGTTTGGTATGGTGTAGAAAAATTAATTTGTCAACTGTCAACAAAATGTCAAAATATTAAATTTGTATTTTAATAAAAAAAATTGCAGATATTCCTGATGCAATGTGTTTTAAAGGTTTTGGAGTACTTACTGGTAATTGAACACAAAATAAATGTTACAAAACTTCAACTTACAAAATATTGTGATTTTTTAAATTCAATACAAAATCTAGCAACCACTTTATTGTTGCGTCAATTATTATATATTGACCTGTCATTTGACAACAATAAGTGGTGTTCAGTATTGAAAGATTGTGTTTCCATTGTTAATAATTTTCATTTACTATAAAATAACTTTTATTATAAAATAACTTTACAACAATTATGGAAGAAATTGTAACCAACATATCCTTGGCCGAATTATTGATATCCCTGGTGATAGCGCGTGCTTGTTCTCATCTCTGTCGTATTTGGTGCACGGGGATATCTCAATGTCTGCTCAAATACGGGCAGAAATTGTGCATCACGTATCCAACGAGTGGCAGAGATTTCAGTACTTCACTATAAACCGGTCTGGAGCTCCTTATGCTACTAAACGCCCTTACGTTGACGAAATGTGTAAACCATACACATATGGGACTACATGTGAAATTAAAGCGGCTGAAGAATTATTTCCATACAAGTTTCAGCTGTTTCAAGGAGGCCGAATATTGCATCTTATGGGAAGGCACTGCAAGGAATCAAAAGAATCCGGTTCACAGGTCCTTTCAGTGAAGGACATTTTGATGTTATAATTCCTTTGGAAGAATTGATAAATCAAATAACAATAATATTCAGCATGCATCAGTTGCCCCTGAGTTGCCAGAAGGAACGAATGTGTTCCTTCTACTGAATCTTTATCTAAAATTGTAACAGGAAAAAACGCAGAAAAAGATTTGATAATTCTATCAGGAAAAATCAAGTACAGAAGGCTGTTAAAAAACATACCAAAGATCATCCTGGGATCCATAGAGCTGCTGTCACTAAATATGCTGAAAATCATCCTCAGGTTAATAGAGAGGCTACAGCCAATATATAATAAGAAGAGATCAGAACTTAGATTGCTTCCTTGGAAAAATAAGCATTTGTCTGGTTTTGCATACGAACCTAAGACTGATTACAGTATGGACAAAATTGCGGAGTTACGGTTCTATTGGCTGGTGACTTTGAGCCAAACATTACCTGTTGTACCAAAAGAACACGTGCGGATGAGGTAAAGGCCTGCCTCAAGTCATCAGTTTTATGGCCGAAAACTAACAGACTGTCTTTGGATCTGAATATGCGAGTCCATCTACAACGCGACACAAAGGGCGGAATAATTCTCTAAAATATTAATAGATATTGGTAATTGAAATATTTCAGAGGAGAGAGGAAAAATCAAAATACCCACAAAACTTGGTGATGTTGTAACAGATCTGATCAGCTTAACCAACAGAATCTACCCTGAAATTGATAAAGGTGGACAGAATTGCGCTTCATGGCTGAGAGAAAGGGTGATTCTTTCACCAAGGAACTACTCAGCCAACTCTATTAACAACTTTTTACTGAAAAGCTGAGTGCTGTTGAAGTAAATATGAATCAGTGGGATTCTGTATTGGATATTGATGATACTGTGAATTACCCTGTAGAGTTCCTCCACACATTTGAACCACCTCATATCCTCTACCTTAAAGTTGGTGCTCCAATTATTTTATTGTGCAATTTAAACCCCCCAAAACTGTGCAATGGCACCAGACTTCAGATAGAAGGCATTGCACAAATATGTCATTGAAGCCACCATTTTCACGGGCGTCAACCAAGAAGAATCAGTATTCATCCCTCGGATTCCTTTGATACCTTCAGATTACTATATCGAATTTACACGTTTGCAATTTCCGGTTAAGGTATGCTACGCGATGACCATTAACAAAGCACAGGGTCAAACTTTGAAAGTGGCTGGTATGAGACCTCAGGAATGATTGGTTTTCCCATGGCCAGTTATACGTGGCATGCTCAAGAGTCAGTTCATCTGACAGCTTAGTTATTCTTCAGCCTGAAAAACAAAACTAAAATTATTGTTTATAAGGAGGTTTGAGGAACTGATATTTTGTAAATTTAAACTTACATATAGGTATAAAGCTGTTGACAAATAAATATATGCTGGGTCTGCTTTAAAAGCAGACTTCAGGGTACAGAAGAACTGTTGTTTATCTTAAAAAACATTATTATTATTATACGGTGTATTCTTCTGGGATATGGTAAGTAGGGCATGAAATTTTGAAATTTTTGTTTTAGAATGTCATGCCCTGTACACATACCTATATATAGTTTCATTTAACTTAATTTAAATTAATTTAACTTTTTATCATCAAATAGGCTTCTTGCAAAGAACTATCTACACACCAACACATCATCCCTTAATAAGGGACACAAACTACAATTTTAGTATGTGATAATTATCCCATAAGGGACCCCACATTGTGACAGTTACTCTAGAAACGTTTATAAGTTCAAACTACGAGCGTAATTCAAAATTAAAACATAACCTAACAATAAACGGAAGGAAGAAGAAGAAAACAACATTAAAATTTCAATGCAGCCAACATATTTTCCGATGTTTCTCACTTACTATTATCGTGAACGGTTTAATTTAAAAGGATATCTTTAGTTCTAATAGCAATAAGACGTTTGCGTACCATCAAAATCGTAATTTTCAGGAGGAACCAAAACTTTCACAATATTCGAATATTCGATATCTGTTACAATTCCTGAAATTTCAATTGGCAACAGTGGACATTTGATATTTGAAAAAATGAAATGAAGTATTATAATAATATTTATTTATTTATTTATTTGCAAAGATTAAGTAAATTATTAAAGAATGCGAACGAAGTCGCGGGTACCAACTAGTATTCATATAAACTCAAACTGTCAATTAGTTTTCAAAAGTATATAGATTTGTGGAAAAACCATCGTATTTGCATATTTCACGTGGTACTTACTAACCGCAAAAATTAGAATAACTATAAATAAGTAATAAAGTTCTTTCACGCAGCAGTTTTTTACAAGGTTGTCATGTTTACAAGTATATTGCAACATTGTGAAGTTTTATCAACTTAACATAAGTAAAGTAACTTTAATTTACATTATGGTAACACAAATTTTCAATGTTATATTGGCTGCAATAAATTACTAAGTTCGATATCATCATATTCTTAACGTAAACAGGATTTGTAATAAAATTATGTATGTGAAAAAGTACATATACATAGAGAGCGTAGCAAAAATAATAATAAGATTTCGTATAACTTTTTATACATCAATAAATTCTTAATAATCACTGGCATTTATAATTTAAGAAATTTCTTAATAAAGTTATTTCGTAATTTATATTTATCCTGGTAGTTTATCACGTTAATTTTTTTTCAGTCAAACACCCAAGAGCAAATGTTCTTACAACAGAGAAAAGGTTATTGTTTTGACGTAGGTGAGCCGTAGTGCTTCGTTATAAAAGTTAAAGATAATCACCAAATTTCAGTAGAAAAATAAATTGTTTTTGAAGTCTTAATTCATTCGTAAACAAGCGTAATTTTTCACAATAGAAACGCGTTCTTTGACCTAAAAAAATTTAAAAAAAAAAAGCATTAATTAAATTAACAAAGTAAATCGTTACTGTAATTGTTAAGTTATAATTAATTTTTATACAAAATGTGCAGTTTATAAGAAACTCTAGAATTGTATAACGTTAAGATAAAGTAAAACGTACAAACAAAAACAAAGTGCTTGGTACAGAACTTCACATCACAACAAAATGTAAAAAATGTGTTCTATAAATTTCGTTTTAAAAAGTTCTTTCCGAATAATTAATATTACATAGAAAATATTGATGAATAAAAATCATGTGATTATCGTATCTCCAATAATTACGCATAAGGTCAAAAAAAATGTTTAAAGCAAAAGTAGTTGTAGTATCAATTAAATTTAAAACAACTACTATTTTGAAGAAAGTATCGATTAGTAATATTTATAAAATATTTAAAAAACTAATTTTATTAAAATCCCTACAGTAACCTTTAAGTTATACGTGACTACAAATAACTCAAAAAAAAACGAAAAAAAGATTAGCTGTAAAACATATAATAAAGTCGTAGAAAATGTTATTTACAAGCAGCTTTATTTATTTCAAGTAATTGGCGAGGTTTCCCTAAGCTTTCCCTTCTTTCCCTTAATTAATTTCAGAAACAATAGGGTTCATCGAAAGGCAGAGATTTAATAAATATAATATTTATGGTTTAATATGTTTATGTTTCGAAAGTAATCGAGAAACACAGACACAGTGTTGAAGAATTTTTACTCAAATTTTGTGTTTACCCTTTGAAGTAATTTGCTTTAAATAAAATAGTTTCAAAAATTTGTTTATCCCGATGTAATACATTTTGTGATGTGATTGCAAAGAATAATACACGTAGAGGTAGAAAAAAATTAAAGTTAAATATTAAAAAACTGATTAACCGACAACTATAGTGCAAAAAATTTCCAAATGTAACAACGCTACCGTTCTTCATAAGACAAAATGACACTCAAATAAATGAGAAATTACACTTTGATTTCAAGCCAGTGGTGCAGCAATCCATTGAATAGACGTGACATGTTGAAAATGTAATGTAGATTTCTCGCCACATTTTGTCGTTGTAATGGGAATGGATTACAAGTATATACATATGTACAAATACGTTTTATTTTCGCATAAAAATAATGAGAGTCAAACAAACTCTCCATTTTATACGACAAAAGTTATGTCAAGAATTTTATTACAAAGGACTCCCAAGTCCCCTTCGGCTAAAGGACCACGCTACCAAAATCTTTTATCGAGTTGCAATAGTTGTAAGGCGAGGTGTCTCGACAGGGTCGAGGACATCCTGTATTCATGAATGTCACATTGATAACAGCCGTGTAGTGATCGCCAAGGATTATTCTCTATTAACAAAATAATCAATAAATACATTGGTGTTTACAAATTAGTGATTACCTCGCACTAAATATTGTGGCTAATGCTAAAAAGCAACCGTCGGCAACGGCTTGGGTTCCTGTATAACAACGATCCACTGCCCAATCTAGAAGATGTCCAATATCTGGATTGCATTCTAATAATAGAATTACAGTCTCCCTTGCCAAATTGTAAACCTGGAAAAATAATTATGAATAACAAAACGATTTAAAACAGCAGTGATTATATTTAAAGCAAGAATAATAACAACAAAGTAGCAGCGAATTGAGGAACAATTGGAGTGCTTGAGAAGGCTATCTAATTTTTTTCTTCTATTTCACCCCTTCATCAAAAAAATAATGTATTTTTAATTCTAGAAATTTCTTGAGAAAGTTTATTTTAAAATTCTAGTCGGTACATGTGGTTTTTGGTCGGTAAGAAAAATGAAATTTTGTTTTTATGGGATGGGGTCGAATGATATCTCCTCATTTATAAAAACAAACACTATTAAAAAGTCACCCATATTTACGTGATGACCAAATTCATTTTCAACCCCATTGTATGGTGATGGATTTAAGAATTAATTTAAGACTTCTCTCAATAACCCTTAGCGCCTACTGTAGTCACTGAAATTATGTGGCTGAGACCATTGTATCGTTCAATACAAGAGCTTGCCAACAATTTTGTGTCATTTTCCATAAAAACGCTTATTACGCGCCATGTTGGTAAAAGCTGATAGATAAACTCGTGCTTTTACATCGTGTCTCCTGATATTCTCGAATTTTAGGATATTTTGCGTAGTAGATACATTTCCGTTGGTGATTACTCTTTGTTAAATATAAGAAAAACGTAAGTTGTACATATTATACTGACTTCCAGAAAAATTGCAACACCTAGAAGTTGTAGAACGATTTTAATGAAATTTTCAGGAAACTTCTATTTTCATTAAACAAAGTGATGATTAAAATTTAAATAAAATCTTGCCAGTAGTTTTTGTTTTTTTGCCTGTTGTTTCCATAGCACATAGTAACAATAAATTTGAAGTATTAGACCATTTAGTAACTGTCAAGTTTGCAAATTGTTGTTGTTTCTTCACAATTTCATTCTGAACTTGAAAACAATGCCGAGAGTACGTCAACATCAACATTTTGTCCAATTAAGTGATTTTGAACGTGGCCGTATTATTGGTATCGAAAGAGGCCGGACTTTCGCTAAGAGAAATTGCTCGTCGTGTAAACCGAAATGTTTCATCGGTATTGAGATGTTGGTCCAAATGGTCCGAGGAAGGGGTTCAACATCGTCGCCGTGGATCTGGACGTCCTCGAAGGACTACAGATCGCGAAGAACGTCGCTTAAGAGTTTTGGCCACAAGAGATAGATTTTCAACAACTCGATCAATTGCAAATGATTGGATGAGAGGTACAGGACTTAGGATGTCAATGTTATCTGTTTATCGCCGGATAAAATCTTATGGGTTGCGTTTATATCGTCCATTTCTATGTCTTCCTCTTACACCACTTCACCGTCTACGCAGACTAGAGTGGAGCAACGAAAGGGTTAATTGGGCGCAAGAATGGCATCAAATTGTGTTTAGTGACGAGTCCCGATTTTGCTTGTGGGCCCACGATGGTCGTAGGAGGGTCAGACGGATGCGTGGAGAACGTAAAAATCCAACATTTTTTGTGGAACGCAACACAGCCCTCACTCAAGAAGTTATGATATGGGGTGCAATATGTTATGGTAGCAGATCACCCTTGGTCTTTATTGACGGCAACCTTAACGCAGCTGGTTACATTGCTAATGTGCTACAACCAGTTGGCCTTCCATATCTTCAGGGGCTGCAAAATCCCATTTTCCAGCAGGATAATGCGCGCCCTCATACGTCAAGGGCTACAACACGGTTTTGGAAGAATCTAACATTGCCGTCCTCCCATGGCCTGCTCGGTCGCCTGATTTGTCGCCAATTGAACATGTATGGGATATGATTGGTAGGCGACTGGGTAATTTACCGCACTCTCCAGATAATTTACACGATCTTTAGCAACGGATTCAAGAAGCTTGGGATGATATACCACAAGCAGCTATAGATCACTTGATTGATAGCATGCCAAGCCGTCTAGATGAGTGCATTACAAATAGTGGCGGAGCAACTCATTATTGAAAAAACTTTTTAAGCTTTTGTTCTTTGTTTTTAAATTTTAATCATCACTTTGTTTAATGAAAATAGACGTTTCCTGAAAATTTCATTAAAATCGTTCAACAACTTCTAGGTGTTGCAATTTTTTTGGAAGTCAGTATATTTTCATATTTAGTTCCGTGCTTGTAATATTGTTATAAACATTGTTGTGCTAAGTTGAATATAATGACAAGAGTGTAAACACTTGTTCTGTTTTCAGATGTCTGATAATAGACTGAGATAGACCATCAATATCGACTTCAGCTTTTTATGGCCGTAAGAAATTGCCTAATTTGTATTGTAGCAGCAATAATATTCCTATCACCAAATCCTGATCCAATAACAGACGAAGAAGATCTAGATGAAGACGTTATAAATTCAACGGACCAACCTCGTGATGTTCCTAGCAACATGAAAGTTTGCATATATCCTTCAGTCGATATAACGGAAATTGGATCGACCTTGGAATCTAATCGGATGCCAATGACAATGAGACAACCTCAAAAAAAGGGATCCATATTTCTTTACACTAAATTGGAAAAAAACAACGCCAGTTTTCGTAGTTGACAGGCGATGTCTAATAATGATGTTACTGGAAAAGCTGAACGCGTTATGGAAGGACTAAAAATCAGACTGTCTATCACAGATTGCCTAAAAGAACGCCTATATTGGTCACTTTATGATGATGTTCATTAAGACATTGTTTTCAAATGCATGTCTAGGAAAAGGTATTTAGAACTAAAAATATATATTTTCATGTAAATCACAACGTACAAATAAATGGTAATAGAATGTTCAAAGCGAGGCCACTTATGGATATGCTAAATGAAAACTTTCAACGATGGGGTATTTTTCACAAAACATTGTCAGTAGACGAAACAATGGTGAATACCGCAATTTATTAGATGTTAACCTTGTCGATTTGGATTTAAAAATTGTTCGCTTTGAAGTTGAAATGGATACTGCTACCTTCTGGATACATTCTGTAGAAAACCAATGATGATAAATGATAATATTCAACTTCCTCTTCGCTTGGTGTTGTACCCAACGATGATATCGTATTTTTTCACAACTATTTTATAAGCATAACCTTGGTAAGTAATTTGAAAGTCCAAGGATTTAGAGCATCGGGTACTTTGAGGAAAAATTGAATGGAAAAGTTGCCATTGAGAACAGCCGATGGTCCAAGAAGAAAAAAAAGGATTGATCTAAATAGCCAAATGAATTTAGATTATATAACCTAGAATTGGGCAAAGTTGATTCAAACTACCAAGGTATAAATAATTACCGAATAGCAATTCGAGGAAAAAATGGTATTGTGTTTTGATTACTTAAATGCTAAATGTTGCCTTAGTCCATGCATGGAAGCTCGATCATTGGTCTTTTGAGACAAAGTAGATCTACTTTTATTTACCAGAAATATTACTAGATATTATCTAAATAACGCCAGGGTTCCTCAAAGCATAGTTCAAGATTCGAGTGGTAATTATCTCCAAAAGATCGCTAATCGACTTCGTTGTCATGTATGTCACGAACGAGTAAGATGGCAATGCAGAAAGGGCGTTATCCCTGTATGTTGAAATTCAATGTTTTGAAAATTTTATTACCAAATAATATATCGTCTGAATAAACCTTCTTAACGTTTTCCTCAAATATTTTTTATTAAAAATTTTAACAGTTTCTAAACTGTAGCGTTGAAAACGAACTAGATGGCACATGTACACCAGTTTGGAAATAGGAAAAAAGTCAAAATGCCATAAACTGTAAAAACCTTCTACGATCAGAAGGGCCTTCAATAGGAGTTGCAAAAAACAAAAAACAATAGTCCTTTTTACGCCAACGTTTCGCCTACTGTAGTGTGGGCTTCTTCAGGGCATTTAAGGTAAGTGTGTTTTTTAGTTATATTAGAACTAACTTGCATCCATTTATAAACCATCAACTGACAAATTAAAATTTAATAAATAGACAAAATTCCCTTTAACATAAAACAAAAACGAACAACATGTAATATAAGACGCGAAACTAACACTAACGTCTAGTTGGCGTAAAAAAAGACCCATTGTTTTTTGTTTTTTGCAACTCCTATTGAAGGCCCTTCTGACCGTTGAAGGTTTTACAATTTATTAAGAAACAAAAGAGGAATTATTTACTAAATTTCAAAATGCCATGTAACTGTAATTTTAAGAGTTTCGGATAGCATTCTTATGTTATAATATACATATTTACACACAAAATCTGTTACGGTAGGTCGTGCAATTGATTTAATTATTTTTACTGTGTACACAAAGTACAACAAAATAATGGTTGAAGGCGTTATCTAAATATAACCTAAAAATTGACAGAAATAAATGTTTCCACCTTAAACTAAATATAATTACCTATATGAGTAACGCTATATTCACTTTATACCAAAAAATGAAGCCGGAATACTAGAAAGAGAGCACTGAAGGACGACACTGAAATATCAGTGTATTTTAGGTTAACAGTGACAGGCCGGAGCATGTGCTGAATTGAAGTGATACCTCCATCCTTGCACCTCTCTTTCTATCATGACGACTGTGCACGGAAGATCGTATCTTATGATCTGATCGTAGCGGAACATATTACAATTGCAATTATGTAGCTCTGTCAAATTGTTTATGGTCTGTCTGTAAGGATTTACAATAACGAAAATACAAAAAAAAAAAACAAAAACAAAAAAAAAAAATTTTTTTTATTATTTTTTTATTATTATTATTTTTATAAAAAATTCTATTTTTTTTATTATTTTTTTTTTAAAAAATATTAAAAAAATTTTTTTAATTTATTATTTTTTTAAAAAAAATAAAATTTAAAAAAAAAAATAAAAAAAACAAAAAAAATTAATAAAATAAAATATTTTATATTATTCTATTATTTTTTCTTCTTTTTCTAAAAAGAAAGATAACAGTTTAATTGTTGTTATATTTATAGTTACACTTTTAACTGTTTAAACAAAAGTTAAGTAACTAACTATTTTTAATTTCTATTTTTAAAAAATGAGCACATGAAAAATATATTCAAAATATTCTAAAACACTAAAAACGATGTTATACAAACTCTAAGAAGATATTCCAAAAAATGCCCAAAATAAATTTCTACGCAATGGTGTAGTTATAAATAATATCACAAGAAAATGGTGCTGAACACCCGAATCAATTACACCAGGCTACGCAAAATTTAAACGTGTGAATAATATATTTCATTTATGAAATGCAAATGTGAATAAAATTGACGATTTCTCTAAAGCTTCATATTCGTTCAGTTCTTTTAATTCTTTTTTTTTAATGCCCTTTTGGTGGGGGTGTTATCTTCTTTTTTAAAATACCCTAAAATATGGTTATCTAACGCAATTTATTTTTATACATCTCCAAAAAACATTTCACAGTGGGTTCTAAGTTCAAGAAAAAATCAATAATTAGTTCTAATTCTTTCTATCCTGTCGACTTCTCTATGTTAATCTAGTTTTTTAATGTTACGGTATTTTATGTTAGGTTAATATCTCGATTAATTAGACAACTAATACTGGTATCATGCCATTGACTTTACATTTTATATTTGAAGTTCAAAAATTCGGTTTTTTGTTAATTACTGCTGTTGATTATTGTAAACCGCATGCGCAACAACCCCCAAAATATTCTTAAGAAACCTGGTAGCTTACCAGAGCAGCATCCATTCATTTTAGTAAACTTAAACAGTCTACTGCTATTGTATTCATATTCAGTATTTCTATTATACAACAAAACAAAACACTATATTTTTTATTAGCCTACGCAGAATAAAGTACAACTGCGCTTTCAGGAATTTCTGATGTCTATCGATATCATAAGCAAAACCTTATCAAATGATTCCTCTCTTATTACCATCCCTTTTTGAAACATTCGGAAAGCAAACAAAAATTTTTCTTGAGAGACGATATGATTAGAAAAAAGTTGTCCAATATTTTTCAATATTTTTTACAGTTTCCTCCTCAGACACCTCACACTAACACATTGTCAACTTGCTGGCAAACAATTACTAACATTTTCAATTACTATTTTAGGTAAAACGCTTTATTTAGAATTTAATTGCAATCGATTAAACTTCTTGATACACTCGGAACGTTTTAAAAGTTCTGTTTTTTAGGTACAACCATTACAAAGATATTGCTTTTGAAATTCCACTTTTTTTATTATTTCATTCAAATAAATGTGCCTGATAAATAACGTAAATTTAATTATAAATATCAGATATTGACATAACAGCACATCTCAAAACACATGTTTATAACATCAGCTATATTCGCTTTCTAGCGCAACTATTAGAGAACAATATTCTGTTTTTCTAAAGTCTGTATACTATTGGCGCGGAGTAATAAATCATAATTGCTTGAAATAATTCTTTATTTTCTTGTGAAAGCGGTACTTCTACGGTTAAGTAAAACCAATAAATTCTAACCAAAATACGATCATTGTGCCGCTCTTGCAGCATATCGACCCATCTAGGGTCTGAGAACAATAGTTTAATCTGTGTAAACACGTTGCCATCAGCCCAGGTACTGACGAAACGAGAATCATAGCCGTAGATGTGGGTATTATACCAAGATACAAAAATAATGGTATATAATACGTAAGAAGTAAAATTTGTAATGTGATCTACTATACAAATAAAATAAATAACATATAAATAATATATGACATAAATATAAAATAAAATAGTAATGCAGATATCGTCAGTACATTTATTACAATTACAATTAATTTGCGGGGACCGATTTTTTAGGCATCCAAGTAAATTTGGCTCAATTATAAAATTATGTGGTTGTCATGGAAACTTATCAAAATGAATAGATAAAAGTAACAGGCATAAAAATGTTCATTTAAATAACAAGACATTAGTAGGTAAAATAGGTATATTTAAAAATAACTGACAATACTCACTCATGGTTACAATAAATGGTGTTTAGAGAGTAGAACACTGTTTCAGGCACATTACGCTTGGTCATTTAACTTTCTTGCTCGTCTGTATTGTAATAATAAGAAACAAACCACATAATAGTAAATAATTTTTTTTTTTAAATATTCCACAGTTTAATAAGATACAAATAGATTCATAACTTATACCTATATAAAATTAAAATTTAAAATAGACAAATTGAGAAACGACACATTTGTCATTTATCAATTTTAGAGTTTAATTTTATATTCAAATACTGTGTTTTACAAAAGTTTTGTATCTATTTATATCTTATTAAACGGTGGAATATTGCTGAATTAAATTATTTACTAAGAAAAATAGATTCCACAAAGTAAGGATTGAAACAATAAAAGAAACCACATAATAATTCATGGCAAGGTAGATTTTACTATTATAATATATTTACCTACTAAAAATATGATTTTCCAAACGTATCAGGTACCTACGCCACTGCAATACGGGAGATTCGATAATTCTGACAGGTTTATTACTCCGCGCCAATAGTATACTGAGTATAAACGCCATTTAAATTTTAAGAAAAAATATAGCTCTACGTCACATATTTATAAGTAATCATAAACTGGTTTGTTGTGCTTCTACTACTCGACAAGGCCGATTAAGAACAAATTTTATTCAAAAATTAAGATAACGTAGTTCAATATGTGTGAGGCGAAGCCTAAGAGACTAAGGGTACATAAATTTAGTAAAATTATATACAGTATAAACAAACAAACAAACAACTTCGAAAAGAACATTATTTCGGCATAACTAAATTCGATACAGTTATCCGTTAATTTAAAATAGTTACCCTTAACAAAAACAAATTTATGACATTATACACTCATACAGTAACCTAAAACCGTTGATTTTAATATTCATAAAACACATTCATAAAACCCATAAAATAATTTTTACTGTACGCTTTGTGTCTAAAAAACACGTTGTCCCTTGACTAAAGTTTTGTATAGTTTAGCAATAACAAATTAGATAAAAATATATAAACTTAATTAAACGTTCTTCGACAAGAGAGACAAGAGCAATAACTACGACACTAGAACTAAACCAAATTAAACAGCGTGAAGTTTAAAATAAATAGAAATAACATTTGATGTTCATGTTTGTTCTTTTCATCATTCTCTTTTTCCGACAAAGCATTTTCAATACCAGAACAAAGTGCTCGATTTAACAAATGTAGTAATTTGATATAGAATTAATCTTCATGAATGTTTGTTTCCGAAAACAATCAATATTAGTTTGTGTCAATATAATTTCTTTACATACTCAGTACCAGATCTACTAACCCTGAAAATACACCGGTATTTTCACATGGACGACCATTTACATTCGATTTTCCTTCGTAACTCAAAAACGATGAGAATTTAAAGCTATATAGTTTTCAATGTAATCGTAATTCAGTTATGACTCAAAATTGGAACGATCGATTAGTCCAAATTTTTGATATCATGTTCTTAAGAAGGATATCTACTATGCCTTTACGTTTTCATTTTTTTGCTAAAATTTAAAAATTTAACATAAAACGTTTTTTAAAAATTAAAATTCATGAAATACAATGATATCGTTCATGATATCTTTATGAAGATTTGGTAAACGACATGTCGTAGAGTACGAATTTACCATCATTTAAGTCAAAATAATAATAATAATTTATACAATTAACGTTATGGCCGAATTAAACTTTTTAACGATACGTCACTCCAGTTGTCAAACCCTTTTACGACTTATTCAAAATAAGAAGTCCAATATACTTTAGTTTCCCAGGGAGTAAGTAAACAATGTCTATTTTTATTGTAGGTGGCTATTTGGCCAAAAAACCGCTTCTCAAATTGCTACCAAAAAGCCTTAATTAAATACGTGGTAAAAATTTAATCCTCTATCTGTTTTTATGTTTATTTATAAAATTTGAATTAACATATCAAAATTATTTTCCTTTCCTATAATAAAGGTAATAGTTTTGGTTTTTATGTTATGGTTTTAATATTAAGAAAAATTTTTGAATGATTTCCGAAAGGTTGCGCCAATAAAAAATGTTTAAAAAAAATTGCTACACTTTCGCTTTGTAGTTCAAGGTCAGGTTAGGATATGTTCCGTTGATCCCAAAAAGAACCCTATGGAAGGGAAAATAGAGAAGGAAATAAATGTCAAGTTTCGCGATATAATTATGCTTCTTGCTGAGGAAGAATTACAAAACGTAGAGTTTATTAAGAAGAATATAGAGACCATAATAAGTAGAGGTTAGGGCGGAAGATGTCAACATGGCATTGACATCAAGAAAGTTTGAATCCAGAACCTCAAAAAAACAGTCAAGGGAGACCTTCTGTTGGAAATACAAGGGTGGAAAGAACAAGCACAAGTGCTCAAACAAACCATTGTAGGTACGAACAATAAAGCTAAGGTGGAGATTACGAGTCGAGAAAGGGTGGTCCACATTGCTGGAATGGCAACGACAAGAAAAAAAGAAATTAAAATTTCATTGAGGAAATCAATACTCCACAAATTGTTGCGGAAGAGTTGATCAAAATGGGTAGTATACAAATTGGGTGGTCAAATTGCAAAGTCAGAAGCTTGAACTTTTGGCATCGTACTCCAGATTGTAGATCGTTGATAAATAGGTCCAAAACGTGCCTAAACTGTGGGCAGGACGATCATATGTCCAGACAATGCAGGGACCCGAGCTTCTGTGTAAAGTGTAACACACCTGTTCATAGATCACAGTAAACGAAATGCGTATACTTCAGAAAATTAATTAAAGAAAAAGTAGTCAGCGTCGCCTCTAAAGGGGGAGAGGATAGAGGGCGAGGTGAACCTCAAAATGAAAATAATCAAAATTAAAGTAAGCACCGGGATGGCAGCTACGATACTGCCCGACAAGCGGTCGCCGACAAAATAAACGCGGACATAATTTTAATAAAGAACTTAATAAGGGTATAGTAAAAGAACAAACATGACCGAAGACTAGACACGGCAATGCATTGCACGAATAAGAGCGTGAGCATAAGGGGATTTCAAGCTGAAAACGGGTACATCATTTTTAAAAGTTTGCGATTTGTAATCGTTACATATCTTCAAACGTACAGACTAAATGTATTCTGTGAATATATAGACGGGGTGTCGTGGAAGAGGTCCAGAAAGAAAGCGGTGAGGCCATAATAATTGGTGACTTGAACACGAAATCGTTTTTGTGATACTCAGAAACCAGAACAAGAGAGGAGACTATGTCGCCGAATAGATAGGAGCGTTACTTGAAGTGATAACTGACGGGAAAAATAGGCCAACATTCGTTAGAGGAGGGAGCTCATTAATTATCGACGTGACCTTGGCAACGCCACATGCGGCCAAAAAATAACGGGCTGGAAAGTTTCGGAAGTCTTCGCAAATCACAATACTTAATGTGTTAAAAAAGTAAAGAATTTAAAAAACCAAGCATAGTTAAAGGCAAAACGGTGCTAGACAAAGAAGTCTTTAAACAAGTACTCCAACTAATGATACAGAACTTGGACGGGGCCAAGTCTCCACAACAATTACATTAGTGGAACGACGAAATAAACGGGCTAAGACATAAATGCTTGGAGAGACGCAGTTAATCATGAGCTTGATAACTTAGAGATCGAGTACAGCCTACACAAAAAAGTATTTAAAACTAGCATCCAAAGGTCTAAAACAGACGGGACAAAGATACCAGATCGTAACAAAACAAAAAAGATCAAAATGGAATAGAGGCAAACAAGTTGAATTACTATTTAAAAAGAGGAACTCCTCAGACCTGGAGACATGCTAAGAACTGGAAAGACTCCTGGTACAGACAATGTCAGAGCGGGGGCAATCAAAGAAATAATTTGAGAAAACCTGAGGAGATTATAAGATTTAAAACAGCTTTCCCCACAAAAATCTCACTCACTCCAAAAAGTGTTAAGGATGATCAAAGAACCTCCTATGGACCCATAAGCATGTTGGATACCGAGCTATATGAACATTAAGGGTAGACTAGAAGAAGAGTTATGCAAAAAATGTTATATCCAGCTTGCTTGCAATTCTGCTTTCATAAGAAGCGGTCAACGGTCGACGCGATTAAGAAAGTGACCACCAAAATCATGGTCGAAAAGAAAATGAAATGAGATGCTGTCATTATGCTCAGCATAAAAACGCAGTCATTCTTTTTACCATATTTTGTGTATAAAAATAAACGATTTTGAATTACAACTTTACGAACAACTAATCCAAAATTAACATAATAATTGCATAACCGTTTGGGAAAGACGAATAAAAAAAGGAAAAAATCACAATTTTGCAAATTTTCGAATGGCGCATCCGTAAAGATTTAAATTCCACCTGAAAAATAGTTATTTACATTCGCGTGCGGAAAATTAAATTTTACAGCGCGAAATAAATTAATTAAAATAATTTAACGCACAAGATTTGTATTAAATTTTTTTGCCGACGATTTTTAAATGATAAAAATTTAAAATTAACAAATATTTTGCTGACAATTGTCAATATCGGTCATAAAGTGAACTGTAATTCAGAGTACACAAGATGGCGCTAATCATTTAGATGAAACTAAAAATATTCCAAATCACATTATTTTTTACCATTTAACAGTAAAAAAGTTGTATAATTGTTGATTTAGTAATAGTTATTTACCTAACGAGTTCGGAAAATTCTTCTCTAAGAAGTTAGGTACATTATTTTTTGTAACGAGTAACTGTAGTAATAATTCATAAATAAATAAATTCACAGCTGCTTAGTTTTTTGTGTTTATAAGAAATTTGAGTTGGTAGCACTCTCCCGCCGATTGCTTGACAAATTGCTTTGGGTTGTCAACTAATACCAACCTAACAAAAATTTCCCTATTCCCTCGGAAACTAAAAAACACCGCGATGTGGGAAATGGAACTTCCCAAGCTCAAGAATAACCGGGAAATCAGTAATCTTAGGTTATGAGTACAAAAAAATAATTTTTCAGTGTCACATTTTTTCAGATGTTCAATACGACGCATGTGTGGTAGAAATATTATTCTGTTTTTACGTTTAAGTATAATTAATTTATATTAATCATTTCAACCAATATGTATTTGATTTTATAAAAAAACTTATACACGTACTTGCAAGAGTTAAGATTAATAACCCATCTTCTCACTAACAATTTCAGAACAAGATTAATAATATATTCATAACAGTTGGAAGTTGACACGAACTATTCCACAAAATAAACTAAACCGGATAATAGTCGTGCAAATTTGCAAAGTTCTTTAATTTTCCTTTAAAGTTATAAACAATACATTTATTGAAGTTCGTATATCAAGTTGTACAATTATTAATTATTGTCTAGCCTTTTGCCCATTTTTCATTATAAAAGTTTAAAAACTTTTGTAATTAAATTTTTGTTGTAAACTTTAACACACAAATCGTGTAATAAGTTTTTTTAACGTATCATTAGCAATATAAAGCTTTTTAATGAACAAAAACACAAAAAATTGATCACAAACAAACAAACACCTGTATGCACGTGTTTCACACTATTGACGATCATCGATGTATCAAAATTCAAAAACAATAAAAAATTAAGAATAAAAACAAATTGAACTCATTAAGTATACCATAATAAAGTTTCAAACGTAGATTTTATATAAATTAATGTTAAATAACTGAATCAATAAAAAATATACCCTCGAACGTTTAATTTTAAAGGTTGTTCTATAAACGCGTGGAAGCCTTTCAACACCTTAAATAAAATAAATTTTTCTTGTTCTAATGATTGTAATAGTACTTGTGATTTGCATTAGAACTATATTTATGGAATTCATTTATTGATTTAATGAATTTCACTCATACTTTGCACTATATGTGACGTGTAACAACTTGTAGAGAAATACTCAAGCAATTCAAATTTTGCTGAACTGAAAATATACAAACGACGATTTCCATTATTATTATTAAATCTGAAGAGAAATTCTGAATGTACAATAACCGTAACGGTGTAAAATTTTCATGATTTTAATGCATAAATAGGCATTCATAAAATGCTAAAAGATTAAAAAAATAAACGCCACGAGTTTACATTTTCAATTTGTACGAAAAAATGAGAATAACGTGCAGTACGTAATTTATCGATAAAATACCGCTACAAGAAAATTGGAAATAAGTCGTTATTTAGGTTGTCTGCTCGAGTTTTACAAGACGATATTATTTTTAAACCACAATTTAGAAAAAATAAAAATGTATTGACTACGTCGGTTAATCTTCATTAACATTGTTTTAATTATCTTTTTATTTATTTAATATTTGCAGTTTAAATTTCTTATTTCTCGTATTAATTTATATAAATAAATTATTGCAACATTTATTTCCGGTGAAATGAAATGAAAAATGAATCAAAATCGAATACAAATCTTGGGAATAAGGAATAGGAAAGACAAGTACTTATAAGTAAAAAATAAGAATAATTTTAATTAACTACGTCTGGGTTCTTCCTATTGGAGACAGTGATACATAGATCAAATTAAAACTCCATGTTAATTGCCGACGTTTCGGTCAGTACATGGTTGACTTTTTTCAAAGTAAAAAGAATTAGAGCCAAAGAAATAATATTATCAAAGAGAAGCATTAAAAAAATGTCAAAATAAATTAAAAACTATCTTAAAAATCTATACAGGGTGTTTCAAAAAAGATGACTTCGCCTCTAGATTAGGTAGAAAACTAAAAAATAATTGGGGTTTGCTTAGTAAAAATTTTCGTAATGCCATCCGTATTCAAGATAAAGGGTATTGAAGAAAAAAATGTATACACATTTTTTACAATTTTGCCGAAATTACTGACAACATTGTAATGAAATTTTTATACGAATATGTTTTGGAAGCTGATACATCCCATGAATTTGTTTTTATATTTGACTCTCATAGAGGGCGCTAATTACACGGTTCGTCCCTCAGACTAAATGTAAGTACCCAGACGAGTAACGAACCCCAAAAAGTTCTTTTATCTCTCCTCATTGGTTTTCTCTCTTTCTTCCCGTGCGTTGTTTCTCTCTTTTTGGACGTTACTGGGCCCTACCGCGTTTGGAAATTTCTTGCCCTATTCCTTTCCACGGTGGCGGCTCGTGTTCGGGTTTGGCTGGTTCCAACGTTTTCCCCTCTTTTCTCGTTTTTTCTTTGTCTTTTTCTCCCTTTGGCCCTCTTTCTTCCTCCCCTCGTTCCATGGCCGCCTGCCGGGGCTTGTTCTTTCTTTTTTCTTTTCTCTTTTTTTTTTTTTTTTTTTCCTTCTTTTTTGCTTATATATTCGCTTTATACCGAAAAATGAAGCCGGAATGCTAGAAAGAGAGCAGTGAAGGACGACACTAAAATATCACGTGACGAGTTGAAATTTGTAAGTAGAAGTGGAAGACATACAAGATGTGTTATGTATTTTATAGGTTAACAGTGACAGTTGACATGTATTTTAGGTTAACAGTAACACGTAAATAATAGTATAAACTAAGAAATGCCAAGAGTTAACTATAACGACAGTTGAATGTTAATATTAATGATGAGAACATTGCAAATTAACATTCAATTGTCGTTACAGTTAACTGCTGCCATTTCTAGTTTATACATGAATTTAACCTTTTCATATGCTGAATTGAAGTAGTATTTGTTATCTTACCACGCGTCACGTGACATGGCGACTTCAAAACAAAGGTGCACGTTACTAGTCAATAGATACTTATATTTAGTCTGATGTTCGTACCAAGTAGTATTGAACATAACTTTTTTATGATTAGATTTATTAATTAATATTTCAAGTGAACTTAAAAATCAATCAATTTGACACCAAAAAGGTTTGAGTAAAACTCGATACTGCGTACCGTTTTCTGAATATGGAAAATTATGAAGTAATAACCGATGCTGGTATAAAGTAATAATAAAAAAAATTTTTAAAAACGGAGGACATTTTAAACACTTACTTTAATTGAATTTTTATTTTATGTTCTTTTGTATTTATTTTAATTTTCTTGTGATTTTTTGTTTAATTAATAACTTTATCTATATATTAAATTCTCCATCAAATAAGAAAAGAAGTGGTGGTTCTAACAAAATTGTGTTAGTTGATTTTGACTTGGGCGTTTTAAAACGAAGGTGCCAAGGATGAACATATTAGTTCAGAAAATGCACGATGAAGGTAACTACAACGGTGTCCGGATACTCTTCGAAAAGCATTGTCCAAAGGGGTTTAAATACAAAAAGTGTCACGCCAAAGAAATTGTTACTGGAGCGCAATGATATTGTAGCTCGGAGTTCTCGCTATATGGGCGATTCTATTCCAACTGTGATTTTGGATGTCCTGTATTGTTTACTCTCACTGATTAATGCATTATCAAATAACTAATACAATTTTTTTCAATGCGATCATCATAAACATATTCAATCATTTTTCTTTGTATAATATAAGTTGCAGTCCAGAAAACTTGCAGAATATCACTTAAATGTCAGTATCTTCATGTCTATTTCTAAAATTTACGCATAAATTGATTTTATTTTTTGTAGCAATAAATAATTCAAACTAATTAACCGATCATTTTTTAATGTACACTCATGAAATTTAAAACTTGGACACCACAATTTCTGTAAACAAAAGTTTGCACATTGTGAAGCGGGCTTAAGGGTATCATTTACAATTCTAACAGCAGGTAGTCACAGCAGGGGTTATCTTATAGAAGGACTGTAGAATGAATCATTACACTAAGCACGTTTTAGAAAATAGGTAATTTACGTTGCTTACTTAATTTTTTTCTTTAAAAGAATATATTTGAAGGTATCGCTAATTAAACACCATAGCTCGATTAATTATCGAATCAAAATTTTGTTTAGGAAATGTTTACAAAATAAAATTAGAAATAATTTTGATTTAAAAAACGTCTACAAGCAATAACTTTTAAATTAAATCAAAAAACTAAACATGGTTATTTGGGTTGACTGATTATTACTTATTTTTAAATAAATCTAACACTACTAATTATTATAAGTTATTAAAAAAAATCATTAAACTCTCTATTCATAATATTTAGTCCTTACAAAATGTATATTTTATGACGTTTCATTTTTTCTGTAGTTAATATAAAAAGTGAAAATAAAAACTAAGGCAATTCTTATTGTCAACGTATATATTTAGTTTTTTGACAAGAATTTATTACATAATTATAATTAAGATACCAAGTTATAGTTTAAAATTAAATGAAAACATTTTTTTTAAATAAAGGTATTACTATATAAATAAATATAAGAAATCAATAATGGGTGTGACCTCCATTATTATTGATACATTCTTGGAGGCGTCTGCTCATTGACGCTATCAAGGTATCAATATAATTAATATTAATCGTTTCCCATGCGGTATCAATGGCTGCAATTAGTGCATTACGGTTTACTGGTATAAAATTGGCCCTTGTTGTCTTCGGATAACAGCAAGTATTCGAGCCCAAACATTTTCGATAATGTTAAAATCTGGGCTTTTTGCTGGCCAGGGTAACAGCTCCAAGTTATTTTCTCGTATCCAATTGCGCACAACCCGCGAAGTATGAATAGGGGCGTTGTCCTTTAACAACAAAAATACATTATGAAAATGTTAATTCAACAGATCCCGAACTATTTTTGGAGAAAGTATAGTGAAATAAGAATACTTACTTGTTGGAAAATATAATCTTCGTCTGGATAAAACACTTCGACTGAAGGTTTCATAATAGTTTCAAAATATCTAAATACGCAGCAAGAATCAAAGACGTCCATCGATAGCCCAACAAACTCCTGGACCCCGCGCGCTAACCCAACACATTCACAGAAAAATAACCACTTCGTTTTTTAGGGCATATGTGATTATTTTCGTAACGAGTTCCTTCCATTCTAAAAACTTTTAGTGGTCCATCGTTGCGGCTATTGAACGTTTTTCGTCGCTAAAAATCACTCGATTCCAAAATTCCAAAGGTTCGTTCACATATCGCCTTGCAAATTCCAGACGACGTCTCATATTTTCGTCACTGAGAACTTCTTTCGCAGCAGCATTATACTTCTTTATTCCCATCTCCTTTAATCTTTTTTGTGCAGTTATACGGCATCCGGAAAATGTGTATCTGCTATAGCCCTGGAGTATGTAGCAAATGGTTGTTCTGTTACGTAATGAAACAACTCGAGATCTTGAGCACGTGTAGATACTTTAGGTCTACCACTTCCGATGGCTCTTTCCAAAGTGTTTCAAGATTCCATTTTACTCGGTAATGCCCTACGGTGCTTTTTGGTATATCTAACATACGTGAAATTTCACGCACGCTACGGCCCGCCGCTAATTCCGAAACAATCCGCGCTTTCAAATCAGCACCGAGATGAGGTGGCATTTTCACAACACTTGAAATTTTAAACTAAAATGGAATTTACATTTCTTACTTTATTTATTGGTTCACACTACCCTTCTCAAACAGTAGGTAATTGTTTATTTATTACATACTTCTAATGACCAATGTAACAACCCTTAGAGCAATATGACTCAAAGGAAGTAAATTAAACAAGCAAGGATATTCTATTGTTATTGAAACTTATTCATAAAGTAAAGCCATTTCCTTATAATGCTAATGGACAGGATTTTCTTTTAAGTATTAAGATTACAATAGAGGACTTATAAACTTTCGAAAATATCTAATTATAAATATTTACACTGCAATTGCGCTTTTTCCTTAATAATTTCTTAGCAATAACATACACGTTCTTGGTTTTAAGTTGTCATAAATTTGATATGATATAAATTTGTGTTTCTAATATTACATCACAAACTAATCTTTATTCGCCAAAAATTGTTGCTTAAGTTGTAAAGCTTCGTACACACCTGAACAACAAACCGAGCAACAAACATAACAACGAACCGAAAGTCAAACAGAACGACAAACGATCTTTTATGATTTCCACAATCCGAACAACAAACGGAACGTTTGTGCTGTTCCATAATTATTTTCAGTAGTTTTCAGTTCATATATATTTATTATTGAGAAGAAAAATTGCGGAAAACAAGAAGATAGTGCCAACCAAATTTTTACGCACAAAGAAGAGTAAAAATTATAATTTACTTCGCTTTTTTTTATTTGGAAATTTCCCGCCCAAATGATGCTAATAGGGACATCATTTTTTTCTTGCATTCTTAAACACTGATTAATTTAAAACATTTTTCTTCTGTCAACTCCATAATATTACCTAAAACACAACAAACCCACAAAGGGAGGACAAAAATAAATAATTTAATTCTCCCGCATAAGTTTGTTCGCCGTTTTGTTTAGATTCGTCCAAACCTGCAAACGCATTCGCGCGCATTTTCTTTGATGTCGGAGAAAAACCGACAAGTTGCGGGAACGCCGCAAACCGTTCGTGGAACAATCAGGACTTGCGAATCTGTTCTAAAATTCGTACGTAGCACCGTCCAAATTAATGTTCCGATTGCCGTTCGGTTCGTTGTTCTGTTTGTTCCTCGGTTTGTTGTTCAGGTGTGTACGAAGCTTTACAATAAGCATATTAATATGAACTATATCTTATGAAAGGAGAGTTATGTAACTATAATTAACGACTTAACGTTACGTTAGTAGATTCCATTTACTATTTACACATATTTTCTTGGAACATTCGATAATTAACTATCGGGATATGATGACCCTATACTTCGCAGGTTGTGCGCAACTGGATACAAGCAAATAACTTGGAGCTGTTACCCTGGCCAGCAAAAGCCCAGATTTTAACATTATCGAAAATGTTTGGGCTCGAATACTTGCTGTTATCCGAAGACAACAAGGGCCAAATTTTATACCAGTAAACCGTATTGCACTAATTGCAGCCATTGATACCGCATGGGAAACGATTAATATTAATTATATTGATACCTTGATAGCGTCAATGAGCAGACGCCTCCAAGAATGTATCAATAATAATGGAGGTCACACCCATTATTGATTTCTTATATTTATTTATATAGTAATACCTTTATTTAAAAAAAAGTTTTCATTTAATTTTAAACTATAACTTGGTATCTTAATTATAATTATGTAATAAATTCTTGTCAAAAACTAAATATATACGTTGACAACAAGAATTGCCTTAGTTTTTATTTTCACTTTTATATTAACTACAGAAAAAATGAAACGTCATAAAATATACATTTTGTAAGGACTAAATATTATGAATAGAGAGTTTAATGATTTTTTTAATAACTTACAATAATTAGTAGGTTAGATTTATTTAAAAATAAGTAATAATCAGTCAACCCAAATAACCATGTTTAGTTTTTGATTTAATTTAAAAGTTATTGCTTGTAGACGTTTTTTTAAATCAAAATTATTTCTAATTTTATTTTGTAAACATTTCCTAAACAAAATTTTGATTCGATAATTAATCGAGCTATGGTGTTTAATTAGCGATACCTTCAAATATATTCTTTAAAGAAAAAAATTAAGTAAGCAACGTAAATTACCTATTTTCTAAAACGTGCTTAGTGTAATGATTCATTCTACAGTCCTTCTATAAGATAACCCCTGCTGAGACTACCTGCTGTTAGAATTGTAAATGATACCCTTAAGCCCGCTTCACAATGTGCAAACTTTTGTTTACAGAAATTGTGGTGTCCAAGTTTTAAATTTCATGAGTGTACATATATAATCAAACTTAAAGAAGTTGACGAATTTTCTCCCAATATACAATTTAACATTGAATTTCGGCTTAATAACTGTTGTCCTCAGATTAAAGCGAATATTTGAATTTAAATGTTTCTGACTCGTGCGCCATCTACCTCAAAACTAATGAAACCGCTAGTCATCCGTATAGAAAGAACGTCAATGTTTTCAAAAATCACGCAGATGAAATAGTGGAACGAGTTTGTGTAATTTTAAAACTCAATTTTTAAAAAAAGTATGTCATACATTTATTCGTCAGTACCGTGGTATTGGTAAACTTAACTAACTATTGTTTTTTTTTATTATAAATATTGAACTTCTGTACTTATTATACTAGCTTAAATCACACTATAATTGGATTTAATCAAATTCATAATCAAGTCAGTACCATGTTAAATAATAATATGAATATATTTAATTACACTCATAACTTCAAATAGCGAGAGATTCGGGGCTCTGTTCGCTATTGACAGAGTGTATATTCTTATGGAGCTTCACTTTAAGGTTAAGGGCCCGAGAAAGATTTACTATTCGAGGGTCCAAGTGTATTGATAAACTGATTTTAATCATTAATTATAATTTTTTTATTGAAGATTGCTCCAATACTATGTACAAGAAGATTACCTGAAAAAAGTGTTAAAATCAACAATTACAAACCTATATACTAAAATTCAAAATTTGTCTGTTTCTTTGTCCCTCTATAGACTCGGCCAATATAGGTGCTAGGCCAAAGCCAAATATATGGTTGGACTGATAATGGAGCATAGGGGGCGAATGGGGGGTCAGGAGGGCGGGAATCCATCAGAGGGGGGCTTTTTTTATACATTCTGGTCCCGTCCGATAGGACGGGGGTTTCATCTAGTTAATACTGAAGTTCAAAAATGTCGGTTGTAGCAAAAATGTAATGCAGAGAAATTAAGAAAACAAAAAATACGAAATGTTCCAGAAGCTTACAAAAATTACTGTCCAAAAGAAAGAGAAAGAAGGAAAAAGAAGGCAAACTGAAGCTATTTCATGAGTTATCAGATCAAGAAAAGCGAGATCGTTGTAAACAACAAAATTTATGGAAAAAAACTCACGGGCACAACAAAAAATAGTAATGGAATTGGAAAAAACTGAAAATGTTAATAATAATTTGGAATCAAAGCAAGCTAAGTAAGGGAAGAAACGAGTACAAAAGAATTTACGCAAACGTTTTAGAGACAACAAAAAATTATTGAACGATAACAAAACTCTTCGAATGAAAGTTAATAGCTCTCATAAAAATTGCAACGTTTGAAAATCAAGAAGACTGACTCCACATCGCCTAAATTTAAAAGTTGACAAGCTGTTGAAAGTGAGAAATGTGAAACACGAAGTTCGCAAAAAATTGCTGTTTAATGAAGTTATTGTAAAAAAATATCGTCGTCTATCTGCTGTTAGAAAAAATGTTCCCCCTATTATTTCTTCAAGAGTCCACAGAAGTAATAATCCACTAGATAGAATTTGTTAAGAATAAGAAAAGAAATCAAATTTTTATTCAAGATCAAGTAAAACGTTTTTATCATGAAAATTGTAAGATCATTCCCGATAAAAAAAAAAGCTTGTATTAAAATAAATGGTAAACAAATAACAAAGCACTATATGAATGCAACTATAAAATATTTACATGCAAAATTTTGTTCTCAAAGTACTTATCTCATAAGCTACTCAACATTCTCAAATTTACGCCCAAGGTATTGTATTGAACCGAAGACTACTAATCCAAATACATGTGCGTGCTTTACTCATGAAAATTTTTCTTTGCTAATACAAGCTTTTCATAGTCATAAGATATTGACAGAAAATACTTCATATAAAATTTTGAACAGCCTCTTATGTGATAGTAATTCTGAGCTATGTTTGTCACAAACATGTGAGAAATGTAAATTAAACAAATTAGAATTTAATCTGAACGATATTAATTTTAATGATAAAATGTTCTACATGAAATGGAAAGTAATTTCAGAAGAAAGAATAAATGAAAAAACCAATAACAGTTAAAATTACTATAAAAAAAATTATGTACGGTAGAACAAGCAATTTGAATTTGAACATGAATTAAATTTGATTCGATTCGGTAAACAGTCTACCATCTAACGTCAAAAGTAGAATTTGTTAAACTTAATTAGCTTTTGGGTAATGAGTTTTTTTATAAAACCTTGTATTTTTAAATAATGTTAAATAGCTATAGAACCCGAGGGATTAGGTATAGGGAACATTTATAAAATTTTGGTTTATTTTACAATCCAAAATCGTGTTTAAATACAGGGTGTTCCGTAAGAAAAAGTATAACTTGGGTATGTCATTTTTGTATAGATCACCCTGTATATTGGAAAATATTTTTAGAATATTTAGAGTGCGCCCCTTATTGACCTACATCCCTATGCTGCAAAAGGATTTACATGAAATATATTCCATTTAATTATAAAGTTTTTATTTTTAAACTAAAACAAATTGAATTTTCTATGCCATTAAATATATCACGTGAAAGAAAAAACTGGCTAGAATCAAGTGATAAAATTGATTTCGATTAAAATTATGTACATAATAAAAATTAATTTAATATTTGTTTAAATTATTGTAATTCCCTCCATAATAGAAATTTAATTAATTTTAATTAAGATTTAAAATTTTAACATATGAAAATACAATATATTTTTATTTAAGACTTGAAATGACACGTATTTGAAATGAAATAATAATAATGTGTACATCCATAGAAGATTATAAAGATAAAATAAAATTAAACATTTACTAAAAACAATATTTTCTCTTTTTTTCTATTTCTATTTTGTTTTTTGAAAGAAGCTAACAAAA
Source organism: Abscondita cerata (assembly GCA_030710515.1). NCBI lineage: Eukaryota > Metazoa > Arthropoda > Insecta > Coleoptera > Lampyridae > Abscondita > Abscondita cerata. The sequence goes on along the minus strand of JALBCR010002611.1, from coordinate 130,104 downwards.
TTCTGTAAACTTTAACAATATATAATCAACAATATTTGAGCACTTAAATTTTTAATTTAGCCAATTTTATTTATGACATTAAAACCTAAAATAACGTGAGTACAAAACTAAAGTAATAATTTAAAAGAAATTCGTTGTAACATTTAATTGTTAAAAATAATCAAATTAAAAACCAGAAACCTTAAATTTTAAAGTCGTTCTTGTAAAGAAGTACCTCGATTTTCAATGTTATTGATAGTAAATGAACTTCTGATAGGTTTATTTATTAAAAACAAAAATTTTATTTTTTATTCATCGCGCAAAACTCTCCGTAAGTACAGCAGTAGCCAATATAAATGTTCTTAAACTCAAAATACGTGTTTTTTAGAAAACGAATGCTCTCTTTTTTTAAGATAAAAGGGACGCGGTTGCTCAATATTATTGCCAAACTTCTCTAAAAATAAAACTTGTTGATGTCTTAGATCAATAGCGTTATAATCCTTTGATCAAATAAAAAATCATTACATTATGTTAATGTAAAAAGTCAAATCAACTAAGTAAAGGAAAATTTAAAATAATTTATGTTGAAAATGAATTGTGCTGGAAAAAACATACGATTAGTGCCTCAAAGGAATTATTATATTTTTACTTTTGTGTAAAATTGATTAGGAAGTTGGACAAACTAAATCAACAAAAAAAAGGTAATTCTCTTTTGTTAATTTATACATAATTTTTTAAAGTATGTACGAAGTTTAAACCAATGTAATTTATTAAATAAAATTTTAAAATACTCAAAGATCAATAAACATAAATAAAATGAAAAACCGCAACAAAAAAAAGAGTGTATCATTACGAGATTAATTTATTTGAATGAAAATACAGAAGTATGTATGGTTAAAATGAAGCAATTCATAACACTTATACAGTGTGCCTAGTTATTCTTTATAAAAAGTTCTGCATAGTTCAAAACTTAAAATGCAACTATCAGATATCAATTTTTTTAAACTGTATACGAGTTTTGTCAAAAAATATAAATTTTGCTCAAGAGTAAAGTACCATTATTTTTTACAATACAAAAGAATGTTATAATGAAAAGTTATTCTGAAATATGTTATATCCAAATATGAAATTACAGCCATTAAGCAAAAAAATTCAGGTTTGGCTTGATGCGTTTAACGTAATCTAGAATGCACTTACATAAAATATTTGGTACTGAATGTCAGAGTGATACGGACAGTAATAAAAGACTTTGAAAAAAACAATAAAATGTTTACAAAGGAAGGTGGATATGTAGAAGCTTTAGTAGATTGAATTAAAACTTAATTATGTTTATTTCTACTGGGTGGAGCACTACCAACGAATTATTCTATAGCATTAAACGACAAATTTTTAAGGCATACATATGTCAAGATTATTCGAAACCACATTTTAAAAAAATATTTTGAATTGTACAGGGGTACTCTAGAAACACGTGCCCTGTCAAAGTTGGGTTAATTTAAATGGATCACCTTGTATTTTTCTCTATTTTTTGAATTGTACGATAAAAAATAATGTATGTTCTTTAACATGTTCCTATACTTCCGTTTCTGAGATAAATCGATTTTACGTGATTTGCAGACCCTCCAAAAAAATGCAATAACTTCAAGATAAATAAGAACAAGCAAATTACTAAGAGCCTTCAACATCTAATATTTAATATTATTTATTTATTTATATTTTATACACGGGCACATAATTGCCCAATATAATTACATACATTTAAGTATAATTTCAAACCTCATTAGTATAAACTAGGTACCGAGTGAAAACAGTTTGAAATGGCTATACGATTAAAAATTTGATGGTGCTACTATTTGGCAAAGCTAAGTCTTTTAAATCTATTACATTACAATTAAAAATATCGACATTATTACTAATATTTAATTCGATGAATTGTCTCATGATTCTAGGAATGACAGAATGGTAACTAAAATCTCTTTTCTTACATTCTATACTAAATAATTTATAGCGACGAGTGGTACGTGAACGAACATTGAAACTTATTTGCTGTAACAATTCAGGACAATCCACAATACAACTAACAATTTTAAACAAACAAACTATATCGCAGAAATTACGTCTATCAGTTAAAGAGCTTAGATTTACCTTATTCAGAACAAAACTATAATCACCATTAATATGTCTATGACCTAGCTTATACTCTAAATATCGTAACAATTTCTTTTGAACACGGTCAATGAAATCAACTAACGTAGAAGAGTAAGGACACCATATAACACAACAATGCTCTAAAATGGGACGGACTAAACAGTACAACGATTTAACAGTATTTACATCTCTGAATTGACTAGTATTTCTTATAATAAAGCCTAGCATTCTGTTTGACTTTGCAACTATATTACAAACATTGGTTCTAAAAGACATATCTTTCGTGAAAGTTACACAGAGATCATTGACCTTATCAACTATTTTTAAAGACTGACCAAATAAACTATAGTTGATATCAAACTCTGGTTGCTTTCTTGAAAACGAAATTATGAAACATTTGCTAAGATTAAGTTCTATTTTGTTGGTTTTACACCATTTTTCTAGAGTAATTAGATCTTGCTCCAATAACACCATATCAGAGACACAACAAATAACTTTAAAAATGTTTTAATCATCTGCAAACAGTAGTAGTAAACTGTTCAATAAAAACAAATCTTATGTCATTTATAAAAATATTAAATAATAAAGGTCCCAAATGTGATCCTTGTGGGACTCCTGAAAAGGCCAGGAAGAACTCTGAGAGGTGAGAAGGAGATATCTTTACAGCCAACCAACGATCGCGAAGACAATCAGCAAGCCAGTTCAAAAGCGGGTCACCAACCCCATACAATCTCAGTTTATGTACCCCGTCAGCACCGCCCGGTTTCTTAACATTAGCCGACTGAAGCAGATTGAAAACATCGAATTGACTAAATTGATAAACTGAAAAAAAAGCATGTTTGCAACCTCAAGACGATTTGTTGACTCGACATTACCAAATTTCATCATCTTAGGTAAGTCATTACTACCTCTGAATGATTTGACATATTCCCAAAAACGGCTAGAATTATCTCGTAAATGTATTTCAGTCTCTTTTAGATACTCAGAATACTCAAGCTTATTTAATTTACTGCAAGTATACTCAGTATACTATTGGCGCGGAGTAATAAACCTGTCAGGTACCTGATACGTTTGGAAAATCATATTTTTAGTAGGTAAATATATTATAATAGTAAAATCTACCTTGATATGAATTATTATGTGGTTATATGTTATTTATTTTATTTGTATAGTAGATCACATTACAAATTTTACTTCTTACGTATTATATACCATTATTTTTGTATCTTGGTATAATACCCACATCTACGGCTAAATTAACAATTTACGATGTACTGGTGCCTAAGTTATCTGTAAAATATCCGTAATATGGACATTATCTTGCAACTTTCAGTTTTAAATATTTACCTTAAAAATATTTATTTTTTTTCAGAAAAAACTAAACAGAAATGTGCTTATGACTAGTATCCCGGGCTCTAAGAGTCAGTCGAAATTTTTTTAACAAAGTTACCAATGTTTACAGTGCCATCGATTTTGAAACTAATAACGGTTGCTCTTGTTTTGTGACAGGTGGGCGTGATTCGACTGACTCTTAGAGCCCGGCATAAGTCATGAGTACATTTCTGTTATTTTGTTCTAAAAAAATTTTTTTAAGATTAATATTTAAAGCTGGATTGGCCTATACATTAAAAATGTTTGCAAGATAATGTTCATATTACTGATATCTCACGGGTAACTTAAATTCCAGTAAATTGCACATTGTTAAACTAGCAAAATTTTAAAATATCTCGAAAACTTTCAGAGTTACGGGTTTGGTATCCTAATAGCAATTAAAGGTAACTAGTTCCTAATTCCAACAGGCAACAGAAATGTAGGGTGTTTCCATTTAAGTTAAGAAAGTTATTTAAGTATTAAGTAGTTAGCGTTATGCGGTGGTATTTAAAACACTCTGTACATCAACAAACTCAACAAAAATGTTGAAGGTTTTTAGTAAGGTGATGTAAAACAAAATTGCTTATTCTTCTTATTCATCTTAAAGTTATTGCATTTTTTTTTGGAGGGTAAAATCGATTTATCTCAGAAATCCCTACAATTTAAAAATAGAAAAATACAGGGTGTTCCATTTAAAATAACCCAACTTTCATATAGTACATTCCTGTACCCTGTACATTCAAAAACATTTTTAAAATGTGGTTTCAAGCAATCTCGATATATGTATGCCTTAAGATTTCTTACATAATTTGTCGTTTTAGTGATACAGAATAATTCGTTGGTAGTGCCCCACCCTGTATATAAATATGTGATTTTGTTTACTAAATATTCTTTGTATGGATTTTCCTATTTCTAAAACAAACAATTATTATGCATTAATTACGTATTTAAAAATTATTTATAACTTAAACTTGAATTTTTCATGTGTAATGGCTGTAATTTCATATATAGATATAACTTTCATAACATTCTTCGGTATTGTAAAAATAATAGTATTTTACTCTTGAACAAAATTAATATTTTTGATAAACCTCGTATACGGCTTAAAAATTAATATCTGATAATATCAAAAATGAAAAAGCTTTACCATTTTGTAATTGACTCTAAAAATTCCTGTTTTACCACCAAATTGTAAATGTCCTCCTCTACTGAACTTCTAACGCATAAATACGCTTTTTAAAAAAAAATAATACAAATAAAAGTTATAGAGAATAAAATTTCCACCTCCTTTCCTTGCATAAATTTGTGTCACGTGATATCGCAGTATTTTTTTATTATCACCAACAACTATTATTTGAAGAAAGCAATGTGTAAAATAAATATTTTTTGTAAATACTCCAAAATGGAAAAATTTATGTAGAATAACGACAGATTATGTTCAAAATCAAATTAAATCTGAGGGCATTATAAATAACACGTATATGCCAAGTTTTCATAAAAATTGGACTAGTGTCTCCAGAGAGACTACTACCTTCGCCAAAAAGTAAAAATGAAATAAGTAAAATTTATTAGTTTTGCATTGAAAAATTGTGATTTGTAAGAATCGAATGCAATAAAAGGTTTGTCGCATGTAAGATTTATTTTTATAGAATGTCATACTAGACATCCATTAGCGCATCTCTTTGTAAAGTTGGAATAGGTAATGCACTTTATTCCTTATATACATTTTTTCAATTTTGTCTTTTTCGAATATTGGGCGACATCTTAATAAGTGATCAAACAGCCCTAATTTCAAATTCAAAGTTTGTGGTTATTATGACTGGAAATATTTAATTATTATAATTTAATGAAACATATTTTACCAGAGACACTTTGTAATTTATTCTAATTTCACAATGATCACGTACACGTGAACAGAGATACATGTATTTTGTTTGAGTTGATTGATTAATGAAGCTCTTGAAATTAATTTTGTCTTACTTTCAAACTAAGAGATGTGCAGGAAATATAATTGTAATTGCTATATTTATATGATTAACGATTTGTGGGAAGCCATTTTCAAGAAAATCGATCACGTGTTTATTCTTTATTTTTGTTACAATTATAGTTCAGCCATCAAAGTTATTAATATGGTAATAATAATAATCTGAAGCATTCGGTTTAACAAGGGGAATTTGAAGTCAGATTTATATGTTCCAAAGTGTTTTTAGGATATTTCCACTATCAGAACACTTAACAGTGTCTACTAGAAAACGTTTTGCGTAATAATTTCTAAATTTAACCAAACATATTAAAAATGTTTAATAATATTTCAAAACTTACGTCATTACGCATGCGCATTTTACGTAATTTTAGCGTTTGATTTTACGATATCCAATATTTTCTAATTGGATATTATTCTAATAAATTCTTTCAAGTAAAAAAGTAAAACTGTTAATTATGTCTCTTCATCAATGGAAATTAAACGCTCTTCTTGAAAATAATAATACAACTAAACAAAGAGAAAAAATATTGGGATTTGAACCTGGTACGTTCTGAAATATTATTAGTCCAGTCAACGTAGGCAAAAACGGTAATATCAGTAATTTGTCCAAGCCGCACCGGTTTTTCCTAAAATTTGGATCTACGTTCCACTCCCTTTCTACTTCAAAGTTGAGTCTGGGCCGGGGGTTGGTTTTTATTTTTAAGGGGTAAAACTATCCCTATTTTAAAATAATTTTATAATTGCAGGTTCGAGTTTGTAATCTAAAGATGTAACATCAGTTGACATTGTGAGAGTTCAATTATATTGAATTAACAATATTCAACCCCCAAAAACCACCCCCTACGACGATAATTGACACTTCTATCCCTTCCAATAATTTTTTGAATATTTTTTTTATGTTGTAGGATCTTGTCGACATTAAAAAAAAGTATTAACTAATTTATCAAGTCTTAAAAAACCAATTTAGTTTTAATTTAATTTTTTAATTTTTGGAAAAAAATATCAATCACAAATCAAAGACAAGAAAAATAAAATATTAATTTCTTTTATTTATCTACATAAATAAATTTCAATTTATTTATTAATTCATAAAGTAATTCAAAAATCTACAAATAATTATAGATCTTCATTCTCATCTTCTGCTCCCTCTCCAACTTGAAGTTCTCCTCCATTCTCATTTGCATTTTCGTTTTCTTCCTCATTCTCGTCTTCCTACTCTTGGTCTATAATAGGATCACAATTTTGAAAATTTTTTCCGCTGCATAACGTGCATGTAGAGTTGCAAAAAGACCTATTCTTCGAGAACCTATCACTCTTAACAGCTCTTTAGGTACAAGATACGCTTCAATATACCGCGATGATAATCATCATCAAATTTTTATTAAATTTTTACAAAATCAGATGATTCACTTAGAAATATTTTCTTCTTTTTTCGAAGAAAGCTTTTCTTTTCTTTTTCAATATTTGCTTCCTTGTTACAAAATATACAATTTTTTTCCAATAGAAAATGGCTTAATCAGAAGAAACTTCACCATTCAAAGATTTTCTCAATTTTCTCTTTAGAGGACTTATATTCAACGATTTTTTCTTGTTGTTTGTATTCTACAAAATTTTTATAGTTTTTGAGTTTTTGTCGAAAAAATAGAAACCAACCTTACCAATTTTGTCATAACTCGCTTAATTTTGATGCTAGACACTTTGATAAAGATTTAAAGGGTTTTTCAAGCCCGTTAAAAAGTTTGTAAAAACTTTCCCAGAAAATGCATACTTTGTTAGTTATTTCATGATAAAACATTCAAGAATAGAAGTAGAGGGTAAGTACAACTTAAATCCAAATTTTTAGGAAAATCGATGCTGCTTGGACAAATTAGCCGGAAAAATGGTTATTGACTGGACTATATTAAATATTTTTTTCAAATATTTTTAATATGTTTGGTTAAATTTTAGAAATTATTACGCAAAACGTATCCTAAAATTACTTAGGGGACATATAAATCGAACATTTCCAATTCTCCATGTTAAACAGAATGCTTGAGATTTGCCAGGACACACGGTATACATACAATTACTAAAATGTTTTTCTATAATTGGCATGTACAACCTCAACTCTATAAATGAAAAAAAAATCTATTTTTTTTTTTAAATTTAACTTTGAAACATTAATACGGAAGAGATTGATTTTTGTAAAATCACTTTTTCTTGTTTGTTAAGAAAAGAAAAAGAATGTTAAAATCACGACCGACATAAATAAAAAAGTAAATGTAAAAACGTAAAAACGTCTAAAGCATTCTTTTAATATTTTGGAGGAGGCTATATGGTATAAACGTATAGGTTCTAAGATCAGTTTCAACAAGACGGTGTTCACCTTCATCAGTCGATTATTCTTAGACAATATTTGCACCGTGCTATTAAATAGTCAGTGGTTAATATTCTGCCAGATTAATTTTGTTATTTTCTTTTATTCATGTGGCACTCTAAAAAATTTTCAATTTTATATTTGTTTAGATACCACTATATATTTTGGTTATTATTATTAAAAGTAATCAATTAGCGAGACATCGTAAACCAATTTTATTTCAAGAATTAACTAAATATAACCGTCCACGTCATCTTAAACTATGCTTGGATACTTCAAAACAGTGGGGAGGCTATACAAAAAAAATGATGTAGTAGGGCATGGATTTTGTAAAAAAAATGTGATAGTTTGTCCTAAAGTATAGTTTTAAACGCTCTATAATTTAAAAAAAGTTTGGCAAAATCGGATGATAAATACCAGTAAATTTTATGGGAGTATATACCACTTTCAAATGGGTCACACTGTATGTCATCTAAACTTGACAGTTTTGAGATATTTCCATGTTTAAATTCAATGTATGAATGAACAAAACCCAGAAATTTTATAATAACAAATAACAATAACCTAAACTATTTCGTATAAAATGCGTTTAGATTATTTTTTGCCTGTAACAATATAACACCAAATTTGATATAAAATGTACAGAACTTACTTGAAAATGGGTTCAAAAAAAGCATTCAATAAGACTTGGACTTCAAGTTTTAACACCTCAACGTAACCAAATTTGATTGATTTATTTATTTATTCGTATGGTACATTACACAAATATTGTATTGTGATGTAAGTGTTATGTATGTTGCCCCAGAAGATCAGTATAAACCTGTATAGTGTGGTGACGAAACCGTGTGCAATAGTTGGATTGGTTCGTCTTGGCAAAACATTTACTTCAAGGTTTTGGAAAACCGCTAAAACCTAAACATCCCAACCCTTACCCACCCTAGTATTCACATGTAATAATATTAATTAAGTGTGTAAACATTATAGAAGGTAAATAAGAACATAAATATAACGCACAGCCATTGCATGACGACATATAATGGACCGGTCCAAGCGCCAGTCATTACAATGACAAAAAAATAGTAGGTTAAAGAAATAGCAAAACAAAATAATGACCGAATTTGATAGTAGCATCGTGTTGTACAGAATTTAATGGTAGATTAGAAGCATGCGTTACTTCAAATGTACATCAATTTGAAAACAATTTATAATTTGTTATTATAAAATGTCTGGATTTTGTTTATTTATTCATTGAATTTTTTGTACTAAGTATATATGCCAATATCTCGAAAACGGTCAGTTTAGATGCCATATATCGGCGTTGATACTGCAATAGGTCGTATGTCAAAATCAACAAGTTTTTAGGAGGTAAAAAAAATCGAATATTTTTGTTACTTTAAGAGTTATAATTTCACACTGTGCTATGTTACTTTTATTGTGAATAACAGTTGGTTATGAACAGTTATTGTATTCCTGAGTTATGTTTGCATACAACATATTGATTCTAAAAATTGGCTAATTTCATCTGATATAAGATATTTTGCCATTTCATGTTTTAATGAAAAACACTTCCAATTGTTTTTTTCTTTTATTAAATTAGTAGTACATATAGTGACTAATTAAATTAAAAAAACTAACTAAAATCTCTTGAAAAACAAAAAACTATAGCCAAGCATGGTTCAACAAAGTAATCAGTGTAATCACTAACATCGATTATTTTTTGTGTTCGAAGCTGAATGCAAATTAACACATTCTTCAAATGAAGTACAATTTAGATGGGTTAAAGTGTCATAAAAAGGTGATAGTCTGCAGGCTTAAACAATTTGAGTTCTTACAGGTGCAAAAATTTTGACAACTCAATGGAACATTGTAAATTATATAACGGTGGATGTTCGGCAGGTAAGATTTCGGTGAGGGACGTCTGGTTATATCAGTCCACATATCTGTGAAGTTCAGTTTGCACCAAATAATGCCTTCTAGCAAGCACTGTAGTGCACAAATGTCAGTAACACATGGATCTCCTGTTTTAGAGCCAGGTCGAATACTGGTATAAATTGTTGAGTCATATTTAAAGAAATCTTGACATGTCAATGTAATGACATTGTATGGCGATGGCTTTTCTCTGGCTGATCTAATATTATGTTGTACATGTATCGTCAGCAGAAATAAAAACGTCCCGTTTTCGTCCTAACTTCCTTTCTATAGTGCTATGAATGGAGTCAACCTCCATCTGGGTATGACCCACTTCCAAACATTTTTGTTCTATCGTTCTATTTTTCTCTATAGAAAACTCGAGGAGACAATTGGATAACTTACTATTTCGATTTTGATAACTACAGCCGTCGCTCCATATTACAATTTTTGAAGGTTTCTGCTTGTCGATTTCGCCTAAAAAAACTTCATTGGCCTCATGCCATAAAAATCAAGGTACATCTTTATCATTTAAATTATAGAATGTCAGGTTGTTAACCTTTAACTTGGTTTTGAATTAAATTGATGATGCCTGTAAACGTGGACACAACAAAATCGCCTGGAGATCTACGGTATAAACGCAGATCTTTTCATCGCCAGAGGAGGTTGCAGATTCTTTGTCTTTATTCTTCTCTTCTCGTGCTTGAGGTTAGAAACATTGAATCACTGCTCTAATTAAGTATTTCTAACTAAAACGCAATGTAAAGAAACGTTTCATAACAACTAACTACATTTACATGTAACGGATATATACGAGGCGTGTTTTTAAAGTAAGTACCGTTTTGCAATAAAAAAATAACAAATAAATATTTTTTTTATTTGAAAGACTATACTTTACTCTACTTTTCTACATAATTTCCACTAATATTAAGTCACTTATCGTATCGTGGAACCAGCTTTTGTATTCCATCGTCAAAGAAGGACGCCGCCTGCGTTCGGACACAATTTTTTAAAGACTTCCCAACTACACGACGCGCATGCGCTACACCGAGACCGTAGCGCTGCGGCGGCGAAAATTGAAAAACGGTACTTACTTTAAAAACACGCCTCGTACTTACCTATACAGTTCCAAACTACACAAAATTTGAATTATAATAACTGTTTTCCACGAGCCACAAACAACTACGTATGACATACAACTAATTGACGTATCCAATTATTTGCTATTGTTACGTAGAACATATCATCTAGACACGCCTACGTGGCATCCTTTTGGAGTTGACAAACGACGTTTTCAGGGACATGGAGCACGTTATAATGATAATTTTTTTCGTGTTATTTTCTACCAACCAGAACATTCAATTTAGTTAAGTTACCTCGTATAATTTCGATAATATTTGATTATACATAGAGTAACTCCACCAATCGATATTATTGCAATATTCTCGTTTCCATAGTCACCATATTAATTTCTTTCATAATAAACTAAACGCGAAATGAGATTTGACATTTATCAGTAATTGTTTCATACATTTTTTCTGTTAACTAAATTTACTCAAAAATCAAATCAAATCAAATACAATTCGTACTTCAAAATAAGTACGGTTATACATCTCAAACTTCCTGTATAATTACAAATCGTGTCAGTTTGGCTAACACTCTTTGTAATTATACAACAAGTTATCGATATATAACCTGATTATTTTGAAGTACTTATAGTATAATTACTACTGATTACTTTAGCGTAATAAACTCAACACGGCATTTTTTGACATACGACCTATTGCAGTATCAACGACGGTATGTCGAATGAAACTTGTGTACAATTAACCGTAGAAAGTAAATATAATGCTATATACAGGGTGTTCCATTAGAAAAATTTTAGTCCACCAAATATTTGCAATAGCAAAAAGGTTGGCAGGTTAGATAAATTTTTGTCTTAGCAATTTTTTTATAGTTGCTATGATAACGGAGATATTTGCTGTAACATTAAATCTGAGATACCTTGTATAATAACACTGGAAACAATAATTTTGCTTACAAAAGTATTTGTTTGGCAATTTGTCAATGATACTTAATAATGTTTTAGACAAATGTCACAAAATAAATTGGGCAAGAAACTTAAGTTAATCAATTCAAAATTCTCCGCATAAAAATTTTAATCGTATCGTATCGTATGACTACAACATGAATAATTAGTAGTATACTTAAATTTACTATAAATATTAAAACACTAGTTTTTTATTTATCAAAATAACGTTTTAAGCAAATAAAGCATGAAACTTTCTTTTTGGCTGTTTCAGTTTTTTTAGAAATTTTATCATTTTAAAAACAAAATTAGTTCCTGTATAAGTTTACACACGTTTTTTTAAAAGTTTTTTGTCTCCATTTATTTAAAAGCACCTTGAATGATATTAATTATATTTAGTTATACAGTGTGTTCTATGAGTACTATAAATGGGTGTCCGATTTTGATAGATATTTACGTTTTTGTTTTCTTAATGTTTTCAAAATTGCTCCATATCTGTTAAAATCCTGACTTTAACAATGAAGGTGAAAAAAATGAATATACCACGTGAATGAGAAAAAAAAATTTCTATTAGTCATAATTTAGGTGTGTACCATATATTCTGATGTTTTAGAACAGACGACCATCTGTTTACATATTTAAAGCTACAATTATAATTTAATACTTGGGCAAAATCAAACTATTGTGTAATGGCTCTCTGATAAAAATTGGTATCTTCATTCATGTGATTCATTCGCTTTGTTTTCATCTTCATTGGAAATGACGGAATTTAATAAATTTGAGGCAAATAATATAATAATCTTCTTCTAAAATATCTCCCTCCCATTATAGAACGTCCTGTATTGTAAATTACATATGAAATAACTATTATTTAATTTTTTTAAATGATTGGTTGCAATGTAGAGTTTTTAGAACATTTATTTATTTTAAAATGTCCTGGAACAATTTTTTTCAGCAATAATTTTCTGAATTCATTGTTAGTTTGAAGGTCAAGAAAAATCATTTCTTGGGAACACGATATCTCTAAGTGTGAGGTGAAAAGAGATAACCACTCGTCCAATTTTTATGAACCTTATCTTTAATTCCGAAAGCCGATTAGATTTTGGACATATTCTATGTAGCCTATACAAATTTTGAATGTTTAGAATATTTAGAAAAATATTCATTTTACACATTTTTGTTTCGAATAAAAGTTATATATAATTTAATTAAACACAACGTTTGTTTAAACGATTTTTTAATAGATAAGTAATTACTGACATATAACAATCAGGTGACAATAGTTGTTGTATCAATTTTATAAAAAGTTGAGAGAAAAGTTGTTAAAAATTCTATTCTCTATAGCTTATGTTTGGACCACTTTTTTTAAAACGCAATATTATTTTCGCTAATCGGGGCGATGTTCTGCAGTAAACGCTTGGTGTAATGGTTTATAATGCTCATTTTTAATTTGACGTGTTTTAAGCAATTTTTAACTAGAGCCTTGAGGAAGACACAAACTATTGTTAAAACGTTGGTTATTAGTAAAATAAAGTAAAATTAAACAAAACTATCCAAAAGCTTCTCTTTTTCCAATTTCAAGTAAATTACTGTTTCCGTTAACAATTCCCCATGTACAGATACTAATAAACGTGCAGTGAGCAACGACAATCATTGTTCGCAAAATAAAATTAACGTCTAAGAACCTATAGAACAAAATTTTGATTTAAAAAGAGGGAAAGTAATTTTGAGTTTAAAAGAAATAGTTCAAATAAAAAAAGCAATCGTCGTTTTCTCCTTCCGTTTTAGTAATGAGCTTTCACGTTGCCACCATGAGTGATTTACAGGTATGTAATACGCAACACAAAAACTAATCAATCTACCTTACTTCTACTGATCTTGATCTGGTAAATAATTGATGCCTTATTTATTCTTGTTTCTTTTGTTTGTTCTTGATTCAGAGCCGTCCAACCGCTGTGGAGTCTTCTTTTACCGCATTGAAAGATAACCTAACCTCGTGTACGCGTAATACACGATTTTAATTCATATTATTTTCAGTTACTTATTTTAGATAACTATGTTGCATTATTTTCAGTTACTGACCCCAAAGAAATTCCTTTTATAAAAATATAAGTCCCCTACAGTTGACTTAGACCTTTCAATTGTACAAAGTCACGGCCTCGATCGACGTGAGATCAGCACCGGTATCACAGAATAATAATACTTCGTTGCGCAGAAGTTTAAATGAGTATCGGAACGTTTGAAATCAGTGATCCTACGAAAATCGGGCGTTGTACCCACGCGCAAGAACATTATTCATGGCTTGAGCAGGGCGGTTATAGAAAGCTTACTATTTCTTAGCAGTGGCATTTCGCGATACACCGCACAAACGGAAATCAACGAATTTACATTATCTACACCTGGCTGCGCGTGGGTACAGCGCGATCGCTACTTAAGACCAAATTTATCGCTCATTGAAATTTCTGTATGAACGCAGTGAATATATTTATTATTCTGTGCCGGTACTTTAACAACTTTTTTTGTACACATTACCCGGTTATTTCTTGAAATCTCATCATTTCTCATCAACCTTTTGTAGCGCCCTTTAGTATCAGAATTTGGAAACTTAAAAATAAACCCTGTTAATTTCTAAATTTTTACACTTTCCTTTTCCAATCTTGCTGAAATTATCGTCAAACAGTCCCTATGTAATCAGGTTTATTTTCACACTACTTATCTATCTTGAAAATGCATTCTAAAAATTTTCTTAATTAACCCATGGCCGCCATTTCTCCCTGTTTTAAATGCAACCGCTGTTCCCAGTTTGTTCATAGGTCGGATCCACACTTAAATTCACTAACAGACAACTTTTCATTAACCAGGCGCATTCTCTTTTAACCAATTTACCTATTAATCACTACAAAATTTTATAATATACAACATAATTTTACAGGGATAAGACCGGAATATTAGCGGCATGTTCTCCTATACTCAGGATATAAATCTATACAGGATTACCTCAAATGACAAATTTAATCAAGATGTGTCCGCGATGCTTCCGATATCGTTCAAAATGCAGAAACTGCTGCCTGTACGTTTTAGATTTAAATAAAGAAGAACTAAATTATATCATTTTCTTTGTGTATGTAACTTAGGGAACCAAGATCATAACACTATGTACGTTAAAAACCCTTTTGGCTAGACGGAGTATGACTAAAACCTATCAGATCTGTGGTATTATAAATAACAGGTATATGTCAAGTTTAAAATAAAAATCGAACTCGGGAGGGTTTTAATATCTGGGGTAATAAAATCCAATTCGAAAATGTTTAATTCATCATACCAGTTGGCAACTCCATCCGAAGACATACTGTACAATTCAAATTCCATACACGTAAGGAGAATTATAGATTTTCTTATAATAATTTTTTAATATTCCGCTTTTGAATTTACATCGTGTCAATCGGACCCTGCATTCAGTGGTCTAAAATAGCACTAATTAATGAAAGAATGGCTAGATCTTTCTGCTCAATAAATAGATAATAGGTTTTTACGCAGGGCTTGTAGAAGTCAAAGCTATTTTAGTCGATTTGGAAAAGATGACGCCTTCAAACTTTGAATATAGTACTTGAATGTGAACGAGATTCCCAATAATTTTGGGCCTTCTTATAGGAGTTGAGGAACAATAGGGTCGTCAATGATACACCATGTTCTTAATAGCCGACGTTTCGATTGGCGATGGCCAATCTTTCTCAAGTACTTGAACTTTTTATGAGATAATAACAGTGGTTAAAATCAACAAATTAGTATGATAATTAAATAATAGCTATTTACAATTGTGGGTGGAAAATTTGATTTTGCAGGGCGAAGTTAAATTTTGACCAAAATGGGCACATTAGAAATTAGAAATTTTAGTTTTTTAAATATTTTTAAAAATATTTTTTCAAAATAAAGTGGTTTTTAATTTACTTTTTCACAACTTTTGTTTAAACAATTTCTTGGTCCGATAAGTAATTGTCGAAATACACACTAACATTCATACGAAAGAAAGGTTACTGTGTTCTACAACTTTTATTTAATCGTTCATTTCCTAAAACTTATCGGTTGAAGTTCTGTGATCAATTACTTGTTTTGTTAACGTTTAGATTTCTTATGCTTAATTATTTTTATAGCGTTTTAAACATTTTTTGTTTATAAATAAATTGTTTATAAACACATAATTCGTAAGACCCAACGTGATACATCGGAAATCTATAAAATAAAATGTAATTATTGTAAGATAGTGTACGTAGGTCAAACCAAGACACGTATGAAAACTCGTCTTTTCAGAGCATTTAGCTCACTTGATATTGATGATTTCAATTAATTTTACTCATACTTTTTCATTTACACTATCAATTCGCTATTTTATAGATTGAATGCATTTTTCTAGATTATTTGAACTTGAAATTATAAACGATGTCTCACGTCAATTTAGGACACACGGTATGTATCTTTTATAAAGAAATCCAATAATATTCGATATCGTTAAAAACTGTTTTGATTGATGAAATGAGAAAACGCGACGAAGTGAGTAAGAAAAGGAATTGACAGAAACCACCCGATAAAATTTCAAAACTGTGTTTATTACTTATTACTTATAAAAATAGTAATCAGTCGTTGACTTATAGGTACAAATGTGTATATAGTATATGGGTTCAATTATGATTGATCGATGATAATAGTAGGAACAAAAGATAAATAAAATGACAGCTTACCGATTTATTTGACGTTATTTATTTACTATTCCATTAACATTGTGTCGAGACTGTTAAATAATTCATGTGAGAGGGGTGTATCACTTTTGATAAATGTCTTATCCATAAAGTTAGTTTCGCATCCACTCTTAAAAATGTAGTCGAAGTGTTTTAGTTAGGGACGGTAGATTGAAAATAAATAAATTTGTTTGTTATGCTGAAAACTTCGAGATTTTGAAAACAAGGAAATATTAATAATAAAATTTAATTGCATTCTGAAAGCAGTTTGAATAGCTCTTTTGTGTTATTTTAAAAAATATGTTAATTAATTCTGAATCCATGTCCATATTTCATATAGAGCCGGATGTATGAGTTTTGAAGATTAATACTAAATTAAAAATAATGAGATTTTTGGAAACGTTGATGTTTGTATTTAAATCAGTGTTTGGTTTTACCCACACGCGCACATACAAAGAGGATTAATTTTCTATGTATGTTTGTCAAAAATATTGTGAACACTTTAATTTCGTAACTCAAATTGACAGTCATTGTTAGTTGCAAGTGCATTTTATTCGAACATGCTTAAAATAAAATTAGAAAAAATATTTCATGTTTTTGGTAGTGTACACTTCGCTGCAGAATATTATTGTTAGTTTACTCTAAATGAATTTATTGTTTTAATTAAAATTTACATTACGCTGTGTTTAATTAATTTATAATCAGGCATTGAATATTATAGAGAAATAACTTTTAGTGTTTGTTCTGCGTTATTCATTATTATATAGATACAATTTAGTTCTCCTTTATTTAAATTTAAAATGTGCAAGCAGCAGTTTCTGCATTTTGAAAGATATCGGAAGCATCGCGGACACATCTTGATTAAGTTTGTCATTTGAGGCATTTTGATTCTGTATAGATTCATATCCTGAGTATAGGGAACATAGCGATAATATTCCGGTTTCATCCCAGTAAAATTATGTTGTATATTATAAAATTTTGTAGTAATAGATAAGTAAATTAGTTAAAAGGAATGCGTCTGGTAAGTGAAAAGTTGTGTGTTAGTGAATTTAAGGGTCAGTTCTACAATCTCCGCTTAAAGTAAACTATCGTTTAATTTTTAAGGATACAATTGTGATAATAATTATCACCTAGAAAATTAAACCAAAATTAACTTTAAGCGGAAATTGTACAACTGGGCCTTAGTGTGAGTGCGACCTATGAACAAATTAGAAACAGCGGTTGTATTTAAAACATAGGGAGAAATGGCGGCCACAGTTTAATGTTAATTATAAAATTTTCAAGTGTGAAAATTAAACCTAATTACACAAGAAATGTTTGACGATAATTTCAGCAAGATTGGAAAAGGAAAGTGAAAAAATTTAGAATATTATAGAGAAACAACTTTTAGTGTTTGTTCTGCGTTATTCATTATACAGGGTTATCCATGTTATACGACACGGAAGAATATGGCTACATCCTCTGATTTTAAAGCTGAGTACTCATAGTGCGGATTTTGTTAACGGAATCGCAACATTTTTCCTTGCCTAGTCATCACAGTGCCGCGTTTTTAGTTACGTTTGGTCTGGCTCGACAGATAAGAAAATACACTGGCAACTGACAAATAATAACGTATCTGGTTATGATGAAACATTATACCTGTTACTTTCAAGTTGTAATACAATTCCAAAACTTACAAAGCAACACAACCACGAATACAACACATCTGTCAGGTAAGGATACATCTGTCAAATGTCATACCCCCACCCCTCAGAAGTTTGCGGATCCGCGTAAATTCTTGACTCGAAGTCAATTTTCCCGCTCCCTAAATTTTAGATTTTGCGGCAGCGCAAAAATGTCACTTGTGTTTTGACCTTGGACTAAACCAACCAATCACACACAAAATCCGCATGCGGATCCGCTGCTATAAGTACGGACCTTAAGTTTAGTTTTTTATATATTTTTTTTATATTCATGATCTACAGGGTGTCCCAAAAACAACAAACATCAAAGTTGTATTTTTCAAATGAAACATTCCATATACTTTTACATTTTCGGATTTTACGATCAAGATAAAAGTGAGTTTTATAAGAGTTCACCTCACCTAAACCTGAAGGTTTTTTTAAATATTTCGTATTTTCTGAAAATGTAGTACCAAGTTGACACGTTTGAATTTTCAATTTTATACCTGCTTTTGAGACTAAAGTTTTGTATCCGTAGTTGTCATAAATTGAAAAACATATACAAGGTGTTCAAAAGTGTGACTAAATAATTACAAGTTTGAAATGGTAATAACTTGTTTTATTTCAAATGGAACACCTTGTATTTTTTTGTCACCAGAATTTAATTCTTTATCGGTTACTATAACACTTCCCTATAACTAGCTGTTCACGTTCTCATAGAAAACGAATTTTTTCCGAGCTACAAACAACAGATTTAATGCAAAACTATTTATTAGTAGTAAGTTTTAAATATTGTGGAGGAGATTGAATAAAAAAAAAGAAATGAAAATAAAACAAAAATAGCGGCTAATAGCGAATGTTCAAAATAACGACCGCTTGACTATAAACGAAAAAACGTATTCTTTTTTTGAAACCTTCAGCAACATTTCTGAGCCTATACTTTGGAAAGCTTCTCTAATGCGCTTCTTCATATTATCTTGTGTGTTATATATACGTAGTTCCTTTTACATATCCCCATTAAATAAAATCTGGTGGAGTCAACTTCCAATCCACCAATTTTGGAAATGCGCATTTAAAAAATTCGCTCGTATTTCACGATGAATATGTGCGGGAGCTCAGTCGATCTGCATAACGGACCATAATTCAGCCCCAAACATTCACTAACCATCTGGGTTGATTATCAACTATGCGAAATTGATACGGGTTAGAATCAGAATAATAATGAATATTAACGAATCCATTGTTGTGAAACGTACACTCGTCACTATGCCACTTTATCGAACACCTACATACAAAATGCAACTGGATTGCCAAAATCATTTTCGGAAAGTTCTTGGTAAAGTTGGATTTCATAATCCTGATAATGATGTTTTTTAAGAAACCTCGAGACCCTCGCTTGACTGATGTTTATATTTCGGGCAATTTATATTGCCCTATATGGAATTTTCCACTACAGAAGCAATGGGATTTTTGTACTGGACACTCCCAGTTCGTCTGGATTGAGCCAACTTTCCAAAACGGATTTGTTGAAAATACAAGGTGTTTCAAAATTCAGTACAAATATTTGAATGGAGTATTTTTAAGATAAAAATAAGACTTTTTTCCCTACAAACATGTGTTCTAAAATACACCCTCTTTGAGCTATAGGGAAGTGTAATGGTAACCGATAGGGAATTAAATTCTGCAACTACTAGTGACATAAAATACTAAGTACAAGTTATTAGCAATTCAAACTTGTCAGTTAGTTAGTTTTTGAACAGCTTGTATACGTTATTCAATTTTTCAAGTACGACACAAAATCTATTCGGTTAGAAGAGCTCGAGACAAATTTAGTGTCAAAAGCAGGTATAAAAATTGGGAATTCAAACGTGTCCAGTTGGTACTACATTTTCACAAAATACAAAATGTTTGATAAATCTTCAGGTTTAGGTGAGGTAAACCTTTATGAAACTCACTTTTATTTTGATTGTAGAATCCGAAAATGTAAAAATATATGGTGTGTTCCATTTGAAAAAATACAACTTTGACATGTTTTGTTTTTGGGACACCCTGTAGATCATGAACTATAATTTTAAAATGTACGTCCAATTTCTATAATTGAGTTTCAAATAACCATAACAATGATGGTTTTAATTACTTATTTAAATAACCTTATAATTTATTCTTCATATAATAAATTAAATTGATTTTTCAGTGAGTAATAGGTATCTCAAAAATAAGTGAAAATAAAGCGCTTGCGTATTATATTTTGAAATATGAAAAATAAAATCAATTAAAAAGAAATCGTATTTAGGTATGTTTTATCTGGCCACAGACAAGTATAGGTTTCGCAACTTTTACTGAGAAGTTCTTTATATCTCGAAAAAAAACCAAAAAAAAGGGAGTCGAAATATAATGAATAACCGTGTAGGTTCTACAAAATTTTGGGATAGTTATATAATGAGAATATTTTTTGTAATTTCTGGGCAAATGTTTTAATCCTTATAATTAATTATTTAAATGTCGTTTAATTTTTTTTAATTTGTTTAATATGGCTTTTGTAAAAAAAAATCAAAACTTTATTCACTGTATACACTGTAAACAGCATAGGAATCTCGAAAACGCAATTGCAAAAAGTTGGGCAATTTTAAACTATTTCTTACAAAATTGGGTTCTAAACAATTATGTGTGATACATTGTTGAATTTGTAATAAAAACACTAAACTACTAAAAAAATAAAGTTGATGATGATTTTGGGCATATTTTATGTAGCCAAAAGGGCCGTTAACCTACACAAATTTTTAAGTATTTAGAAAAATATTTTTTTTACACAATTTTGTTTCAAATAAAGGTTGTTTGTAATTTAATTATACACAACGTAAGTAATTACTGAGATATAACAATCACGTGACAATAATTGATGTAACAATATCTCCACCAATATCAATTTTACAAAAAAAGTTAAGGGAAAAAAGTTGTTCGAAATTGTATTGTCTATAGCTTTTGTTTGAACCATTTTTTTTTAAATGCAATTTTATTTTCGCTTATCCGGCGATGTGGAGTTCTGCGGTAAGAAGCTTGTTTACAGTAGATTAGGTTATTCTACATTCTTATACACAAAAAGTAAACAAATCCAAAAAAATAAACTTAACAAAAATTTTAATTTCCCTTTAACTTTTCTCCTCCCTGTGTTTTCTCTTCTTCTTATTATCTCTTCTATCCACTTCGGTCTTTCCTCCACCAATATCATTTTCCTTCTTTGCTTTCTTTCCTTAGTTCTTAACACTCTTCTATTATATTCTCAATGTTTTCCCACCCTTTCCCATATAATTTATATTTTTCTTTTTTGACCACCTACCAATACTTATTTTAATTCTCTTCATTTCTCGCTCTAAACTTTGCTATCATCTTTTATATTTTTGCTCCCTCCCCTCCTAAATACGCAGGCATATCTTCTGTTATTACGTCGTCGTATCTTCTGTTATACTTTCCTTCTTTAATGTTTGATCTCCTCTCTGCTTCTGATTATCTCTTTCTGTTATTTCTTGTATCATACTCCACCCTCCCTCTCTTCTCCTCTCAACCTATTCTCTTGCATATCTTCCCCTTCATAATATAGCCTCCTATCTTCCTGTCCTCCATTAATTTTTCTCTTTTCTACCTCTTCCTTTTTTAAAAAATCGCTAACTTTGTTTCGTGTTCAATCTTAACTCTTTCTCTTCAAAGCATCTTCTTATCGTCTTTATCATGCTTTTCATCTCTTATTCCTTATCCGCTACTATTACCATATCGTCTGTGCATCGCAATACCCAGACATTCTACTTCTACTTTGTTGCCCTCCAACAACTCCTCTAGGTCGTCCAAGTATATATTGAAAATAGAGTAGTACTTGCCGTAATCATTTTTCATCCAAAACATTCCAAATTTTCTCCTATTTTTATCTGCACCTTGTCTCCTCATATACCTCTTCTATTCTCTATATCATATGCTCCTCTATTTCATTTTTTCTTTAATCTTTTCCAAAGTTTCTTTTTTCTATTTACGTTGTTGAATGCTGCGTTGATGTCTATGAACATCGCCCATACTTTACCTCCTTTATTCTCTAATCCTTTATTTATTATTTGTTTCAAAATGTATATATTATCTATTGTTCTTCCTCCTGTTTGCCAATCTTTCCCTAATCTTTCCGCCATCTCTTTCTTAATTTTTTCTGAATTATCGTCGCTTTTATATTTTTATAACCAATACATTCCACACTAATTACCTAATATTTTCCCACCTCTCTCCGGTCTCCTCCTTTGTATATACGACTATATATTGCCTCTATCCAGTCACTTGGACTCCTCTCCATACCTTATTCATTATCTCACTGACTGTTTTTCTAGTTTTATTCTTCCGTGTTCCTCCTTAATTCCGTAACCTCCCGTCGCTTTCTTTTCTTTATATTATTTATTGCTTCATTTACCTCTTCTATTTTTATGTCATATCTTTTTTCCACCATTTTATTCATTTGTTTTATCTCAACCTTTTTGTTTCTATAAATCATTCCTTTCCACTTCTCCAAATCACCTTTGTTTCTCTTTTTTTCCTCTGCTTCTTACCTCCTTTAGTATCTTCCATAATTCTATCTTTATTTTCTATTTCTTTTATGCGTTTTTCCATTTCCTCCTTATATTTCTTCATTTCCTCATATTTTTTTGTGCTTCTTAAAATTTCACAGTCTATTTTTCTTTGCCTCCACATTCTCATAGCTCTATTTGCCTCTTTTTTTCTGTTCTCTGCATTCCACTCCACCACATTTACTGTTCTCTTTCTACCATCGTTCTACATGATACTTGTTCTTCTCTACTTTATCTTCCATTTCGTCTCTCATCTCTTTTGCCGCTTCTTTTTCTATCCATTTAGTTTCTTCCATTTCTTTCGTATATTTTTTTATACTTGCTACTGTCCATATTTTTTTTCCTTCCATACTCTCTTTCCCACTCTTACTTCTTTTTTCTCTCCTTTTAACGTTATCTCTAGCGGTTGGTGATCAGATAATATGTCCTCTCCTATGTTAAAATTGCCTATTTCTTCTATCACTTGCCCGTTCACTAACACGTAATCTATTACCGTTAAATTTGTAAAAGTGTGTTCTCCTTTTCCCTCTTCTTCGATATTTCAGTTTAATATTGTCCATCCTCTTCCCTCGCACATTTCTACGATTTGTTTTCCTTGCCCATTAATTTTCTTATCCATTGAAACCCTCTTCTTTTCTTCTCTGTCTACCATCATTCCCATTTGTTTATGAAAACTCTTAATTTTTTTAACATAAATTGACTCGACAATTAATTGAAAATACATATCTTTATTCATCACTTAAAAGTGAATTTTTGATTAATTTTGGGTTAAAGTATTGTTCGTGAAAATAAAACAATTTAAGTACAAATAGCTTAAAATGTGTGCCAACAGTTTTTTGAAAATAAAGGATTTAATCGAATAGTTCTTAGAGTTTACATAATTATGTATACGTTAGATTGTAAATTAATTATCTTTTCGTAATAAAGTGTTTTGATTAATATTGTTTAGGATTCTATAAATTATTTCGGGAAATTAATGACGCAAAAGTCTGTGCACGTTTTCGAAATTAATTTAAAATAAATCAATTATAAATTATTCAATTGTGTTTTTGCGAACATAATTTAAATAGTTAATCAATGTGAAATGCTAGTGACAATACATGTGAAATTGAAATTTGAATAAGTTGGTTTAGTATCAATAAAATTTTCAATTTATAATAAAAAATATTAAAGCTTTATAAAAGGTAGTTAATTTACGTGGAACTTAATTTAATTTCATAAATTAGGTATTGCTGCAAATTTTAATAACTTTAAATTGCATTCTGCTGTATTCCCGAGAAATCAAAGGTAACGCGAATACTTTCGAGTTAGTTGTGAGTTATTAATCATTAGAAGGATGGTAATTATTTAATGTAAAAAATTAAGACTCTCAAAAATTATTCCCATCTTAAATTCGTTTAAAAAGAAAAACTTATTTCATTCAATAACAAAATTTTAACAAAACTACGTGCCGTTGTTATAAAAATTTAAACGAAATACTAACATTCAACATTCTTAAATAAAATAAATTTCTTCAAACCATTTGATGTTTTATTCGTTCCCATTCAATTTTAAATTTCCCGGCTTATTTTTGTCACCCAAATTCACTTTTCTCGATGGAAAAATACAATTGCCATAAGACGTCTTTAATTATCACTAACTCGAATGCAATTTTTAATTCAAACACATTGTAAAAATTATTAGTACATTTTATTCGTCGATTGTTTTATTTTGACATGAGGTCGACCCGTCGGGTATTTTTTCATAAAAACTTTATAATTTTAGTCTTGACTTTCCAAACGTCAAACTGCAATTGTTTTTTTTTTTTTTTTTTTTTTTTTTTTTAACTACATGTTGAGCCGTCCGCTCAGAATTTCGATTTAGACTGACGAATTTTTTTTGATGAAATATAGCTAGTTCGATTGAAAATTGTCTCCTGAGTATACATATGTGATTTTTTTTTAGGAATTGCGAAATAAAAAAGTTATGGTGGTTTGAAAACGTAATGCTATTCCTATAGAAAAATAAGGTAGTTTTTTAAAAATAACAAAATTATTAGATAAATTAGCTTAACCTAACCTAACCTAACCTAACCTAACCTAACCTAACCTAACCAAACCTAACCTAACCTAACCTAACAAAACCTAACAAAACCTAACCTAACCTAACCTAACCTTCTAACCTAACCAACCGAACTTAAACTAACCGAACACCGTTTACTCCAAATCATATAAAAACGTGTAATTTTATTAAGAAGAACATGTTAATAACTGTAACCTACCTACCAAAACCTAACCTAACCTAACCTAACCTTCTAACCTAACCAACCGAACTTAAACTAACCAAACTCCGTTTACTCCAAATCATATAAAAACGTGTAATTTTATTAAGAAGAACATGTTAATAACTGTAACCTACCTACCAACACCGTTCACCCCCCGATCGCACCTCCCAACCAACTACGTTTACCCCCAAATCACATGGAAACATGTAATTTTTTTAAGAAGAAAATTCTAATAACTGTAACCTACCAATAGTATTTAACATTACTAGCAAGGTAAAACGGTTTTTACTGGCGGACAGGGAGGATATGACTGACGAGTCGAAGACGAGTCTGTCAGCCTCCTGGAGCCAGTAAAAACCGACCTCGCGTGTATTGTTGAATGTTTTATTTGTTCCTCACTTGTAAAAGTTATTATAAATGAATAATAAACCATTGAAAATTCTAAAAATTTCGAAAATCGGAGAAAAAATTATGTGAGCTTTAGACGTATTGCTTTGGAAACGCACGGCACTTATTTTGTTAATTAATTATTTCATTTCAATTTCACGTTTCCGGAACGTTTTACTGGTGAGATTTACTGAAATGAGTGTCACGCAAGCTATCATTGATGAAGCAGCAACTGTAGTTGCAAGATTACTGCCCGAAAAATCTTCATCAAGGTATGAATACGAGTACGCGGAGTTCAAAAAGTGGCAAAAGGAAAATAACGTGACTGGTGTTACGGAAGACGTTATATTAGCGTATATCAATAAATTGTGTGCCAAATTCAGCCCGAATTCTTTATGGTCGAAGTGGTCAATGGTTAAGAGTTGTTTGGCAGTTAGAGAAAACATTGATGTTTGCAGGTTTGTTTCCTTATATTTATTAGTCAGGTTTTTTAGTTACATATGTAATTTTCTAGATTTCATAAAGTGGTTGCGTTTTTTGAAAAGACAGAAATGAACGCTACGTCCCCAAGAAAGCCAAGGTTCTGACAAAAGAGCAAGTGGAAAAGTTTACCATTGAAGCTCCTGACGAGAAGTGGTTACTTGACCAAAGTCATTACTATTTTTGGTATATTTGGATGTTGTCGGTGCGATGAGCTTCAATCCCTCACTGTAAATGACGTGGAGGATTTGGAGAAGTATATTGTTATCACCTTCGAGAGACCAAAAATTTAACGACAAGGAGGTTTACAATAACGGACGATGGGTGTAGCTTTAAGCCTTGTGCTCTTTATCGGAAATATGCGGCCCTACGACCTCCAAGAAGTAAAGATCTGCGGTTGTTCTTGACGTACCGCCCTAAATGCAGGGCAACATACTGTAGGCGCAATACCCAAGAAAATTGGTGAATATTTGAAATTAGAAGAACCGGCACTTTATACAGGGTATTCATTTCGATGAACTGAAGCAACGATGGTGGTTGATGCAGGTGGTGATACTTTGGCTCTGAAGCGTGCAGGGGGATGGAAATCAACACAAATTGCAGAAAGCTACGTAGATGATTCGATTAATAATAAGATTAAAATGGCAAAAAGAATGTTTCCACTTGAAGAATCCACGCCATCCACTTCTACAGAAAATATATAATAACAAATAAATCACGTTAGAGAGTTTGTCTGTCATTTCAAATGACCTATAATAAGATTAAATATGAGGACGCGTTGTAAAATTTTACAGTCTAGTCAGTTATATTTTACAAGTTAGTGCTAGTTAAGAGGCATTTTCAAGGTAACTATAGTAAGTTGATAAGCTCCTGTTTACAAGTGAGGAACAAATAAATATGTTTACAAGTTTGTGATTGGTAGGATCAACCCTGCATCTAGACGCACTACTTCATAGGAATAACATTAAGTTTTCAAGCGCTTATAACTTTTTTATTTCTCAATTAGTAAAAAAAATAGTCACATATTCAGTTCATTTCATCAAAATAAATTCGTCTGTCTAAATCGAAGTTGAGCCAGCCATCCGGTGTTCATTGATGACTCCCTCCCGTATCTTTTCTTGTACTTGAATTAATCTGTATCCTATTCACTTAATGTTTTTTTTACACCTGCACTGATAATTTAAACTTTGGCGTCTATCAGACGCCAATTAATCTGCACTTTTTATTTAATTTCGCAAACTGTGGGTCTGTTCACTTCAAGGACATATCTTTAAAATGCTTATCTAAATTTAAATATCCGTGCTAAACCTTTTATTGCACCTAATCGAAAGTACTATTTACCCGACTAAATTTAATTGCTTTATTAAATTAATTATAGGTCGCTTTTTAGAAATTTTAGACTTTAATTACCTTAAGTTTTCGTTCGATTTGAGAGAAGATTTACTAGAAATCAGATTAATCAATGTTTCCATGCAAAAAATTTTTTTTTATTATTTAAAATAACTCTTCTTGATTAACTCTTAATAACGCGTGGTTTATTTAGCATCACGAGAGTTTAACATCAATATAACTAGGTCGAAGTTAACACAAACAAGAATGAACGCATTTGTCTCGTGTCAGTGTTTTTAAATGCAAACTTATTATAGAGAACGTGTTATACTTTAGTGAATTAACTAAAAACAAGCAAGTATACAGGTCTTTACAAAACTCCACCACGTATTTTTTCAGACCAAAATAAGTCGATTTAATAAAACCTTACCTTAGTTTCAGAGCAATACGGTTCTGAAGGTGCAATTATGAAATCGTTTTTTTTTTGTAAATTTTGAACGTTTAAGCGATTTTCCCAAAATTTAGGACGTTCACACAGTTTTATAGGCCAGAAAATATCACATTATAATTTCGACAGAAACAAATTCATTGGCGAAAAAATTGGGTTTTGTAATAATTAAACATTTGAAATATCTGCGCCAATGGATAAAAGAAGGTTTATTTATCAAATGTGAATTAAGTGACTTAAGGTACTCACATAAGATTCGATAAATCGCACCATTTTCACAAAATAGCATTTTACCAATTGATAGCATTATTGTTGAAGTTTTTTCCTTTTTCAAAAATCTGAAACGGCTCCAACAAATTTGACAAATTTTGGTAAGCTCACACAGTTTTATAGACCAGATAAAATCATATGAAAAATCAATCCATAGACGCGCAAGAACCGTTTTTTAAGTCATAATATATAAATTTTGTTGATTATACGTCAATTGGACGCGGCCAATTGGACACTCGTCAATTAGACGAGATCAGTTGGACGCGTGAAAATTGGACTTGTCTAAAAATTGGACGATACAGACAATAATAAAATTGCAACAATAGGTTCCTATCTTATCACTGTTTCAGGTGAGTAACGTGCTAAATATTTTTGACTACAGCGTAATCTTTTTAAAAAAGAAAATTGTAATAACTCTAACTTACCTACCAACACCGTTCATCTCCATCTAGCAACCAACAGCGTTTACCCCAAATCATATGAACACATGTAATTTTTTTAAGAAGTTATAATAACTGTAACCTACCAACCAACACCGTTCACCCTGATCACATCTACCAACCAACACTGTTTACCCTAAAATTACATGAAAATATGTAATTTTTTTAATAATATGAAAATTGTAATAACTGTAACCTTCCAACCAACACCGATCACGCCCAATCACATCTACCAAACAACACCGTTTACCCCAAATCACATGAATACATATAATTTTTTAAGAAGAAGTTGTAATAACTGTAACCTACCAACCAACACCGTTCACTGCCAATCACATCTACCAACCAACACCGTTTACCCTAAATCATATGAAAATATGTAATTTTTTAAAGAAGAAAATTATAATAACTGTTACCTCCCAACCAACACCGTTCACCCCCAATCACATGAATACATATAATTATTTAAGAAGAAGTTGTAATAATTGTAACCTACCAACCAACACCGTTCACCCTCGATCACATTTACCAACCAACACCTTGACCCTAAATCACATGAAAATATGTAATTTTTTTAAAGAAAAAATTGTAATAACTGTAACCTACCAACCAACACCGTTCACCTCCGATCACATCTACCAACCAACACCGTTTACAATAGTTTCTCATCATAATTACATAAACGTTTAAATGTCGCGTGTTTATTTAAAGCCGCGTCCACTTTTTGCGCGTCCAATTGTTGCACGCGTCTGATTATCACGCATCCAATTGACGTGTCACCAGTTTTGTTAAATCGAATTGTTTTGGTCTGAAAAATTCGTGATAGAGTTTTGTAAAGACCTTTTAGAACATCCTATATAACTAAATTCTAGTTACATAAATTTTATGTCTGTTAACCCTTTATCAGCCAATAAAATAGTTCCTAAGATTTAGATTCTTAGACTCCTTAAATGGCGACAAACAAAAGTTCAAAATCAATTGAAATGAGGTAAAGAAAAAAAATAAACAAAATTTTAAATCAATAGAAAAAATAAAACACGAAATTAAATCAATGGATCAGAATGTTGGATAACGCTTGTCCCTTGTCTTTGTATGACAAATGTTTGGAAGAAATACATCAAGCAGAAAAGCACTAGTCTGTTAGTTTGCAGACATCAATCGCATAAGTTATATGATCAATGAAGATTTGAGAACTGTTTCTTCTATTGCCAAAGAGTTTGCCGAAATAGACAGAATTGCCGTTACCAACATCGCCTTTTTTTACCGGTTCTTAAGTTAAAATGCAGTGCCCTATGAAGGAAGCACTGGTAAGTCATTGGAGGAAATAGTTAAATCGTGTACCTTCTGCTGCATTCCGAAGAAATCGCAGCTTTTTAAAATTCACTCGAAAGGGTATCCGAAAGCTGTGCGATTTTTGCCTATGGCTTTATTACGAGGAAAATGTATAAGAGCTATCGTCGAAAAATATTTTTATTCTGACAGTGGGTCTAGAAATAAGATCAACATAATCTCAACTTTTTTTCCTAATGGAATATTATAGTAAGTTTTTTGCTGTATTGTTAATACTTGACCAAGGGTGACCAAAAAAACTAAAAAAATTTTTTTGACGTGAGATAATAAAATTTAAAAATTTGTCGTTAAAAGTAAATAATCGCATACTTTAACATGATATTTTTAGAAACTATTGGGTAATTTACGTGTCAGTGACTGTTTTGCAACATAATTTATGCAAATAATTTATTAAAATTCAATACCTGAATTTATTTAATACATCTTTTCGTACATATACCAACTGAGGTGTTGCAACTTGTAAATTAAAATCTGGGACACCCAGTATAATAGTTATTTATTGAATAAGTTATGTAATTTTCTTAAGTGACTAAAACATAAACACAATGGAATGGTTTTATCCACAATCGCACTCATTTCGAGTCAGATTTCATCAAAAAAAATGATTTGACATTTACCTCTGACACCGGTTGTAGGTAGCCTCAAAAGATTCCTATTTACATTCCACTAATGGAATAAAATAATTTGATTATTCTGCTTAGTGGATTAAGTGGTACTTAGGTTCATGAGTGTGGATAAAACTTCAAATATAAAGTGATTGTGGATAAAAATATTTTACACTCTCTTTGTAGATAAAATTGAATTGAAATTTAAATCACTCTTCCAAACTGATTTATCTTTTTCCCGTACAACCGATGTTACAATTAAAATAAATAAATGCACAAACCTTTTCCTCCAAACTTTCGAGCATCACGTCAAGCCAATGATAAAATGGACCGTCTTCCGCCAATCCTTGGGGATCGAAACAAGGACCGCAGCACAATAACGCGCTCATCGCCTGTAAAGCTGTGAGCTGCAAATCTGTAGATTTCTTACAAGCCTGTTCCAAATCAGCACTTCCTTGACGAACAAGAGTTCCATATCGTCCGGACCACGTTGAAAATAAATTGAAAAGATTTCTACGCAGATCTCTTTTCAGTAGGGTTTGACACGTTTCCACTGCGTAAAAAACATAAAAACAATGTTTCACAAAAGAAATTTAACTTACAAGAGAAACTTTTAATCATTTTTCTAATAAAATTACAAAAATGAAGAGTAATTTCTTTGACAGCGCTGGAATTCTTATCCGGTTCGCTTTCTAGATATAATCTCGCCCCATCCATATACTCAACAAAAGTTGGATGAAGTGATTGTGTGTCTCTCATCTAAAACACACGGACTATCCCCAAATGTACCATACTCAGCTATTAATTCCAATACGCGAATTAATTGTAGACGCAATGCGTCGCGACGACGTCGTCTCCTTACGTTTTCTTGTTTACGATCAACAGCTTCTCTTATATATAAAGTAACTCTTCCATTAAGTCTCTGCAACATTATTAATTTAAAATTAATGAATCAAGTTATGTTAATACATACTTCAGTGCGTCACTGTTAACTTTGCCCAAAGCTAATACTGCAGTGTCTCTCACGTCGGTGACTTCACATCGTAAAAGAGGCACAACTAATTTATAAAGTGCAATTGGAGATATATTTACTCCAGGTGCTTTATTATCGCTACGTTCTGCACTTAAACTATCTGGAGAAGAGCTACAAAAACATTAATAACATTAATTAAAAAAAAAGACATCGTTCGGGGAAATTCTCAAGGTGTTGTTAATTGTGCTTTTGCTCTACAGGGCTGATACATGCTGGTTCAAATTTAAGCAAAATTCCAAAAATTGTTTTTTGTAATATAAAAAATATCAACGATTTTGCTTTATATTTGAACATTAGTCGTATGATCTATGTAAACTAAATGCAACAGATGATAAAATGCAATAAGTTCTGTCGTATTTTCTAAAATGCATGCAACCACGCCATCTACCACATGCATATTATTATTTTTTGATTTTTAATAAAAGGTATAGGTAAAACTACTACCACAAATCCGCATAATATTGTACATACTGTACACATACTACCATAAAGCTGTATCGACAATTTCGGAAGTAAAGATACGAGTATACGTTACTTCAAACTTTATCAATGAAACATTGAGTTGAAGTTTACTGAAGGCATATAAACTGAATTAAAGAGAATGAACGGATGTAATCAACGTCGTCATCCGACACACAAATACAGTGTGTCACAAAATATGTGTTCCGACTTAAAGGGGTTATAGAGGACATTAAAAAAAATACTTAACGCCAAAATGGGCCCTCAAAGCAAAAAATTCAAAATTTTCAATGGCCCCTTTCGCAGTTCTAAAATTATTAAAATGTTATCAAAAATATCTTGGAGTAAGTTTTTAACTATGCAAATTTGACAAAATATTTGATCTATCAAAAATCAAAATGGCGGATTCAATTTTGAAGTACTTAATATAATAATTTAATTTAAATTTGGTTTTATCGATTTCTAAATAAATAAAAGGATGGTGCATTGATATTTGAAAATTTTAAAAAAATGTGCTATGTCGTTTATTGTCGAGATCAAAATTTTCAACCAATTGTGAAAAATTTTACAAACTGTCGAGCAGATTTTTTACTTTAAAAATAAAAATTTTAGAGGACATTGAAGTAGAAAAAAAATTAATATTGAACGAATACTATGAAATTTTGTAAGAATAGTCTCTAAGCTCTCCTAAATACAAATTAAATGTCAAACTTAAAGTTTATTTATTTCGTAGCCTAAAAAATTAACAATCACTATCTAAATAAGAAACCTTAAATAATAGGAATTACAAAAACGACCACGATATATGAAAAAAATTAATACTATAAAAATTTGCACGAATATTCTAGTACATCATGGTCGTCTTTGTAATTCCTATTATTTAAGGTTGCTTACTCTAAGCAGATATTACATTATACAAGTTGTCGTACGACGACTCTTACGAGCTTTGTTTAGATCAGTATGAAAATGTTTACATTGTAAGTTTTCTCTTTTGATCTATTGGTTCCGAGTACTCTTACGAGATCTTGCGCGTTTAGAACAGCTTCTATTTTACTTACGAGTTTTAATACGATTTTGCTTTAGCGCGTGCGTAGTTATTATGAGACAGCTAACGGCCGATTCTGTCTTTTCTTTTCTTCATCATTGAACGAAGTATCATTGCCAGATGTCCCAATTTACGCAAACATTACGATTTTTAGCGGCGTAATGTTTTGCGAATACCCCGATTTTGAATGAACTGTACTCTTATTCTATTGTTTTTACGTCTTATTAAGTTAACAATATTTTGTTTACAACACTGTAGATCAACAACTATTGATCTAACCTCAATATCAACTTGACTGAACCTTCGAAACTGAAGTATTCAAGCTAGCCGCGCATGCGCATTATTCCTATTGAGCTATTATAATGTAAACAAAATCATATTAGCCTTACGAATCTATCTAGGAGTTACACCTTTCAAGACTTCTCAGTCGATAGACTCGTAAGAGAAATCGGATAATGTAATAAGGGCTTTAGGTATTGACTTAGTTATTGCTAAATTATTAGCCTACTAAATAAATAAACTTTAAGATTGAGGTTCAATTTGTATTTAAGAGAGCCTAGAGCCCATTCATGCAACATAATTTTGTTATTTTTTCGACTTTCATCAAAATTAGTTTAAAATTTTTATCTCGACAAAAATAAGCTTCAGCATCTTTTTTTATTAATTTTGAAAACGATAAAATTATTCATTAAATACTTGAAAATTAAATCCGCCATTTTGAAATATGATAGATCAAAAATTTTGGCAAATTTTAATAATGAAAACGTACCATAAGATACTTTTGATAATTGATAATTTTTGACTTTTTGGGGCCATTTTAGTGTAACTATTTGTCTAACATAAAAGTATTACTAAAAATAGTTGTTTATTTTAATGTCCTCTATAAACTCTTTAAGGTTGGAACACATATTTTGTGATACACAAGAATAGAAACTAACCTCATTGAATAGAAGTCCACATCATGAAAGATATGTTTAAATCACGATTTTAATATCGAATTCAATACAGACATTTAACAAAAAAGATCAGTCCTAAGACGCAATTAAGGGTGATTATTTTTGTTACGTCTTTGATTAAGGTAATATTTTGCTTAAAAACAATATTAAATAATAATAATAGTAATAACGTTTCCTTCATATCTTTTTTTTTAAGTATAATCCACTAACTCTAATTAATCGAGAAAAATGGACTGTTAAAATTTTCGAATTTGAAACCGCCCCGCTCATAAATACCATTGAATATAAAAAATACCTTATTTATGCATAAAGTAGCGACAGAAGAAATAAGTAAAAACAACAACCACATGAAATACAAAATCATTCTTCGCGCCACAACAAATTCTGACAAGCGCAAGCAAAAGCCTAAAGTAACAACCTAGAAGAAAGTAGATAAAATCGAAGAGGAAGGAAGGAAGGAGATGTAATACAATGGTGCGAATTATGGATACATAAGAAATATATACATGAAGTAGTGACAGACGCGACAAGATATTTAAAAAACAAGAAGAAAAAGAAGAAATTTCTTTGCACTAAAACGAATTGTAACAAGCCGAAGCCCATATGCAGAGGAAAACGATCTAGAATGAAAAGGAAAACTTAGAAGGAAGCAAAGTTGTAGAATGATAAAATCATTGACACAAGAAAAGAAGAGGAACATAGACTAAACTTCAAATATATAAACAATAAGTGTTGCGACATCTGGTGTCGTCTCGTGCTATCGTAACACGTTCTAAGAAATGCGTTAGTCTATGTAGAACTGAAGCGTTACACAGAAAAAAACCTATGAAAAAAGCCCTAACGAGAACAAATATGAATCCCTAAAAATGTACACAAAGACAATAATTTGAAAATAAAAATTAGATAACGAACTCAAATGGATTAATAAAAATTTATAAGGGATGTTGTTCCTCGGTAACATTATTCCTAGAAGCATTAAAGGTATGGAAAAATCAAAAAGTATAGGTAATTAAAGCCGTTCAATCAGAAATAGACGGAATTAATATAAAAATAGGTAGTTAAAATAGTTTAAAAATCAAATGGAAAATAGGAAATGTAACTAAGACAAATTAAGAAAAGACTGAATGACGAAAAAAGGAGAATTAAAATGAAAACCGAGAATCAATAAAAGTAAATTAACAGATCAGCATAAACATTGTTTGAGTTAAAAGGAGAGATGTATACTAGAAGGGCAGCATTTGAGAAAAAAAGTATGAATAAAGAATTGTGTAAAAATTTTTAAAAATGATGATTAATCAGATCGACTTTTAAGAAACGCCATTTTGAAAAATTTTTAGATTTTTAATGGTATATAACCATACTGACAGGTGGCAGTACCATGCAATGTTAATAGTCGAAATAGTATCACGTAAACAATTCTGACGTTTGTAGCGGCAGTAAAGTAACTTTTTATTGTATTCTAAGACCGAACATTTTCTGCTGTAAATTTTATTCAACATATTCATGTATGTTATTGAATGTAAATGACAGTTCCTGTCAATTGTTGTCACTGTGTTGTCCAAAAAATAAATGTTAAAATGTCGTTCGCTAATTGTTTAAAGAAAATAAAAAAAATAATTTTTTCTTAAAGTCTAAATATTTAAAATAAAATTTATTAAATATTTAGATTGGTGGACCAAAGAAAAACAACGTACAGTAGAACTTTGTGCATCTATTAGGTACATAAAACTTTATTTATTGATTCTCACATTTTCGGGATATTTTCAAAGAAGGGTATATCCTTTTTGAAAATATCTCACTTAATCGTGGAATTTGAAAAACTTTGTACAGGGTAATAAAAAAATTAATTTTCATTCACTGTATAGGTGCTGTATTTGAAAAAAATGAAACAAAACTCTTGACAGTTTTTGAATTTAAAATTAATTTTTGACCACCCTATGTAACATACTAATTGAAAAATTAGTGTAAACAATTTGAGACAGCTGAGTGCTCTTTCACACATTGTTAAACCACATCTCCACAGAAAGTCGGATTGGAGTAGTTTCTATTCTCACGAGCAAAGATACTTTGTCTCACGCTGATACAGCTGAAGTACTAAAAAAGTCGAAGAAGTTCGTTGTGAAGTGGATGAATTGGTATACACAATCAAAAAACGATAACATCTTCCAGAATGTGGAGAAAAGACAACAGCATCCAGCAAGAAGAAGAAACTGTTACAGCTATTGGAGGTTAAGCCTACTCATGAAACTTCGACAACACAGAAATTATCGATCATGATTGGTCGAATGCAATCTAGGATTTTTGAGCGCGGGTTGTGGGTAAAACGTATTATGGGTTTGCTCAAATAGAGCCCATATTCAGCAAGAATTTGAATGCTGAAAAGATGATCCAAAACATCGCAGTCGCTTTTGCAGAACCCCAAAGTAGCAAAATTGCACATTGCGATGGTTTGGATCTCCAATTGCATGATGCCAATCCCATTACAAATAGATTGATTAATCAACATGGTCATCTTGTAAAAAAACCTGTTCACAATTTGGAGCAGTTTAGAAATATATGACGCTCTTTTTCCACTGATTGCGCCGAGGAACCGGACAAAAGGATGCCTTGATAGTGTTAGTTCACTCTCGACCATGGTGCGCTTATTAATTCGCATTAATTAAAAGCGCCTTGGTACTTTTCATTAAATTTATGTAAAAAAATTAGAAATAAATATTATTGTGCTTTTCAAAAAATTGTAGCATCTTTCTTGTTAATCACACTGTATTTTTATATCAAAGGAGCACAAGAAAACACAAATTTTAATGTGATGTTTTTCCTTATTTATAATGAAGTTTAAGGTTACCCCAATGAAAATACAAAATTGTAAATTGATTTCTTTCTTGTTAAACAGGATCTATATTACATAAAAAGTAGAACAAAATGTCAAAAGACTGCAGCAAAAAATAATATATTTTAGTATAAGAGATGAAGTTGAGTTTTTTTAGTGATAGAGAAATCATCTAACGATATGCAGTGATCAATCTCTCAAACGAAAAAACGAAATGCATTTCAAATAACAAAATGAGAATGAAATAATCAAAACCAGAATAGGAAAATTATAAAAAAAAACCAACAGCTTTTAAATACGTCGTGGCAGTTCACTTTTTGACGTTAATATTAGTAAAAATAATAGGATTAAGTCGCTAATACCGATTTTTTCAAATATGAGACCTAATATTTTACTACATGTTTCCAATTGATTTTATAAAATCGAATATTTAATGCGTAGAGTTGTCTGTACAAAATCCTACTTTAACAGGAGACATTTATTCGTCCTTAAAGTTAGCAGACCAGTTGAGGCAGATTAATAATTTTGTACATTAGAAATTAAGTGCTCATTAATTGCTAATTAAGTACCTCAATTACGATTTATTGCTGCAGTAGTTCTTGAGATATTCAATGATCTGCTACCTTAAAAAAAAGTTAGCAGACCAAGGATCCAAAAATAGTTTTAGAGTTGGATTAAAATGCCTAAGTTGGTCAAAAAATTAAGTACTATTTAAGTGCTTCATGTTCACTATCTTAGAAGCACTCAACAAAATTTTTTTTTCTAAATAACTCATTGATCTACTATCTTTGGCAGCCCAAATGTTAAAAACCACTTTGGACAATTCAAATCAAACTTTAACACATCTATAGATTTAAGTGCTTTATGTTCACTACTTTAGAAGCATTCAAAAAACTTTTTTTTTCTTAATAACCCATTGATCTGCTATCTTTGACAGACCAAATGTTAGAAACCACCTTGGACAACTAAAATCAAAATTTAACACATCCATAGATTTAAGTGCTATTGAAGTGCTTTATGTTCACTACTTTAGAAGCACTCAACAAACTTTTTTTTTTTAAATAACCCATTGATCTGCTATCTTTGGCAGACCAAATCTAAGAAGCCACCTTGAACAACTAAAATCAAAATTTAACACATCTACAGATTTAAGTGCTATATGTTTACTCCTTAGAAGCATTCAAAAAACTTTTTTTTTTCTAAATAACCCATTGATCTGCTATCTTTGGCAGACCAAATGTTAGAAACTACCTTGGATAATTATTTAACACATCTATAGATTTAAGTGCCATTTAAGTGCTTCATGTTCACTATCTCAAAAGTTCTGCAAAAACTATATTTTGAACACATTGATCAGTTATCTTTAGCAAAACCAAATGTTAACTTGAAGAAATTAAAATTAGAATTTGGGATATGTTTAGATTTAAGTTCTATTTAAGGGCTTTATGTTTGTTAGCTCAGAAGCACTGGAAAAACAATTTTTTTAACTCATCTGCTATCTTTGGCAGGCCAAATGTTAGAAAGCACATTAGCCAACTAAAAACAAACACGATACAAACAGGTTACGCGTGTAAATGTTCAGAAACTTTGCTAACCATTCGTTTCAAAGTTTTCAATAAACACGGGTAATTAGTTGGCAACCAGTTTGTAACGCGTCGGTAACCATTCAGCAGCAACCCCACGTACTGGTGGCTAGGATTTCGATTTCTAGGTGATTTTATAAAAACTGACAGAGCAATCGTTAAATGTTAGTTTTGTAGGTGTTACGTTAATTTATTTATTTATTTATTTACGTTAACATCAATCGACACTAGATTTCGCAACACTTATTGCTCTAAAGATGTGTTAAAGTTTAATTTTAGTTGTCCAATGTGGTTTCTAACATTTCTTCTGCTAAAGATAGCAGATCAATGAGTTATCTAGAAAAAAATGTTTGAATGCTTTTGAGATAGTAAACATAAAGCACTTAAATAGCACTTAAATCTAAACATACCATAGATTTTGATTTAAATTTGCCCAAGTTTTATCAACATTTGGTCTGCCAAAGATAGCATATCAATGAGTTATTCAGAAAAAAAGTTTTCGAATAATTCTGAGATAGTGAACATAAAGCACTTAAATAGCACTTAAATCTATAGATTTATTCAAGTTTGATTTTAGTTGTCTAACGTGGTTTCTAGCATTTGATATGCCACAGATAGCAGACCAATGAATTATTTAAAAAAGTTTTTCGAGTGATTCTAAGATAGTGAACATGAAGCACTTAAACAGCATTTAAATCTATAGAAGTGTTAAATTTCGATTTAAGTTGTCCAAGGTGGTTTCTAAGATTTGGTCTGCCAAAGATAGCAGATCAATGGGTTATTTAGAACAAAAAGTTTTTGAATGCTTCTAAGGTAGTAAACATAAAGCACTTAAATAGCACTTAAATCTATAGATATAATAAAGTTCGATTTTAATTGTCCAAGGTGTTTCTAACATTTGGTCTGCCAAAGATAGCAAATAAAGGTTATTTAGAAAAAAGTTTTCGATGCTTCTACAATAGTGAACATGAACCACTTAAATCTAAACATATCCTAGATCCTGATTTCAATTTGCCCGACTGTGTTTAACATTTGGTCTGCTAAAGATAGCAGAACAATGGGTTACTTACAAAAAAGTTTGTTGGGTGCTTCTAAAGTAGTGAACATAAAGCACTTAAATAAACTTCTTACCAGGAAAGAAGATCCCTGCGTCATTAGTATGTGCGTATGAATCAATATTAAAAACTTCTGAGTTAATTTGAGCATTTACTATATTTAGTTACTGGTTAAAATTAAAAGTAACTAAAACAGTGTTAGCAATATATAAGTGGTTGTCAGTTGAATATGACTTAACAGTAAAAGTAATCAAGTGACGACTAATTCAATAACCTAAAATACACAATGAAACAAGAATGACAGCCACTTAAATGAAGTTAGAAGTCAATTAATTAACTTTATTCATAACAGCGTATAGTACATCTTCCGTCTTTGTTTTACACATATATGTCTTATACATACAATAATCAAGTACGTTATTTCGTACATCAGAAAATAATGACGCAAGTATCATCTTTGGTGGCACCATGTTTAGCACTTAAATCTAGATGTGTTAAATTTCAATTTTAGTAGTCAAAGGTGGTTTCTAACATTTGGTCTGTCAAGATAGCAGATCAATGGGTTATTTAGAAAAAAAAAGTTTTTTGAATGTTTCTAAAGTAGTGAACATTAACTTAAACTTAAATCTATAGACGCGTTAAAGTTCTATTTTAATTGTCCAAGGTGGTTACTAACACTTGGTCTGCCAAAGATAGCAGATTAAAGTTTTTCAATGCTGCTACAATACTGAACATGAAGCAGTTAAATCTAAACATATCCTAGATCCTGATTTTAATATTCCCGACTGTGTTTATCATTTGGTCTGCTAAAGATAGCAGAACAATGGGTTATTTACAAAAAAAAGTTTGTTGAGTTCTTCTAAAGTAGTGAACATAAAGCACTTAAATAGCACTTAAATCTATGGATGTGTTAAATTTCGATTTTAGTTGTCCAAGATGGTCTCTAACATTTGGCCTGTCAGATAGCAGATCAATGGGTTATTAAGAAAAAAAGTTTATTGAATGCTTCTAAAGTAGTGAACATAAAACACTTAAATAGCACTTAAATCTATAGATCTGTTAAAGTTTGATTTTAATTGTCCAAGATGGTTTTTAATATTTGGTCTGCCAAAGATAGCAGATCAATGAGTTATTTAGAAAAAATAATATTTTTGAGTGCTTCTAAGATAGTGAACATGAAGCACTTAAATAGCACTTAATTTTTTGGCGCATTTTAATCAATCTCTAAAACTATTTTTAGATACTTGGTCTGCTAACTTTTTTTTAAGGTAGCAGATCATTGAATATCTCCAGAACTACTGTATCCATTAAATCGTAATTGGGGTACTTAATTAGCAATTAATGGGCACTTAATTTCTAATGTACAAGATTATTGACCTACCTCAACTGGTCTGCTAACTTTAAGGACGTGTTTTTATCGCCTTTAATTATATATTCATATATACTCAATTATATATTCACAAAATAGTCGACATTGTGAACAATTATAATAATTCAAATATTGTTAATTACATATTCCTATTTTTTCTTACTATTATTTAATAAAAAAATTTTTTGTTTCAATTCTAATTGTAAGACTATGGAATAATTATTTTTAAACTTAGTTATTTCTACTTCCAAAGAGAAATCAACTATAATATCAGTTTATGGAAAATGTCACTTTAAAGATATACAAATAATGGTACCTTTTAAACAATAATAAATAGTACTTTGCGTGTAACAAATTAATTTAAATGAGTATTATACTTTTAACTAAAACTAGAAAGAACATCTAAATTAAAAAAAAATATTAACATTTTAAAACATAAATAATTGGCATTACTATAAAACGGTTAAACTTGATATGGTTTTTATTTGATAAGTTCGCACAGACTAACGGTAGATCTTTAAATAATGAATCCTAATTGTATAAAGTGATTGAATACACACTTATAAAAACATATACAATATCATATTTTAAAAAAATATACTTCGATCCGTCACTAGTTTACAGGAACATCCTGTACACTCATGAAATTTAAAACTTGGACACCACAATTTCTGTAAACAAAAGTTTGCACATTGTGAAGCGGGCTTAAGGGTATCATTTACAATTCTAACAGCAGGTAGTCTCAGCAGGGGTTATCTTATAGAAGGACTGTAGAATGAATCATTACACTAAGCACGTTTTAGAAAATAGGTAATTTACGTTGCTTACTTAATTTTTTCTTTAAAGAATATATTTGAAGGTATCGCTAATTAAACACCATAGCTCGATTAATTATCGAATCAAAATTTTGTTTAGGAAATGTTTACAAAATAAAATTAGAAATAATTTTGATTTAAAAACGTCTACAAGCAATAACTTTTAAATTAAATCAAAAACTAAACATGGTTATTTGGGTTGACTGATTATTACTTATTTTTAAATAAATCTAACCTACTAATTATTGTAAGTTATTAAAAAAATCATTAAACTCTCTATTCATAATATTTAGTCCTTACAAAATGTATATTTTATGACGTTTCATTTTTTCTGTAGTTAATATAAAAGTGAAAATAAAAACTAAGGCAATTCTTATTGTCAACGTATATATTTAGTTTTTGACAAGAATTTATTACATAATTATAATTAAGATACCAAGTTATAGTTTAAAATTAAATGAAAACGTTTTTTTTAAATAAAGGTATTACTATA
Source organism: Abscondita cerata (assembly GCA_030710515.1). Taxonomy (NCBI): domain Eukaryota; kingdom Metazoa; phylum Arthropoda; class Insecta; order Coleoptera; family Lampyridae; genus Abscondita; species Abscondita cerata. The sequence continues at coordinate 88,127 of JALBCR010002611.1, read as the reverse complement.
TAAATAAATATAAGAAATCAATAATGGGTGTGACCTCCATTATTATTGATACATTCTTGGAGGCGTCTGCTCATTGACGCTATCAAGGTATCAATATAATTAATATTAATCGTTTCCCATGCGGTATCAATGGCTGCAATTAGTGCATTACGGTTTACTGGTATAAAATTTGGCCCTTGTTGTCTTCGGATAACAGCAAGTATTCGAGCCCAAACATTTTCGATAATGTTAAAATCTGGGCTTTTGCTGGCCAGGGTAACAGCTCCAAGTTATTTGCTTGTATCCAGTTGCGCACAACCTGCGAAGTATAGGGTCATCATATCCCATAGTTAATTATCGAATGTTCCAAGAAAATATGTGTAAATAGTAAATGGAATCTACTAACGTAACGTTAAGTCGTTAATTATAGTTACATAACTCTCCTTTCATAAGATATAGTTCATATTAATATGCTTATTGTAAAGCTTCGTACACACCTGAACAACAAACCGAGGAACAAACAGAACAACGAACCGAACGGCAATCGGAACATTAATTTGGACGGTGCTACGTACGAATTTTAGAACAGATTCGCAAGTCCTGATTGTTCCACGAACGGTTTGCGGCGTTCCCGCAACTTGTCGGTTTTTTCTCCGACATCAAAGAAAATGCGCGCGAATGCGTTTGCAGGTTTGGACGAATCTAAACAAAACGGCGAACAAACTTATGCGGGAGAATTAAATTATTTATTTTTGTCCTCCCTTTTGTGGGTTTGTTGTGTTTTTAGGTAATATTATGGAGTTGACAGAAGAAAAATGTTTTAAATTAATCAGTGTTTAAGAATGCAAGAAAAAATGATGTCCCTATTAGCATCATTTGGGCGGAAAATTTCAAAAATAAAAAAAACGAAGTAAATTATAATTTTTACTCTTCTTTGTGCGTAAAAATTTGGTTGGCACTATCTTCTTGTTTTCCGCAATTTTCTCTTCTCAATAATAAATATATATGAACTGAAAACTACTGAAAATAATTATGGAACAGCACAAACGTTCCGTTTGTTGTTCGGATTGTGGAAATCATAAAAGATCGTTTGTCGTTCTGTTTGACTTTCGGTTCGTTGTTATGTTTGTTGCTCGGTTTGTTGTTCAGGTGTGTACGAAGCTTTACAACTTAAGCAACAATTTTTGGCGAATAAAGTTAGTTTGTGATGTAATATTAGAAACACAAATTTATATCATATCAAATTTATGACAACTTAAAAACCAAGAACGTGTATGTTATTGCTAAGAAATTATTAAGGAAAAAGCGCAATTGCAGTGTAAATATTTATAATTAGATATTTTCGAAAGTTTATAAGTCCTCTATTGTAATCTTAATACTTAAAAGAAAATCCTGTCCATTAGCATTATAAGGAAATGGCTTTTACTTTATGAATAAGTTTCAATAACAATAGAATATCCTTGCTTGTTTAATTTACTTCCTTTGAGTCATATTGCTCTAAGGGTTGTTACATTGGTCATTAGAAGTATGTAATAAATAAACAATTACCTACTGTTTGAGAAGGGGTAGTGTGAACCAATAAATAAAGTAAGAAATGTAAATTCCATTTTAGTTTAAAATTTCAAGTGTTGTGAAAATGCCACCTCATCTCGGTGCTGATTTGAAAGCGCGGATTGTTTCGGAATTAGCGGCGGGCCGTAGCGTGCGTGAAATTTCACGTATGTTAGATATACCAAAAAGCACCGTAGGGCATTACCGAGTAAAATGGAATCTTGAACACACTTTGGAAAGAGCCATCGGAAGTGGTAGACCTAAAGTATCTACACGTGCTCAAGATCTCGAGTTGTTTCATTACGTAACAGAACAACCATTTGCTACATACTCCCAGGGCTATAGCAGATACACATTTTCCCGGATGCCGTATAACTGCACAAAAAGATTAAAGGAGATGGGAATAAAGAAGTATAATGCTGCTGCGAAAGAAGTTCTCAGTGACGAAAATATGAGACGTCGTCTGGAATTTGCAAGGCGATATGTGAACGAACCTTTGGAATTTTGGAATCGAGTGATTTTTAGCGACGAAAAAACGTTCAATAGCCGCAACGATGGACCACTAAAAGTTTTTAGAATGGAAGGAACTCGTTACGAAAATAATCACATATGTCCTAAAAACGAAGTGGTTATTTTTCTGTGAATGTGTGGGGTTGGGTTAGCGCGGGGTCCAGGAGTTTGTTGGGCTATCGATGGACGTCTTGATTCTGCTGCGTATTTAGATATTTTGGAAACTATTATGAAACCTTCAGTCGAAGTGTTTTATCCAGACGAAGATTATATTTTCCAACAAGTAAGTATTCTTATTTCACTATACTTTCTCCAAAAATAGTTCGGGATCTGTTGAATTAACATTTTCATAATGTATTTTTGTTGTTAAAGGACAACGCCCCTATTCATACTTCGCGGGTTGTGCGCAATTGGATACGAAAATAACTTGGAGCTGTTACCCTGGCCAGCAAAAAGCCCAGATTTTAACATTATCGAAAATGTTTGGGCTCGAATACTTGCTGTTATCCGAAGACAACAAGGGCCAAATTTTATACCAGTAAACCGTAATGCACTAATTGCAGCCATTGATACCGCATGGGAAACGATTAATATTAATTATATTGATACCTTGATAGCGTCAATGAGCAGACGCCTCCAAGAATGTATCAATAATAATGGAGGTCACACCCATTATTGATTTCTTATATTTATTTATATAGTAATACCTTTATTTAAAAAAAAGTTTTCATTTAATTTTAAACTATAACTTGGTATCTTAATTATAATTATGTAATAAATTCTTATCAAAAAATAGAGAGTTTAATAATTTTTTTTTAATAACTTACAATAATTAGTAGGTTAGATTTATTTAAAAATAAGTAATAATCAGTCAACCCAAATAACCATGTTTAGTTTTTGATTTAATTTAAAAGTTATTGCTTGTAGACGTTTTTAAATCAAAATTATTTCTAATTTTATTTTGTAAACATTTCCTAAACAAAATTTTGATTCGATAATTAATCGAGCTATGGTGTTTAATTAGCGATACCTTCAAATATATTCTTTAAAGAAAAAATTAAGTAAGCAACGTAAATTACCTATTTTCTAAAACGTGCTTAGTGTAATGATTCATTCTACAGTCCTTCTATAAGATAACCCCTGCTGAGACTACCTGCTGTTAGAATTGTAAATGATACTTTTAAGCCCGCTTCACAATGTGCAAACTTTTGTTTACAGAAATTGTGGTGTCCACGTTTTAAATTTCATGAGGTACATAATTTAATTGCGAATCTAGCAATCTAACTTTTTAGAAGTAAAACATTTCAAATTTTAGAAACAAAAATGATGAGAGCTTAAATTAAATTACTTTCGAAACCATCCCCTCTTCATCTAAAATGTACAAATAAAAAGTTTTACATTTTAAGCACTAATTTAATTTAATGTTTAATAAATATGTATAACCGAAAGAGAGAAAAGTAATTCAAAAATTTAAATAATAAAAAAGTCCCATAATTAACGACCACAGTATATCAGTTTTCAGTATTACCTAGATTCAATTTATTACTTAAATTCCACGTTGCAAACTTAATTAAAAAACCTTTTGGCGTGTTTAATAAACACAAGTAAACAATGAATAAAGTCATGAAAGAAAAACATTCAACGCCATTAAAAAGGAAACCTTCACTTACATACAACCGCTTTAAAAAATTAATACTCGGAAGCCAGTGAAAGACGTTTTGCAAAGTTTACAATTTTAAAGGCTTTGTTATTATAAAATTAATACTAAACGTCGTCGCAAAGTTATTGATTTTTTAAGTGCCCACACTTTTTTTAACCACCTGCACTTTGTTGTCATAAGTATCAGCAGAACTTCATTTACATAGGGTCATTGATATAAATCTAGTTTTTGTCACATGTTCATTTTTGTTACGTACAGTAATAACATTGAACACTGTTTTTATGTCTCCATTTTTCTGAAATGATATTATTTTGAAAAATTTAATTATCCGAAAATGTGTTATTTAGACATTAGGGAAATAACAAAAAAAAGTTAATTATATTATGAAAATATCGTAGGAAACAAATAATCTGTGTGTTCAGGTGGTATCATAAATGAAGTAAACTAGCACTAATTGCTGAAATAATAATTGATAGACTGTTCACTAAGAAAGTAGATATTAATTAGAAACAAATCGTCAATACAATTACAAAAACCGTATGTACATAAGGTAAGACGATTTTTCATTTGTAACAGAGAAACAAAATCAATTTTATTCGAGAGCAACAAATTCACAACGGTTTGGATACGTCAAAAAAGATCATTTCTCATAGTAATCACCTTATGAAAAGTAATCTAGTAATCCCTTGAACCGTAGAAGATTGTAATTTCGCCCTTGTACACAATAATAAAGTATAAAAAACAAGAAAACATATCAGAAAAATATTCGCTGATGTAAAATTTAACTCAAAATTATTGTCGCCCAGGTTACAGGTTACCTCAAACGTTACTCATGCGATGAAGCTTTGAAGAAAGATATTATTTAAGAAAATATTTGTTGTATGAAATTTTAAATCAAAGAATTGTTACAATATCTTTTGGAAGATAAAAATTTACGAAATTATTTGTAGTCGCGTGACCTTGAAAAGTGTATTCTTGAAAAAACTATCTTAATTACAAAAGTTTTCGACAACTTGAAAATTGTTTACTAAAGTCCTAACTCCACCGTTCATTCGAATTAGCTAAAATTAATAATAAACAGTCATTGTAACAAATAAATAATATCAATGCTACAATATAAAGTTAATAACACAATACCAAATGTTATAATTATGTATTTCCAACTTAATTTAAAATAAATAATAAAGATCGTTTATGTCTGTTGCGCAAAATTAATTTAACTAATTTCAAAAGAGCGTCTCACGTTTGCGACACTGTTCGAAAGTTTAGATTAATTTTGAAAATTCATTATCCACCTATTTTGGCTTAGTTCGTCGCTTTATGCAAGGTACGTAGTCAATTAAATTTTGGTTAAGAATATAATATCAACCTCGAGAGGTAATCAAACCTTGTTTAAACTTATGCTGAATAAACACACATGAAAAACAAGACAAAGAAAAAACATCTTAAACAAATAGAAGAAAAATTCGATTCAACTAACTTCAAAGGCCCTTAACAAAGTGTATTCTGTGTGGTGATGTATGAACTATCTCAATAAATGTGTAGGACGTCCAAAGACCAGAACAAAATTGATTGATGTTAAAAGTATAACGAAGAATAAAATATATTTCTCAGAAAGAAAATTATTGCAGATGCAAGATTATTTTATACCCGGTACTTTGACGAAAGAGAGAAATACATACATATTGAAGTAGCGTACCAAAAAAAAGTTACAAAAGTATAAAATAACAGAGTATGACTTTTATTCGGTAAGATTTTAACTGTTTTGCCCAAGAGATAATAACAGCCGCTTCTATTAAATAAATTAAATACAGGATGGACAGAAGTTTTTGTATCCGTCCTCTAATAGAAGGGTCCGTTGATATCTCTTCGTCAAAACAGACTATTAATATGACTTTTAGTTATTATTACTAATTAAAAAGGGGGTATAATTATGATTTTATTTATGATACTAAATTGTTGCAAGATCATTTTTAGAAAAAAGGTTGCAAAACGATCTTCATTCATTTTTAAAATATTCAGTTTATTTCAAATTTACGTTTCAAAATCTTTTTCAAAAACACCTCCCAAGTTGTTGTTGGAAGATATGAAAAATCATGAAATTTCTTTTAGCAATGAAAAGGCAAAATGAAAGTATACAAATATAATGGAATCAATATAAAAAGAAGTTAAAGAAAACCTAAAATAAATAGTACAAATTCATAACTAAGAACATAATCATTCTGAAAAAAACTTTACTGAAGAATTAATGAATAGATTAAGAAATATTTCAAATAGTACTATTTTAATTGGAGACATAAATTTAAACATATTAGAGAATACACCATATACATATAGCTACTTAAGTATGTTAAACAGTGATGAGTTTTCACAATTGATTGATTGTCCTACTAGGATTAGGGTAATTCCATGTCAACTGGTACAGGGGTCCCCAGTTGACAATTTCCGATTTGGCTCAAATTTTGCACAAAAGTTCCCAAAGGACCGTATAATTTTTATTATTATTTGAAAACACAAACATACACTCAAAATGATTAATTATTAAAATACAAATATACGTCTTCACTCAATGACGAATATATTGCGAGTGCTTACTACTACTTAACACCTAAAACTTTAAAAAATAATTTCTCCCCAACCCGTACAAATTAGAGGTGGGGATGTGAACCCTGTACAGTACTAAACATACTCCCCGCCTTGAAAGGGTCACTTTCAAGATAACAAATTTGATTACATTAGCTTCTTATCAAACTATACTTAATTAATTGACACATATATACATAAATAATAGTAATAATACGATTGATCAATCTCTGTCTATTGGTAGAACACTTATTTTTGAGATAGGACGTTTTACAACTCCATTTTGTGTATTTATTGTCACCACACGCACCACTTTATCGCTACCTGGATGCACTTGAACAACACGACCAAGAACCCATTTCAGCGGCGCCAGATTAGGTTCTTTAATCACGACCAAGTCATTAACTACAACAGTCTTTTGAGCCTTTTTCGTGTTTTTACTTGGCGAATTCTGTCAACATACCGCCATCTCGACAGTATATTTAATTTAAGTTTTTCTAAGTCAGGTTCCACGAATGAAGTAAGCGAGTCTCCGATTAAAAAATGAGCCGGCGTGATAACGGTGAAATCAGAAGGTTCGGATGACAAAGGAATTAGAGGACGGGAATTAAGACATGCTTCTATTCTTGTAAGTATCGTATACAATTCCTCATATGTTAAATTACTTTCGCCTACAACTCGTCGTAGATGAAATTTACAGGATTTCACCGCGGCCTCCCAAAGACCGCCAAAATTGGGCGCTCTGGGTGGAATAAAATGCCACGTTATGTTACAATGAGCTAAATTTGTTAAACATTTATGTTTAAATTCTTTTGATACAAATAATTTTTACATAAGCTTTAATTTTTCGCTTACCACGACCCCGACCTTTCTTAATCATGAAAGGACCACAGAAATCTAATCCGCAATTAATAAATGGCCTGGCTGGCTCTACACGATTTTTTGGTAAATCGCCCATTATTTCGCTGCCACATGTAGGTGCTGCACGAAAACATTTTATGCAATTATGAATTAATTTTCGAATTAAGTTTCGTCCAGAGATTGGCCAATATTGTTGCCTTAAAGAAGACAACGTAGCGGTTGGACCAGCATGCAACAATCGCCGATGTTCGTCATTAATTATAATGTTTGTAACATATGAATTTTTCAGCAATAATATCGGATATTTTTGATCGTATCCTATTATTGAACAATTTCTCAATCTTCCTCCAACTCGTAATAGACCGTCTTTACCAATAAAAGGATTCAACGAGATCAATTTACTTTTGTTTTTTAATTGGGCTACCCTTGCTTAGAAATAAGATCAGCGGGGTTATTTTCAGGGTTTATATGATGCCACTGATCTAGATCGGTGTGGTTTTGAATTTCAGCTATCCGATAAGCTACAAACGTTTCCCAATTGTTTGGGGAATGTTTTAACCAACAAAGCACTATTTTTGAATCAGTCCAATAATGAATATTTTTTAATTTAATTTTAAGTGCTGCTAATACCTTTTGAGTTAATTTTGTTAGAAGTACTGCGGAGCATAACTCCAATCTGGGAATGGTTAATGTTTTTAATGGAGCTACCCTTGATTTAGCAGTAACTAAACGAATGTTTTCATTGGATTTTAAGTATATGCAAGCTCCATATGCTGACTCGGAGACATCACAAAAACCATGAATTTCAAATTCATTTACATTATGTGAAATAATCATACGAGGGAGTTTTATGCTGTGAACTAACGGCAATTCCTTTAAAAAATGTATAAATTTTTCACTAATATGATTCGGGACTACCTCATCCCAGTCAAGTTTTAATGTCCATAGTTTTTGTATTAGAAGCTTTCCTATTAAAATCACTGGACCTATCAATCCCAAAGGATCAAACAATTTTGATGTGATGCTTAAAATTATACGTTTCGTGACTGTCTTGGGCAAATTAATTTCAGTTGCACAATATTTTAATACGTCTTTACCACAATTCCAAATAATACCCAACGTTTTTGTTTGTCCTTGTTTATCCAAACTAACTATTTTGGGAATTTCAGAGTCACTTAAGTCGGAGAGCAAAGAACGTTCGTTGGAAGCCCATTGTCGCAAAGTGAAACCAGCTGTGGCCAAAATATTGATTAAATCATTTTTAAGCTAATTAGTTAAACTCAACTCTTGCGCACCAGTTAATAAATCGTCCACATAGAAATCGTGTAATATAGCATTTGACGCATTTGGAAAATCATTTTTTGTTTCTATCCCTAACTGATGTAATGACCTAATCGCTAGAAATGATGAACAAGACATACCGTAGGTGACAGTCTTTAATCGAAATGTCTGAATTTGTTCATCATGATTATCTCTCCAGAAAATTCTCTGATAATTACAATGTGAGGGGTCTACTAAAACTTGTCGATACATTTCACTTATATCTGCCGTTATTACATACATATATGACATGAACCTTATTAATATTGAAAATAAATCGTCTTGTATAGTAGGACCAGTAATCAATGTGTTATAAAGGCTTAATCCACTAGTTGTTTTAAGTGACGCATTAAAATCAACACGAAGCTTTGTTGTTAAGCTAGATTGCTTAATTACTGGATGATGTGAAAGATAATAAGTATCTGTTGTCTGATTAATTTCTTCAGAGGGCACATGTTCAAGATCCCTAGCGTTAAATATTCTTTTATAAATTTTCTGTATTCTGATTTTAATTCTGTATTTTTATTTAGACGATTTTCTAAGTTATAAAAAAAATCTTAGTGCAGTGTCCCTTGAATTACCTAAATTTTCAATAGAATCTTTGAATGGCAATGAAACCATTTTCCGGTGTGCTGGGTATAACTACTTGTGTAACTTCATACATTTAGGAGTTGTACTATCCTAAAAGTTGAACAGATACAGAAATTTTCAGAATCTCAGCCCTTTTATTTCTTCCACAGTAAGATGTCAAACATAAAAAAATATATCATTGGACTCGATCAAGGATTTTACCCCTTTTTTCAAAGAACTCATGTTACCAAGGAATTGCATATTGGGGGCTAAAACTTTACATATGTCTATGTGAGTGGCTAAGGTACTTTTGTGCAAAATTTGAGTCAAATCAGAGAAGGTCAACTGGGTACGATTTGTAAAACTGTACCAGTTGACATGGAATTACCCATTACTGTCAATTCCAAAACGTGCATTAATCATATTTTTGTCAGATACCGTGTTATTTAAAAGTGTTGTTTTTGATGTTGACCTAACTGACCATGCATGCTAGGGTTGACTATAACAATTCCAAGCGCTATTACAAATCAACCAAAAAATTTCGATAATAATAAAAAAAGTATCATAGATTACGAAAAGGTTCAATTAAAATTACATAACGTAAATTGGAATGACTTTTTTATTTAGATTTTTTAGATAAAATATGTGATACCATAGAAAATAACAAAATCAGATTAAAATTAAAATCATTCAAGTTAGAAAAAGTTAAACAAATTAGCCCTTGAATTACTGAAAATTTAATAAATAAATTAAATAAAAAACTAAAGTTATTCAAAATATTTAAAAACAAACCTTATGATAAATCTTTTCTTGTTTTTATAAGGAATTTTGTCAAAATCTAAAAAATGAAATTAATGCTACAAAGAATAATAACTGTATTAGAAAATTAATGAAGATAATCAATAAACGTCACTTCAATGATAAATAATAAATAATTTGAGTGGAGCACAGTCAAAGAAAACAGTTGAAAAAATCCAATTAGATAACGGCGAAATTGTATCTGATCCATCTATTGGAGCTGAAAAAATCAACAAATACTTTATTGACGTGCAATCAAACCAATCAAAACACATAATTAGTAATTTAAATTTAATACAAAGAGTTTCTTCGTTTTTTATTTTACCAACAAATAATTATAATTGAAGTGCTAGATGTTATAAAAAGCTTAAAAAATAAGAAATCTTCAGGTTTCGACAAGATAAATGTCGATTTATTAAAACATATTGCGCACGTTGTTGCCCCTGTTTTAGCTAAGATTATTAATTTAAGTTTTTCTACAGGTATTTTTCAAAAATTAAAACCAGTATTGTAGTACCAATACTTAAGAAAAAAGTTCCATAAAATTAGATAATCTTCATCCAATTAGTCTGCTTTCAGTTTTTTCAAATTTTTTTGAACATATAATGAATATTAGAATAATTAAATATTTAAAGAGTATTAATTATTTTAGTAATAATCAATATGAGTTCAGAAGAGGTAGGATGTCCTAATTAATGTTTCAGACTTGATTTTTTTAAGTTTAAATGAAGGGAAAAAACTACAGGTCATTTTAGTGATTTTAAAAAGGCATTTGATTTAGTATAGTCGGTAAAATTTATCTTCTTCAGTTTCGGCTTAGCGCTTTATTTCACTAAGACATGGAATCAATTTTTCTATTCTTTCTAACATGTGCGATTTGTAAGAAACAAAGTAGGAACGTAAATTTGTCACATGAATTAAGAACTACACTATACGTTTAAAGTATTCGTCATAACAATCATCGAGTTAGAACGAAATAGAAACACCTAAGTTTTCTTGCACCAACCTCAAACCATAAATGACAACAGTTTATAGGTATTCCAGAAGTAATCAACATTTTTAAAGAATTGTTATCGTAAAATTATGATTTTATCTTTTTTATCTATTTATATTCTCAAGTAAGCAAATAATTGTTAGGAATTAGCGAAATAAAAAAATAAAATATGTTTCATTTATGACATTTTATATTCTTTGTGGACTTAAATTACAAAATCTTTTATTGGTAATTTAACCCAAACACGTACGTTGCTTGTACCAACCTCAAACTATAAATGACAACGGATTAAAGGTGTTCCAGAAATAGTAAACATTTTTAGGGAATTATTCTCATAATAGTTATTATGGGCATATAATGCAATAATGTATTCATTAAAATTTTTTGAACAAACGAAGTAAGAATGAAACGGTTTTTATACGTTTTTAATGTAGTTATTTCTTAACAAAACTAATAATGTATAGGAAATTATAGAAAGTAAAGAAAATTACGTACCACAAACTATTCTAGATAACATAGCAAAAGACGTATTTAAAACTAAATACAAACACATTAATAACAAGTTCCCAACATTATTTTCAAAATATATGCAGGTACCCTCATGAAATTTAAACCTTGGACACAACAATTTCTGTAAACAAAAGTTTGCACATTGTGAAGCGGGCTAAAGGGTATCATTTACAATTCTAACAGCAGGTAGTCTCAGCACGGGTTATCTTATAGAAGGACTGTAGAATGAATCATTACACTAAGCACGTTTTAGAAAATAGGTAATTTACGTTGCTTACTTAATTTTTTTCTTTAAAGAATATATTTGAAGGTATCGCTAATTAAACACCATAGCTCGATTAATTATCGAATCAAAATTTTGTTTAGGAAATGTTTACAAAAATAAAATTAGAAATAATTTTGATTTAAAAAATGTCTACAAGCAATAACTTTTAAATTAAATCAAAAACTAAACATGGTTATTTGGGTTGACTGATTATTACTAATCTAACCTACTAATTATTGTAAGTTATTAAAAAAATCATTAAACTCTCTATTCATAATATTTAGTCCTTACAAAATGTATATTTTATGACGTTTAATTTTTTTCTGTAGTTAATATAAAAAGTGAAAATAAAAACTAAGGCAATTCTTATTGTCAACGTATATATTTAGTTTTTTGACAAGAATTTATTACATAATTATAATTAAGATATAATTTAAAGAAAAAAATTAAGTAAGCATACGTAAATTACCTATTCTCTAAAACGTGCTTAGTGTAATGATTCATTCTACAGTCCTTCTATAAGATAACCCCTGCTGAGACAACCTGCTGTTAGAATTGTAAATGATACCCGTAAGCCCGTTTCACAATGTGCTAACTTTTGTTTACAGAAATTGTGGTGTACAAGTTTTAAATTTCATGAGTGTACTTAGTGCGGATATTTGAAATCCTCTTAATGAGTACACAATAAAGTTAATCCTTTTACTGGAAAAATACTGTTGAAGTACTTATAGGTTTATTCTCAGGGTGCAAGAATATTTATACATTAGTCTTTCCAGGCCGTCGAACTGTGTGTACATTAAATCTGCAGAAATGCCTGTAAAATGTTTAAACAAAAAGTGCGACGAACTTGTTAGAAATGTCTATCAATATTTTCTAAGGGAAAAAGACTTGGTCCCCTACGTAATGTTGAGGCTGCAAAAGAACGAACATCAGAAGCACTAAAAATTAGTCTTCCAACGTTAAAACTGATAATAAAAGGGAAGAGAGAAGAAACAAAGAGATCTCGAAAAAAACCGAAAAGCGACATACCGGAGGGTTTACAGTGTACAATCAGGAATATCATTTATAATATGTATGCTGCCAAAAATCTGTAACTTTAAGTATACTGCAAGATATCCTAGAAGAAAAGAAATTATTAACTGCATCTTGATCTACTATCAGAAAAATCTTAAACAACATAGGATTTAAATATAGAAAAGACTGCAACCGAAGAGCACTTTGCGAAAAAACCCATATAGCGGCATTGCGCGTGTCTCATTTAAGAGAGTATGTAAAAAACATGGAATCGGCTTCTCGTCTGCCAGTGGTATTTCTAGATGAAACATGGGTATTTGCGAGAGGATCCCCAAAACGGCCGTGGCAAGACCTTAATATAAAATCAGTAAAAAAACCCTGATCAGTCGTCAACAGGCAAAAGATACATAATTTTACATGCAGGCAGCGTAAACGGATTTGTGGAAAACTGCAGTTTAATATTTTCCGCTAAATCCAAATCTAGCGATTACCATGATAATATGGACGGCGATCTATTCAAAAAGTGGTTAATCGATCAGCTTCTACCAAATTTGCAGGTGCCTTCTTTAATAATAATGGATAACGCTTCATACCATTCGCGCCTTATAGAGAAATCGCCAACCGGAGCGTGGAAAAAATCTGATTTACAAAGTTGGCTGCAAAAAGAAGGCATTTTATTTTCAAATAAGGATTTGAAAATAGATCTGTTACAACTTGCCAAACAACATAAGAAACCAAAACGCTTCGTGACTGACGAAATTATTAAAAAAACACGGACATTACATTCTTAGACTTCCACCATATCACTGCCAATTCAACGCGATCAAAAACATTTGGGGCATTTGCAAATCATACTACGATAAATACATTGGACGTGATGGATATTGTGAAAAAAGTGTACTGAATATGTGGAAAGAATCTTTAAATCAATGTTCCAGCGAAGTGTGGAATAAAACTATTATTCACACAGAAAAACTAATATCCGAGTGGTGGTCTCGAGAATACCTGCTCGACGTAGTTGTGGATCCTCTTATAATTTCTATTAATGGCGATGAAACTAGTGATGATTGTGACTTGGATTTTAAAGACTAAAAAGGGTGAAGTTGTAATTCTGGTTTCGATTTTTTTGTGGTTTTGGTAATAGGCAGACAAAATTTCTATTGGATGTCTTGTATCATGTATTAACCTATTTTTTGTCTTCATTACGTACGTTTCGTTGTTTTTAGCTTAGTTTCATTGATTTTTTTTGTCTTTTTTCGTTTATTTAAAACTAAACAATTTTTTATTAAAATGTGTTATTTTTTGGTTAAATTAACAACAAAACATTTTGTAATTTAATTCCACAAAGAATATAAACTGTCTAAATGAAACATATTTTATTTTTTTATTTCGCTAATTCCTAACAATTATTTGCTTACTTGAGAATATAAATAGATAAAAAAGATAAAATCATAATTTTACGATAACAATTCTTTAAAAGATGTTGATTACTTCTGGAATACCTATAAACTGTTGTCAATTATGGTTTGAGGTTGATGCAAGAAAACTTACGTGTTTGGGTGTTTCTATTTCTTCCTAACTCGATGATTGTTATGACGAATACTTTAAACGTATAGTGTAGTTCTTAATGCATGTGACAAATTTACGTTCCTACTTTAGTTCTTGCAAATTGCACATGTTAGAAAGAATAGGAAACTTGATTCCATGTCTTAGTAAAATAAAGTGCTAAGCCGAAACTGAAAAAGATAAATTTTACCGACTAAACCTCATGACAATTTGCTACTAAAATTAGAGGCGGTCAAAGTGAGGGGGGTAGCTTTAAAATGGTTCAGTAGTTTCCTTGATGGGCGAGAACAGATGGTCCGTGTGTGTCGGTCTGAAAGCGCACCTCTTCCTGTTATTTCCGAAAGTGTCATATCTGCAACTCTCTTCATTATTTTTATCAATGATTTGTTAGAATCAAATTTTAACGGGAAGGTTAGTGCTTTTGCCGATGGCATCGCGTTATTTTATTTCCAAAAAACTACACAATTGTTAAGTAACCAAACTGTCAAAGATTTATGTGTTTTAAAAAACTGGTGTCATTATAATAAAATGCAATGTTGAAAAAATAAAATATGTCAATTTTGATTTCAAAGATTTTAATTTTGATTTAGATTTCCAATTTCATGTTTTTCATTGCAGACAGGATAGATGTAACTGCAAACCTATTGAAAAAGTAGAACACTTTAAGTATCTGGGAGTAATATTTGATTAAAAGTTAACATGGGAGAAGCATGTAAAAAATCTACAGAACTTTCAACAATAAGAAAGTATTATTATTTACGCAAATTTTGTAATGAACATTTATTAAGAGTTTTGTACTTTGCCCTCATAAAGTCTAGATTGCAATATGGAATTACTTCTTGGGGAGAAACTTTCAAGTATCTTATAGAAAGTTTAAGAGTGACACAAAACTATTTTATTAGAATAATTTTATATAAACAAAAAAAAGAAAGTTCAATTCCGCCCTTCCAACAACTAAAAATTTTACCACTACAACATTTATTTGTATTTAAAGTACTTAGGCTTTGCTATCTGAAAAGTGGTAACTTACGAACAATTGATTTAATTTATGGCACTAGAAGTCTTGAAAGTAAAACTTCAACAATCATAAATCAACACTCTTTTCACTACAATGGCCCAAGATTTTTTAATAAATTGCCATATGTAATTAAAATAAGTAATAACTTAAAATTGTTTTCTAAAAAGTTAAAAGTTTTTTTATTTACAATAGATGACTGCAACATGTTTTATACTTAAAGTTTACATTTAATGAAATTGTTTAATTAATTTGATTTTGCTCCTAGCATAACAGTCTGCTATTATTTTTAAAAATATAAATCTTTGTTATTTTGTTTGATATCACAGTATATTTTAAGTTTATTAGTAATCATTAATACACATTAATATAAAAAATAGTTAACATGTGTTGGAGAATGAATAAATAAATTTAAGTTTGCACAGGAGAAAGGTAAGGTTTAAGTAATTAATATGAAATAATGAACTTATATCTATGTTGGCAGATGCTATAGAGCCCTAATTAGTTGCGACAATAATATAAACTTTTAATTGTAGCACTCACTGATTCTGTAATTAATGTAAAAATATAATTATTGTTTTCCTGGCCACAATACTTGTAATAGTGGTCGGTACATTTCAAAGACTTTAAATTGTGAAGAAATTGTATGATTTTAGATTGAAATAAATCATTTATTCATATTGGTTGGTGACGTCTAACCCTTCTATAAGAATATTCCAGATGTTCCCTATTGGATTCAAGTCGGGACTATTAGCTGGCCACCAAAGACGTCGTATACCAACTCCCAGTATTGTAAGATAACTATCACAATGTGCGGACGTGAATTATTATCCATAAAAAAACTCTTGCCAATGAATGGGGCTTACGGAATCATATTCGAGGATGTACTATGCGCTGTCATTATCCCGTTTTCCACAAAGACCAAATCGGTGTTGGCCTCTAAAGGTATACCAGCCCATATCATTACACTGCCTCTATTAAATACAGTTCTCGAAGATATACAACACTGTACAGTTCTCATGGTCTTTGCCACATCTTCTTCCGACCGGATGGTGATCTAGGATCAAACCTAGATTCATCTTGTAAAAATCCGTTCTTCTATTCCTCGTCACCAAAATTCACATACTGTTGTGCAAACTCAAGCTCAATGGGCTGCCGCAATTTCTAGCCTGTAGCTAGTCTTTTAGTACACAGACCTGCACCTTTGAGCCTGTTGGGGCTAAAATCCGACGACCAGGGGCCGTATTCTCGAGTTCGTACGAGTGAATTTCGTATTCGAAATGGTCGGTTTTCGTACGAATTTTGAAAATTAGAATTTTCGAAATGTCGAAAAGGTTTCGCATATGGTTCGTATCGTACGATTTACATCGTATGGTCTTTACTCATTCAAAATGTATACGTAAGTATAAGTAAGTGACGTTTTATTACTTTAGAAATGTTCTTCGTAACTGAAAATTGTTGATATCATTTAAAAATTGTGTATTCGTTGATTTTTATTGATTAGATGTTATTTTTTTTCTTTAAAGAAAGTTTTGTTGGTGTGAAGCAATGGTGTAATTTTATACTCGGTTAAGCGGAATAATTCTTGCCAGCCCTGAAGAGATTTCGTAAGTACACTAATGAAATTTAAAACTTGGACACCACAATTTCTGTAAACAAAAGTTTGCACATTGTGAAGCGGGCTTAAGGGTATCATTTACAATTCTAACAGCAGGTAGTCTCAGCAGGGATTATGTTTTAGAAGGACTGTAGAATGAATCATTACCCTAAGCACGTTTTTAGAAAATAGGTAATTTACGTTGCTTACTTAATTTTTTTTTCTTTAAAGAATAAATTTGAAGGTATCGCTAATTAAACACCATAGCTCGATTAATTATCGAATCAAAATTTTGTTTAGGAAATGTTTACAAAAATAAAATTAGAAATAATTTTGATTTAAAAAACGTCTACAAGCAATAACTTTTAAATTAAATCAAAAACATGGTAACAGCTCCAAGTTATTTTCTCGTATCCAATTGCGCACAACCCGCGAAGTATGAATAGGGGCGTTGTCCTTTAACAACAAAAATACATTATAAAAATGTTAATTCAACAGATCCCGAACTATTTTTGGAGAAAGTATAGTGAAATAAGAATACTTACTTGTTGGAAAATATAATCTTCGTCTGGATAAAACACTTCGACTGAAGGTTTCATAATAGTTTCCAAAATATCTAAATACGCAGCAGAATCAAGACGTCCATCGATAGCCCAACAAACTCCTGGACCCCGCGCGCTAACCCAACCCCACACATTCACAGAAAAATAACCACTTCGTTTTTTAGGACATATGTGATTATTTTCGTAACGAGTTCCTTCCATTCTAAAAACTTTTAGTGGTCCATCGTTGCGGCTATTGAACGTTTTTTCGTCGCTAAAATCACTCGATTCCAAAATTCCAAAGGTTCGTTCACATATCGCCTTGCAAATTCCAGACGACGTCTCATATTTTCGTCACTGAGAACTTCTTTCGCAGCAGCATTATACTTCTTTATTCCCATCTCCTTTAATCTTTTTGTGCAGTTATACGGCATCCGGGAAAATGTGTATCTGCTATAGCCCTGGAGTATGTAGCAAATGGTTGTTCTGTTACGTAATGAAACAACTCGAGATCTTGAGCACGTGTAGATACTTTAGGTCTACCACTTTCGATGGCTCTTTCCAAAGTGTGTTCAAGATTCCATTTTACTCGGTAATGCCCTACGGTGCTTTTTGGTATATCTAACATACGTGAAATTTCACGCACGCTACGGCCCGCCGCTAATTCCGAAACAATCCGCGCTTTCAAATCAGCACCGAGATGAGGTGGCATTTTCACAACACTTGAAATTTTAAACTAAAATGGAATTTACATTTCTTACTTTATTTATTGGTTCACACTACCCCTTCTCAAACAGTAGGTAATTGTTTATTTATTACATACTTCTAATGACCAATGTAACAACCCTTAGAGCAATATGACTCAAAGGAAGTAAATTAAACAAGCAAGGATATTCTATTGTTATTGAAACTTATTCATAAAGTAAAAGCCATTTCCTTATAATGCTAATGGACAGGATTTTCTTTTAAGTATTAAGATTACAATAGAGGACTTATAAACTTTCGAAAATATCTAATTATAAATATTTACACTGCAATTGCGCTTTTTCCTTAATAATTTCTTAGCAATAACATACACGTTCTTGGTTTTAAGTTGTCATAAATTTGATATGATATAAATTTGTGTTTCTAATATTACATCACAAACTAATCTTTATTCGCCAAAAAATTGTTGCTTAAGTTGTAAAGCTTCGTACACACCTGAACAACAAACCGAGCAACAAACATAACAACGAACCGAAAGTCAAACAGAACGACAAACGATCTTTTTATGATTTCCACAATCCGAACAACAAACGGAACGTTTGTGCTGTTCCCATAATTATTTTCAATAGTTTTCAGTTCATATATATTTATTATTGAGAAGAAAATTGCGGAAAACAAGAGGATAGAGCCAACCAAATTTTTACGCACAGGTTGTGCGCAACTGGATACAAGCAAATAACTTGGAGCTGTTACCCTAGCCAGCAAAAAGCCCAGATTTTAACATTATCGAAAATGTTTGGGCTCGAATACTTGCTGTTATCCGAAGACAACAAGGGCCAAATTTTATACCAGTAAACCGTAATGCACTAATTGCAGCCATTGATACCTTGATAGCGTCAATGAGCAGACGCCTCCAAGAATGTATTAATAATAATGGAGGTCACACCCATTATTGATTTCTTATATTTATTTATATAGTAATACCTTTATTTAAAAAAAAACGTTTTCATTTAATTTTAAACTATAACTTGGTATCTTAATTATAATTATGTAATAAATTCTTGTCAAAAAACTAAATATATACGTTGACAATAAGAATTGCCTTAGTTTTTATTTTCACTTTTTATATTAACTACAGAAAAAATGAAACGTCATAAAATATACATTTTGTAAGGACTAAATATTATGAATAGAGAGTTTAATGATTTTTTTTAATAACTTACAATAATTAGTAGGTTAGATTTATTTAAAAATAAGTAATAATCAGTCAACCCAAATAACCATGTTTAGTTTTTGATTTAATTTAAAAGTTATTGCTTGTAGACGTTTTTAAATCAAAATTATTTCTAATTTTATTTTGTAAACATTTCCTAAACAAAATTTTGATTCGATAATTAATCGAGCTATGGTGTTTAATTAGCGATACCTTCAAATATATTCTTTAAAGAAAAAAATTAAGTAAGCAACGTAAATTACGTATTTTCTAAAACGTGCTTAGTGTAATGATTCATTCTACAGTCCTTCTATAAGATAACCCCTGCTAAAACTACCTGCTGTTAGAATTGTAAATGATACCCTTAAGCCCGCTTCACAATGTGCAAACTTTTGTTTACAGAAAATGTGGTGTCCAAGTTTTAAATTTCATGAGTGTACCTCCTTGGCCAATTCCTCGGAAGCTTCAAAAATTTTCTGTGGACAAGTCTATACACAGCAAGACGGCGTTTAATTTTTGGATTTGTTCCTAGAGTTAGTACAACTTGAATATTTAATTATTTGAAATCGTATTATTTTGACTAATACATCTTCAGCTTTGGAAGGTAGTGACGTGGAAGCTCCTGAATTTAAATTTCTGGTGGATTCTACATTTAGATAATCATTAAATCCATCGATTGGTGGAATGTTCAGTAAATTAACATTCAACCTGCGATTCCATCACATTCTCATGCCCATAAATCGCCGTTGACCGAATATTTGAAATTTTTTCTTTTCATTTAGAGTAATTTCTGAAAAGGGTCTTCTTTGTTGCTTAAAGCAATAAATTGAGCAACAATTACATATTGCATGATACACATACAAGCAAAACACGTCTACATATATTCGTCGAACAGGTTGAAAAAAAAACACAGTATAAATAAAATACAACTTGATAAGTAAAATTATGATTGGCATCCCATAGTGCGTGAAAACGACTTAACGCTAATTTTACCCCAAAATGTTCAATATTATTTTTAATTTTTCTTTTAAGACATATTACATTAGTTGATTTGACCGAGTTAAAATCTCACAATAGAAATTGAGTAGGTACTTTAAATTTAAGTAATTATTGAGATGTTCAAAATTTTTTGAGCGGTAGTGTGCAATATGATTGAGCTATATAAATTAAAATTAAATGAAAACTAGATTAATAAAGAAA
Source organism: Abscondita cerata (assembly GCA_030710515.1). Classification (NCBI taxonomy): domain Eukaryota; kingdom Metazoa; phylum Arthropoda; class Insecta; order Coleoptera; family Lampyridae; genus Abscondita; species Abscondita cerata. The sequence goes on along the minus strand of JALBCR010002611.1, from coordinate 67,674 downwards.
TGAAAAACAAAGAAAGAGGAAATGGACAAAAGGACAATAGAACAAACTTAATAATTTATGAAATTCAGGAAACAGACAATGAATAATTCCAAATAGTTCAAAACAAAAAGTACAAGAAGTAGTATGAGACCTTCGTTGGTATTTTCGTTTTAAAATACTCAAAGAGTCTCTATGTTGCATAATGAAACTGCATTGCATTTCCGTCAAAAGGAAATACTGGGTTTCGTTTTGTGCGTACGTCACTTTGCTCAATTTCCTTATCTTGCAGCTGAAGTCAAATTGTTGGCTTTACATTGAGACAAAATTTCTGCTATATCATTATATTTTCTTAAAGAAGTTCGAATTTTTCGTTGTCAAAAAGTTCTGTGGGCCTCTCGTGCAGTGGTGCATAAAAGACAAACCTTGTGCCGTTTTCGAGTCAGTGCGCGTTAAGTGTTTGCAGAACTCACTTACGTAATGGAACAGGAAAAAAATTTCTGGTTTTGAAGATTGGATAAGAGTCTTTCTCCCCGCTTCAAAATTGCGAATAATAGAATTTCTTTCGCGTACTGCAGTTTTATAAAAGTTCCCGTATTATAATTGCAATTACTAAAAAGAATGTAACGGTTGCAGTTCACAAATAATAATAGATAAAAATAAAGTGACGGCTCTAGCGATGCAACCTAGAAAAGAAAGAACACTAAAATATTGGGCTCGAAGTAGCGTACTAAATGCTTGGAAGATCCCGTATTTATAAGCGTTAGCACAGCAGTGTCCGGCTAAGTCGGTGAGATGGGGAAGGTCCTTAGAAGAACTAAAAGAAATAACTGCTGAGTAACGTGGCGCCACCTGCTGGGTAACGGAGAGAAATAAAACCGATCAACAGGAATTCACTTGGTTTTACTTAGAGTCTAACACGCTACAACAAACACAAATTTAAGAGAGGCCAAAAGACACATAAATATAGCACATACAATTTAAAATATTAGGAGTATCTAGTAGAAATGTCGTCGCATGAAACTATCGTGCATTAGCAATAACCCAAAATTATAGTCCGCGTTCAAGTGTGCAGTAATTCAGTTAAGTTCTTCGTTTATTAACCCCAAGATAGAAATAGCGTACCAATTTAAGATTGGTGATTAAGAAACTTGACGTACACTCGTCACGTACACGCGGTGACTTAAAAACTAATAGTACACTCGTTCTAATACGAAATGCAACTTCCGCCAATCCAAAAGGCCTTTTGTTTTAGCTTACCCCGCGACACTCTAAAGGAGTTAGTGCCAACAACAACTAGCGTGGGTATATGGAGGCTACCCCGAATAACAATTGTCTTAAATGCTAAATGTATAACCGCTTGATGTCACGTGTACTTAAGTTTCGAACGCGTGCAAATATGAATTGCTTCCTTAAAACGATAACTTAGCTGTATATTGTTGTACGCAGTTTTGACAAGGAAGGTCCTTGCTAACGAACAGCCAGTCGACAGCCACCCGAAGATCCGTATGATTTCGTGGGGAAGAAATAGAAGAACTAACTCTAGGAGTAGAAAGTTGGCTTGGTGAATAGCAGGTGCACCGCGTGCTTGACCCCCAACCGCTGAAGGATATTCGGCCGTGTGTCTCCGAGGTCGGTGACCGCACGAACGTAGGCACGTTTTGTGTCACAATAGGGATTCTAATTGCTCGTTCCAGCATCCCGAAGAATTATCCAGACAGTCAATTGTGAGAAGGATATGAGGTCCAGACACGTGGGCGTAAATTGGTCGGATTATATTTCCACACTAATTTATTGTGCAATTATTGAAGCCACATAGCAAATTTAGATGTAGTTTTTAGCTTCGTGCAGCACGGCCAATCGCCCAAGAAAAAGAGTAAGTTTTTCAAGATGTCGACCCGTCGCTTCGAGTAGAACTCCGAAATTTTGATTAACCAATAGGAAAATTCGGTTCAATGTGCGGTAAATTTGATTCTTGTCGCAACGCGCAACTTGAAAATTTTGAACCGTAACAAGAATTTACGTAACGACTTGACAGTTCTTGGCGTTTATCCAAAAAAATTTATCATAATGACCCGCCGATTTTGGCGTTTATCAGAAAGAATTATTTTGATCTTTACGTCTTTGATTACATCGTCCTCTTCCGAAATATAGCACCGTTCTGTCGCCTCCACGACCTCGTAGCTGCAGCCCTGCTGTTACAACAGAAGCGAGTCCATCAGGTATTTATTTACTTTATTTCAATAAATATGTGAACATTATCGAAACTAAGAATGGCTTAGAAATACGTGTAAAATTTTAAACTGTCGCGGTATGTTTTCGTATTTATGCGTATGTTTTCATTATGTGTTTTATTACAAGTTGAATATTGACCTTCTACGCGTTTTCATTCATTAAGTGACCATTTTGTTAGTGTAAACTTAATCTCATATCGCTAGACGCGCAGGATCAGATTTTATTATGTTTGATTTAATTTGTTTTAAATTTAAAAATGTAATACAGATTTAATTTAATGTAATTAGTAAGTGTCTATCAATAAAAATTAGCGATTACGTAATCAAGCAGATTTCCATTTAATAATATTAAACAAATATATTTATCCTATTTATTTGTTAGTTGTTATTATGTTTTAAATGCAATAAATCTTGTTAATGTCACATCGTAACGACTCGTTTTAATTTAAGTTTGATTTTGTGAAGGTAGTGTAACTTTTACAGCTTCCGGTGAACAAGGGCTGGAAGCTATTTTACGTCGTGACCTTGTTTGGCGCCCACTTCAATTCGACGTTTTTTTCACCAAAGCAAAATCATCTCGCATACCACCCCTTCCCGCTAAGCAACGGTGCTACGTTTTAATTCAAAATTGCCGTTAACTTATTTTTGCATGTAACAAGTAATCAAACAGAAGTACAAATAAAAGGAAAAGTTATTAAAGAAAGCTATTTAGAAGCACGAAAGAGAATAATACTAAATAAATTTGTCGAATGAAAATAAACAAACAGAAATTCGGAAATGTACTAGTAAAAACTCAAGAGTTAAGTGATCATATGAAAAAATAAGAAAACTAGGAAACAACCCAAAATTAATTATAGTCAGATGAATATAACAATGGAATTCAAGCAGAAAGCAGAAAATAACAATAAGGCAAGAATTGCAGATATAAAGAAGGCAAACAGAGGAAATTCTTAAAGTGACACAAAATACATTTGTTAGGGCGAACGTATGAAGTAATATAGCGTCGTGATGTTCGGATGATTATGCATGCAGCTAAAATTTTCAAGCTTTCATAAATCATACATAAAATAGTAACAAGCTCTCTATGGTGTTCCTAGAAAATAAAAAAAGACGCAAATTGCTGTGGCAAATAAAAAACAAAAAACCCTAATACTAGCGCAATGAAAAAGGCTGAAGAAAAACCAAAAGAAGAAAAATTAAAGTGATGATAATACAGAAAACTACAAAGAATCTGTCGTCAAAACTTTGTGAAATGGAACCGCAAAACTTATCCAGGAAAAATATTTCAGAGATTATAATAGAAAAATTAATTCCTTCACTGATATCGAATTTAAGACTGCACGAGACGCGCATAATTGTAAACGTCGAGAACTTCAACATATCCCGGAAAAGAAAAAATCATCTTCTGCAGCTCTCAGGAAGGAAGAAATAGAACAAATGATGCAGCATGGGACGAAAATACTCCAAATGACTTACAAAGAAAATTGTATCACACTGCTAGCTACAAACTCGCTTGGAGAGGCGGAGAAGCGACAAAAGCATTGGTGCAATATTATAGAGAAGAAATAGATCATTGTGGAAATGAACCTGGAAGGATAGAATATAATCCAATAATTTCTAAAACAGCACAAGGTGGATCGCGCAGGTTAACTGATAGCAAATTTTTAACGCCAAATAAAAATGACACTGACAAATGTCCGATACGTCTTTTTCATAAATTAATCTCAAAAAGAAGTGAACATATTCAAACTGATCGTTTATTTTTGGCACCAAATCCATATTGGCAAGAATCTTTATCCAAGGGGTGGTATAAAAATCTCCCGTTAGGACAAAACGAAACAGGAAAATGAACAAAACAGGCGGCCCAAAAGATTGATTTGAATCCTAACAAGATAAAAATTACCAACCATTCAAATCGTTCTTTCGCTGTAACACAACTAGCTAAAAGTGGAGTAGGTGAGCAGCAGTTGTTAAAATAACAGGACACTCATCTGGAAGCTGCATCAAACCCTATCTTCAACTTAACGAAGAGCATCACGCAACCGTAATCAACAACTTAAGAAGACATACTGTTTCGTCCTCTTCATCTCAAGGAAATTGTACAATTACTTACACTAATTGCACCGTTAATTACAACAATTTGCGACATAGTTTAAAAAATAACCACGCCGAATTACATTTGTGGTTATAACTTTTATTGCTAATTTTGACTAGATTACCACTCATCTTTGTTGCTATTAGGAAATCCCACGAGTGGACGAAGTTTCCATGGCAACAAAGATTCGTGAATCTAGTCAAAATTTACCAAAATTATCACCACTTATGTAATTACTATTGAAAATCATACCGAGGAACAAAAAGGGTTTAGAAAAGGTTAACCCCAATACAAAAAAGAAAAAAAGGGGTACAAAAATATATAAAACGAAGATATGGCCAATAGCATCATACATATAGGTACAGCAGAATGACAAACAAAGAAGAAGAGAAACTCCGAATAATAAAGAAATAAGCGAAAACGATTTAAAATTATTTAATGAATTATAAAATCAAAAACCTAATAAATATAAACTAGATGCTTCAAAAATCAGATAATTTGCGCACATATTATAAGTAAGTAAAAACAAAACCACTCCACAAAGCGAGTTATCAAAAGTAATAGACCAAAAGGTATACATAATAGGAATGGAAGAATTAATTAAAAAAATCAGAAATATAGAAATTAGAATCTGAGAAACAATAGCATGAGAAGAAAAATGTTCACAGAACCAAAACACGCCAGGACATATAAGAAAGAAAAAATTTATAACTTTAATCAAATATTTAGATTTTTATATTAAAACCCACATTTTTCCAACATGACATACATAATTGAGTTTTTAAATTTTAATCGGAAAAACTGAGAAAAAAATTGTCTTTTTCTCATTTAAAATTCTGGAAAATTAGTAAAAATATTATGTATTAATTAATCATTGTGATAGGTTGGAAACCCTATTTTTTTGGCCTGTCAAGAAAATTTCTTCGAAAATTGCATGACTTTGTAGAAGAACCAATCAAAATTTAGCATTTAAAACGATTATCATAACACACAAAAATTTCGAATTTTTTTGACAACTTACTCGTTAACTAAAATTAAAAGATGGAATTTTTTTGGGGTCTTTAAATTCGTTTAAATGAAAGATTTATTTAGTTTAATTAACAAATTTAATAGGATCTATTGCATAATTTTATTTATTACAAAACAAACAAAACACAAATATTTTAAAATGATGTAATGATTATGCAACATGCACGTTTAAAAAAAATCCAACTTAATTCTAATAATATTTTACATTGATTATGATTTTACGTATTTATAAATTTAAAACTAACTTTTGACGCTTGTTGAAATTTTGTCGAATTAGGAAACCTTCACATTTTCTCTACGTTCTCTCCGTACTCCAAATTTTTCGTGTTATCTTTCAAATAACTTTTGGTTATAAATGTTCATTACGGTTCCACGCTTTAATTCCTGAATGTATTTCGGTGATTTTAATTTTTGATGTTTTTCGACAACTCACTTTGTCTTTCATTCACGTTGATTCTTTTAGTTTCTTTCATCTTCACCCATTAAAAATTATCTACCGAGTCTTTTCATTATTTTTCATGTTGACTTGTCAAACACCAAACTGCAAGTTTTTAATTACATCTTGGGCCGTCCGATTTTATTGACTCTGCACTTGAATTAATGTTTCCATCCTTGACCGTAGGTTCGTTTTCACTTACAGTTTTTCACACCTGCACTGATAATTTAATTTATCACTTTATATTTAATTTCGCAAACCTTGCGTCTTTGTTTACTTCAAAAAATACCTTTTACATCCCACACATTCACCACTTTTAAATCCTTATCTAAATAAACAACCATTTATTGCAACTAAACGAACGTATTATTTACACAACTAAATTTAATTTTTTTCTTTTAATTATAGGTCGGTTTTAAAAATCTTAAACTTTAATTACCTTACATTTACGTTTGATTTGAATAGAAACATCCATTATAAATTCAATATTGATCAAATTTCGACTTTGAAATATTTTTTATTATTTAAAATAACTTTTTCAGTGCAATACATGCCAATAGGTGCAACTTTATAGTATCTACTGATTAAATGCCCGTCAATTGACAGGCAAATTTAATGCATGAATTTAATAATGCTAGACTTTTTAATTTTTTTTATTTTAATAGAATTCAATGGTGAAGAACAAACTTAAAAATGTTGAGTGAACTTGTATATTTACGAAATTCAGTGTATAAATAATAAAAACTGCAAAACAAAAAAACTTTTAAATAGAGACTCTACCCACGCCCCTGAATGGAAAATTCCGGTTTTTGGATTTTTCCTGTTGGTTTGAAGGCAAGACCCATCGGCATGCCGAATTTCAAGTCTCTACGACGTCTGGAAGTACTCGTTAATTACGGAGACAGACATGAAAAAAATAGGTGCTTTATTATATAGGATATTTTAGTCAAAATTTTATAATATTTTATCAATTGCTAGAAAAGGTATGATAAAAAATATTGATGTAGTAAGTAATACGCTATGGTTAAAATTATTGATGCATATGGTATTCCACAAAAAAAACAAATCATGGAACTGTCTAGAAAATATTAATAATTACAAAATTACAAACTAAAATTGTGTTACAAAACACAAGAGTACGGGGGCCGTGAGATGTACATACTGACTTCACCACAACGACACCTGGTAACCGACATTTTCAAAATGGTGCGTATTTGATGTGTTTCCGCAATAAACAAGGTCTGCGTAGTAATAAAATGTCGGACTTCCCCATTTTTTATGTAAAATTGTTCATCTAATTGGGTTCAACTGATTATTTTATTTTGTGTTAATTCCATTTCACTTAACAATTAATGTTAAATATAATACAATGCTTATCAATTACGTTTATCGGTCCAATAACGAAAATAATTACAACCATTTTCAGTACATAAAGAAGATATGAGCTAATAAATTGCAAATACACAACCACCTACATAAACGCAGTTCACCTAATTGAGGTCCATACAATGCAGCTCAACCGTGGACCCGTAAAATTCAAAGAAAAAAGCTAGAGTAGATCAGGCATGTACAGGGTGGACCGATTTCGATGGGATTGCAGGGTATTTCGGTAACTATTACTGTTAGAACAAAACTGTTCACGTGGGTTTTAGGGCAACTTTTTTAAGACAAATTAAACAGCAAAAACAAAAAAGTTGCTATCTTTTTTAATTTTTGGTGCAGAGACCAAAATTGAATTTTTCCAGATTCCATATCTCATCTGTTGATAAAAATTCAGAAAAAAGTAAAGACATTTCTTGTGCAGTTTTTAGCGTAGAATTTTTAACTTTGGTCACCAATAGTCGAGATGCCATACAAACTTAGTTTTTTTTAAATGGAAACCATAGTCGACTTTGACTTCATTAAAATCATTATTCTGTAAGGTTTTCAACAGTATGTAGTTTTTAGAGATTATTTTAGAAAATTAAGAAATTACAAGCGAATTTGTTAGTTTGCACTTTTAAGTAGGCGATGCAATAATTTAAAACAATCAAACACAGCACATCTGTCAAAACAAGCAAGTAATAGCCTGCAATCCCATCGAAATCGGTCCACCCTGTACAGCTAAGAAAACAAAAAGTAGGACACCTTAGTTCTACTTTAAAGATTATTAACTCTGACCTTCCTACATTATTTACAATTTAACAAAGAATACGTTGCACAGTTCAGGTAAACTTCATCTATCCATATAATTCTTTTCTTGAATTCAATCCTGCCCGGGAGGTTACTACTTCACGTTCGTCAGATTTTATTTTTATTTTGACCGTATTTTTTGTTTTTAATTTTTTGACTTTTCAATAATTCGTCTATATTTCGCTTCTAACATTTTTTCGATTTCTTAATTACGCAATAACAGTGTAACTAATTTTAACAAAAAGAAAAAAATTCTACGTTTCTTTAAAATTATGAGTTATTGTACAAAACTAAAAATGCATTCAATTTACTTAATACGTAATAAGTAACTAAATTAACTCGGTAGTTATCAAAAAAAAACATTTTTAATATAAAAGTATAACCCTATAAATTCTTGTATTTTTGATAATAAGGGAGCTATCAACCCACGGGGTGGAATACGTAATAAGACTAATCAAAGTTAAAATGGAGATGTACGTTAAGCTCATATTTAAATAAAATACTTGTTTATGTTTAGTTCTTTACTGTTTTAATGATTTCTTTCCCAAATTTTTCAATTATGTTTATTTTTCTTAATTTTTAGTTATTTCAAAATGTGCATTAGATTTTCTAATCATGTCCCACGTGACCAAATGCCCCACGCAACCAAATGCATTTTTTCAGCTTCCCCAGGTAATAATGTTTGAACAGGCCGATATTTGTACGGTACGTATTTATTTTTTTTAAATTCGTCATATCGTAATTAAACTTATACCAATCTCTCTTACCAAATCTCTTTTAGATGTTTCTTTATGTTTTTCGAAATAAACCAACACATTAATTTCGGTGTTTTCATTTATGATAAATTGTTTGCTTCGAACTGTCTTTTTGAAGGCAGGGTCGTCACTCCTAAATTTTCAATACAATATTAAACAAGCATTTACCGCAAAACTCCACATCGCCCCGATAAGCGAAAATAAAATTACGTTTTAGAAAAAATGGTTCAAACAAAAGCTATAGACAATAAAATTTCGAACAAGTTTTTCTTTAAAACAAAAATGTGTAAAAAAAAATTCGAAAATCTGTGTTAAGGGCCATATTGGCTACATAGATTATGCCCAAAATCTAATCAGATCTTCGAAACTATAAATAATCCTTGTACAAAGTTTCATAAAAACCGGAGGGCTAGTTTTCTTGATATCTTATTTAATACATACGGACGGACAGCGGGCCAGTCGTCGGTCATAAATTTTTTTTTGCTTCATTATAACGTACTAACTCTACTTCGTCAAAAATAGTGAAAAAAAAGGAATGTAAAATTTTCGGTTTGGAAACCGTCACATACCTCCCCATCTTATTTCGTAAGATGTGGAGTAAAAATATCTTCTATTGGGCATATAACGTTCGGGAAATTTATACCTGTATTCTTGCTAGGCTCGGGTTGATTTTTTTTCTATATAAAAGATATGTTTCCAACATACCGCATTTTTCTAGATGAGTGAAAGGCATTTTGAAATGTAACAAACATAAATTACCAGTTAATATTGACTTAAAAAAATTACACTTGTAATTTTTTCACAGTATTATTGGAAATAAACAACTCGACAATAATCATATGTCAAACAATTTCAATTGTGCAAATATTCATTAGATTACTTGGCCTGCTACAATAAAACTTCAATTAAAATTGAGTCCCATAGACTTCTCGAATGAAATCAATATGTCGTTATAACAGGTTATTTTTAACTTTTGACAAATTATGAATATGTGTTCAATTTAAAAAATACATTTTGCTCATTTTTGCTTAAACGGCAAATTAAATTATTTTTTGTTTTTACCATTTTCATCAGTAGAAAAAATACTACTAGTTTGCTAATTTAGCCGCCCTAGAATTTACTATAATAACAGTTAGCAATAGTGCCGACTTGAAATAAAACACGCTGTAGATACCTAACGTTTTAATAAAGTTTATAGCGTTACATAGTTTCACTTCCAAAATGGTGTAGGTTTATTATTTGAATAACGTTCCAATTTCAATTTTCACTCCATAATAATGATAATAATAATAATTTTAAATAAAATTTAGACAATCGCACCAATAATTTGAAGTCTCATCTTTATTAGTTATAATAATTATAGTATTTTATTAAATTCTCCAAATGCGCAAATTTCCTTTCAATATAATTACCCTAATTTAACACGTTGCATTTCCAAGCAATAATTTCAGAAAATAAAATAGCAATGTATTTGAATACCTTCAGTACTAATTACTGTCATTGAGAACTGTTCCCATTGTAACAGTCGATATTATAATGGAACTTGGAACAACTACATTAGAACAGCCGTTAACTCTAAAAGGGTTAAATTAAATTATTTGCTTAAAAATTTAGTAATTTGGTATTGATCAATGTTTTAATTAAACCACATGCCTAAAACCTTTAATGTAAGAAAACTATTAAAAGAAATTTTAAAACAACGCATAAACTAGGGTGGCTACATTATACATATGGAAAAATTTTTTATTATTGTTTTTTTGAAAAAAAGTTATTCTTGATCAAAAGTTCTGCATGGTCCAAATGCAACCATCAGATACCAATATTTAAGCCGTAGACAAGGTTTGTCAAAAAATATAAATTTTGATCAAGAGTAAGGTAGCATTATTTTTTACCAACAGAAGAATGTTATAATAAAAAGTTTTTTAGACGGCTTGTCACGAAAGTGACACTTATCAAAGTAGCAACATGAGATCGAAACTTCAAAATATCACTGACCAGTGTGGAAATAATTCATATCATTCACGGTGACGAATTTTTAACGGCCGAAGTGATTGTTTTAGCAACTTTCATTTTGTACCCAATAGACTCTGCTATGGTTACACCACTGATGAAGAATCCCATCCACCGTGGGGTTTCAGATCTTCAATCGTAGTCACCAGCATCTACAAAAATGGTGGAAGATGATCGCCTCATACTGTGGCTCGTGTAAGATACGGGTTCCTCTAAACCAAGGTGCGTAGCAATCAATTTTGGGATGCTTGCTACCTATCTTGTTGATTACAACGGGCTGTTTAGTGCATTTGGCTTGCTAATAATTAAAAAAAAAGCGACGTTCAGACGTATTTGGTGGTCGAAGAGCAGCATATTTGCGATAGATACCGTAAATATAAGTACCTATAAACAAGTAACTCGCACTTTTATTTTGAAGTCGCCATAATAGAAAGAGCTACAACTGTGGAAAAATAACAAAACTACTTCAATTCAGCATATGAAAAGGTTAACCTAAAATACATGACAACTGTCAGTGTTAACCTAAAATGCATAACACATATCTTGTATATCTTCCACTTCCACTCGTCACGTGAGATTTTAGTGTCCTTCAGTGTTCTCTTTATAGTGTTCCGGCTTCATCTTTCGGTATAGAGCGATATACCGTTACTCATCTAGATACTTATATTTAGTCTAAGATACAAAATACGAAAAAGTAAATAATTTATTAAAGGCAAAGAACACAAAAAAGTAGAAACGATGAAGTTAGGTTATGTTACATATTTATAAATGTGTGGTTAGTTCACATAACGGTGTTTTGTAAAGGTGCATTCACAGTGGCATTTATTCTCTAGAACTATTAAAGTATATAATTTTATTCAAAGTACAAAGTACGGTCGACGGAAAAGTTTTTTCTAACTTGTAAATTAAATGGCGATTAACAATCTCAACATTTGATTTTGAAACTTTCAACAGCATTTGATTTGAATAATAATTATTTATACAAATTGAATTAGTTTTAAAATATTTAAAACATTTGAAATTAGGATATCAACTAGGTAGGTACTCTACCAACCTATCTTCACAACAAAAAAAAACACTAGATGAAATATTAACATTTATTTCTTGAAGTAGGTATTTGAAGTAAATTTTTGCGAAATAGAAAAAATAGTATGAAAACACGTGTCACAAATACTTTTTATCGCATTCTGAAAATTGCAGGCCCTCTTTCGGTCTCCAAACTTTGTCTTCGTGCAACAAAAAGTGTTGTTGTGAAAATTGTTTTTCAATATACTATTCCATGCTGCTTTGATTGGGAACCATTATGTTTTTTTGGGATGCCAAAAATACATTTCTTTATGTGTCTTTAACATTCGTTCATTCGTTTTACACTTTTGTTTTATTTTTGCATTTTTTATTTAATTCTTGTTCCTAGGCTTGTTTTTTTTTAATCAAAAAACTCAAAATAATAATACTAACGTAGAAATCTATTTTTAAAAGTAAAGATCTACCACTTCTGTGGTTTCAAAACAGCGGGAAAATAGTATTGATTCAATGCTCTCACTCACATTCTTTGTTTTGCTCGACATTCGTTAAATATTTTTTTTCTCCCAAAATGAAGCAACAAAATCTGAACGGCAAGTGGAAAAAACAAAATCAGGTTCTAACCACAATTCATCTTTGCTCGAAAAAAAATTGTAGGAAAGAAAGAATTTCCGTTAACATATTTTTTTCTTCTGGAGACATAAGTATTTTTTTAAAACGTCACAGATTGCTTTGTTCCTTATCCAAACGTATAACAATCCAAAAAAAAAGTTCAAAAATAAGTCCTACATCCAAATACAAAACTATATAAGCTATTAAATATTAATGAAAGAAAATAACAAGAGACAATTAAAGAATAAGTAAAGAAAATAAATGGAAATAATGAAGAAAATGGTTTTAACATCGAGGGAAGAAAGCAGTTCATGCGTCCGATGGAGGAAGCAATGCGCGGAAATAAGTAAAATTTCGCTTAATGTTACAGGTTAGCCTTATAAAATTTTGTAAATAAATTAATGTTTGCGTTAAATATAAATAAAATTATTCAGTAGATTTATGGTAAAGATAGTTGCAAGTAATAAAAAATAGGGTTTTATAATAGCTATTTATGTAATCAGTGACGAAACGCCTGATTTTTTGTACAAGTTACAAAAAATCATATTTCGTTACGTGTTACATACAAGATTTTTTCTAATTTTGATAAAAACAGAGTAAACGTTAAATTGAACGTACAATATGTAGTACATAATAAAAAAAAATTGTATGTTATGCGTTTTTGTATTTAAAGATATGCTATGGATGAAATAAATTATTGTTAAATTAATTTAATATTTCAATTAAAAACGTACCCAAACCTGAGATTAAGAGTGTGTTAAAAGTTTGAAGCTAAATTTATAATCTCATGCTAAACAAAAAGAATTGTTTATTAAAAGCACATTAACAATCCATCGCAATATATATCTAGGTCAAAAAATAAGTATTAAAGAACTACAAAAGAGCTGATCAGAAAAGGCGAGTTAGGTTGGCGTGGACAGCATATGAGAAACTAAGTCACATTCTAAAAAACAAATACATTACTATAGCCATGAAGGTAAAGTTATTGGAACAATGTGTTTTCCCAGTGCTAACGTATGGCACCGAAACATGGGCATTTACAAAGAAAATTATACACAAATTTCAAGTGACACAACGGTATATGGAAAGAGCTATACTTAATATCACATTAAAAGATAAAAAATCCATTGACTGGATCAGAGGCAAAACAAAAATGAAAGATATAGCAGAGGCACTGGCAAAAAAACAAATGAAGATAGGCAGATCACTTAGCTCGTATGAATACAGGAGAAGTGTCGGACGCCCTTTAATGCGATGGTACGAAAACCTAAAAAAGTAAATGCATCTCTCTTATAGAGAAAGATGAGCTCTTTCTAATGGTTGTTGAACTAAGACGGTATCAGGCGTCCCACCTGAGATATTGGAGTCTAAAATAGACTAAATTTAAAAAAATTTTTTTTGATCAGATTGACTATAATGTATCTCTAAAAGTTTGCTATACTTAAGGATAAAATTTCCAGGGTTTGATTACATCTATGAAAGAAACATCCACAAGAAAAAGTACCTCATATAAGACATTTTCCTGAAATATATAGTTACTTGACATTTATCTAATTTTTGTAGCGACAACATTTTTATAAATATTTTATCAACTAGGTAGAGAGAGTAGACAAGTATAGATACTTAAGTTATGAGATATGATAACAAAGTAGGACAAGTATGGGGGTTAGGGGAAAGGATATTTGGTAAAGATATAGAGAAAGGGAGATGGATGTTTGAAAAGTTGGTAAGAAGTGTGGTACTGTATGGAGCGGAGATTTGGGATTGGAGGGAATGGCAGGAGCTGGAGAAGATACAAGAGAAATACTGGAAGTGGACGTTAGGACTAGAGAAGGAGACACCGGGGTATATAGTGGAAGAAGAGCTAGAAATAGAAAAAATAAGGATACAAGCAGGAAGAATTGCAGTAAGGTATGAAGAAAAAATGGGAAGTAGGAAGGAAAATGAAATACTATACGAATGTCGGAAAGAGATCGAGGCACAGAAGGTAAAATATGAGGAAGAAGAAAGAAGAAAAAAATTAAAGAGTGGGATACGCGAGAGAAGAGATAAAAAGATTAAGAGAGGAGGGGGAGAAGATGGAAGAGAAAATAAATGCAAGAGATAAAGATACTCAGAAGCAGGAAAGAAGGGCAAAAATAAAGGAAGGAAAATATAACGAGAAATACATAAAAATAATGACAGACAAGACACCAAGGTACATAACAGAGGAAAAGGAATGAATGAAATAAGAATGATTGCAAGGTTCAGAATGGGTAATGAAGAAAATGAAAATAAATATTGGATGAGTGTTGAGGAGAGATTATGCAGGTTGTGTGAGGATGAATGGGAAAATATAATACATATAAAAGAGGGATGCAGGGAAACAAGACACGAGGAAAAGGAAAACAATGGATGAGGGAAGAGGAGGAAAGTGATGGAGGAGAGGAAAAGAAAAAATACTGAAAGTTTAGAGAAGAGAGGGATGGGATATGAGATGAAATATTAAGTTGTTTTTTATTTTTTGGTATTGTAAATTTAAAAAAAAAGGGGGAAAAACTGAATCTTTTGTTATAAAATTTTAAGACAAAATAAATATTGAATTGAATTATCAACTTTGAGCCCCGGGTGTGCTGAATATAACTACTTGTATAACTTCATACATTTAGGAGTTGTACCGTCCTAAAAGTTAAACAGATACAGAAATTTTCAGAACACTCAGCCCTTTTATTTCTTCTACAGTAGGATGTCAAACATGACAAAATATATTATTGAATCCGGTCAAGAATTTTACCCTTTTTTTCAAAGGGCTCATGTTACCCAAAAATTGCATATTGGGAGTTGAAATTTTACGTCTGTTTGAGTTTCGTTGTGAAGAATTACCCCCTCCACATTTTGACTGGTCAAAAATTAAATTTTTAAAATTTACCTAAATTATCAATAATTATTAAGGTATTTGCATTCATATCAACAACTTTGATAAAAACCAAACATAAAATAAAAAATTTACTTCACGAAAAACTTCAACACTGAATAGTTAAAAATAAATTAATGTTTTGATAAAAATTGACCAAAACGTGTCCTGTTATTGGATAAAACTATAATACTAAGTTTAATAAAAATCATTTTCAGATAAATTTCCTCCAGAATTATTTATTGATAAGTATACTTTTCTAGATGGAGGTGGGATGAACAAAAACAACTGTTAGTTGCAATCGCCGACGTTTCGCCCACCATTGTGTAAGCTTTTTTAATGCTATTATCTATTGATAAATTTTTATTCTAAGTTTGACTACCAATTCAGTTTTGTAAAAGGTTATACAATGGTGAGCGAAACATCGGCAATTGCAATCAAGTGAGTTGCTTTTGTTCATCCCACCCCCACCTAGAAAGGCTCAATAAGAGTATAAATAAAGATTGTTTTTAACTTTGAAGACAGTAAAAAAATTCGAAATCGACCAATAACTTTCCTAAGTAAACAAATCCATGTGAATAAGTAGTAAATAAAGTGTGTTTTCTGACAAAAAATCATGTTTTTGAACCTTTGAACACATATTTCAATTATAGTTTCAACCACTTGACGAAAACCGTGGTCGTATTTTTCATAAAATTGATACATAAACTGAACGTAAACATCAATTTAGAATTTTATTGACTCTGAAATGGTCCAGTTTTATAATTAAGTACGTATTTTACGTCGTAAGGTTAATAAAATACAAGGACATTTTAGATTAATTTATAATGTAGTAACTAAAAGAGTATAAAAGTGAAGTAAGTAAATTAAAAGGAAATGATTTAGTTCGCACTACACATGCTCCTGATGTGACATTTATTTCCTGTACACAGCTGTGATTGATGGATACTTTGTGAAATTTGCGAAAATTCATTTTTAAATCCCATTAGTTTTCATCACCTCAAACAATAATTATAACATTTTTTGTTTTTTTCTACATTCGATCAATATTTTGCCTTCTTCGAAAATAAAACAATATAATCTGAAGGACAGACAAATCGGGAAAATAAAAGTAAATTCCACCTTTTTTCTTCTGGAGACATCAGTTTTTTAAAACGTCACAGGTTGCTATATATTTTTTCTTATCCAAACCTTCATCAATACATCAATCCAAAAGAAGTTCAATCATACGTCTTATACAAATTGTCCCAAAAGTTACAACATAAAACAGATAGATAGATAGGAGATGTAATTCTAAGACGAAAAGTTTTTTGATCTGGTGTCCCCTTAATTAATTACTAATTATTTAAAGTAGTGAATCTCATTGATTCTACTTCCACGGTCTCTACTACTGCTCTCATCTGATTGGCTGCTTTAAATAATTAATAACTAATTAAGGGTGCGTGAAATCAATAAACGCTAAAATAGTTTTCGTCTCAGAATTCCGTCCCCTGTCTTTTCCTATTTCTGCTGACTGTTAGGTTACTTTTAGTAAATAATAATTTTTTTTGTAAATTTCAAAAGTAAAGTACACTCATGAAATTTAAAACTTGGACACCACAATTTCTGTAAACAAAAGTTTGCACATTGTGAAGCGGGCTTAAGGGTATCATTTACAATTCTAACAGCAGGTAGTCTCAGCAGGGGTTATCTTATAGAAGGACTGTAGAATGAATCATTACACTAAGCACGTTTTAGAAAATAGGTAATTTACGTTGCTTACTTAATTTTTTCTTTAAAGAATATATTTGAAGGTATCGCTAATTAAACACCATAGCTCGATTAATTATCGAATCAAAATTTTGTTTAGGAAATGTTTACAAAATAAAATTAGAAATAATTTTGATTTAAAAAACGTCTACAAGCAATAACTTTTAAATTAAATCAAAAAACTAAACATGGTTATTTGGGTTGACTGATTATTACTTATTTTTAAATAAATCTAACCTACTAATTATTGTAAGTTATTAAAAAAATCATTAAACTCTCTATTCATAATATTTAGTCCTTACAAAATGTATATTTTATGACGTTTCATTTTTTTCTGTAGTTAATATAAAAAGTGAAAATAAAAACTAAGGCAATTCTTATTGTCAACGTATATATTTAGTTTTTTGACAAGAATTTATTACATAATTATAATTAAGATACCAAGTTATAGTTTAAAATTAAATGAAAACTTTTTTTTAAATAAAGGTATTACTATATAAATAAATATAAGAAATCAATAATGGGTGTGACCTCCATTATTATTGATACATTCTTGGAGGCGTCTGCTCATTGACGCTATCAAGGTATCAATATAATTAATATTAATCGTTTCCCACGCGGTATCAATGGCCTGCAATTAGTGCATTACGGTTTACTGGTATAAAATTTGGCCCTTGTTGTCTTCGGATAACAGCAAGTATTGTGATATTTTTGATGTTGCCTCCTCGAATGTTGGTCCTTCTTTGATTTTTCATCACGTCGGGGTCACCACTGTGGCGTCTAGGGTGTATACTAGACACCGGTTTAACTGTATTTTCGCTTCGAATTTGTATGCATTTATTTTCGTTCCCTTACAGTAGATGCGATGGAATTATTTACATACATGAAGAAATGTTGCGTAGGTCGTCTAATGCATTCGTAGCGTACGAGATGCACGCTTGCAGAAATAATAGTGCCGTTCGCATTACATGTCGTTCGAATTACTGACCATTTGGTACACACTGTCGACTGAACTGTAGATTTATTCGAAACTGACTTACTCACTTACTGATTAGTTTGGTGACTGATTTTGTTATTGTACCTACTTCGTTTTATATGTACGAAGTAGGTTTGTTTCATTTGTAAGCAAGGTCGTAAATGCTTCTCTATGTGTCAGCTTTTGTTAATTGGGTTTATTGTAGTAATTGCGTATTCGATATCCGCATTCCGATTTTACTACATGCGGATGTAAATTAATGATTCCGATTACGATGGGGTTGAGACGCCAACCCCATACTGTAATAATAATTTAACGTAATTTTTTCAATTGCAAATTTATACAAACTATACAATTTCCATTTTACTTTTAACTTCAACAAAATAAAATAAAATAAATAGAACCTCCTACGTAAAATCTAAGTACAAAACCAATGTCAACAAGTCTATTGTGTTGTATAGATACACCTACGACAGAATTTTTTATTTAAATAAAAAAAAAAGTTTGTAAAAGTATTAACAGGAGTTTCATATTTTAAAAGCTCTTTTCTGTTTTAATACACCAAAATAAACAAAATTTTAATTAAAAGTCGAATTTAAATTTAAAAATATATT
Organism: Abscondita cerata; assembly: GCA_030710515.1. Lineage (NCBI taxonomy): Eukaryota > Metazoa > Arthropoda > Insecta > Coleoptera > Lampyridae > Abscondita > Abscondita cerata. Next base: position 49,100 of record JALBCR010002611.1, on the reverse strand, counting down.
TAAATGTACTTCATAATTACTACTAGTTTTAAAAATTTGGTCAAAAGGTTACAACCAATATCAAACCTAAAAGAAAATCTAGAATTTTGTCAATGAAAATCCAATATGACAAGAGCGGGCTACATATATACATACATTTACATTTGATCACAGCAGTAATTTTTATGAATTTGTGTATTAGTGTATTTGATAATTTGAGGAACAGAATATATGAACAAATTATCTTATCTACGTTTAACCTATAATCAGCAAAATAATTACTAAATAATTGTGTGTGAAACGCTACTTTTAAACAAATCGAGCTTAAAAAATAAAATCGTGTGTAAAAGTACAATGTAATTTAACCGTGACTTTAATTATTAAACGATTTTTGTTGTCAAGGTTGCCTGACAACTAACACTTAAAATAAACAAAAGTTTCTCTGTTGTAGTCTCAGACTAAGTACCTAATAGACAAGTAACGTGCACCTTTGTTTTGAAGTCGCAATGATAGAAAGAGAGGTGCAAGGACGGAGCTATCACTGTCACGTGACGCGTGGAAAAATAACAAGAACTAATTCAATTTAGCATGTGAAAAGATTAAATTCATGGTCCGGCCTGTCACTGTTAACCTAAAATACATGTCAACTGTCACTGTTAACCTATATAATACATGACACATCTTGTATATCTCCCACTTCCACTTACAAACTTCCACTCGTCACGTGATATTTTACTGTCGTCCTTGAGTGCTCTCTTTCTAATGGCCGGTTGCACCGACGCGACTTAAACTAAGTTATGCTTAAAAACAATCGTTGCTATGGTTTTAACAAATGTATCTAAGTTTTTAAGCATTGCTTAACTTTAAGTGGTGTCGGTGCAATCGGGCATAAGTGACTGTTTCTATTTGCAAAAATTAGTTCTGACACCGATAAAATACTGTATCTGACACCTGCGGCTCGTCTTTTAAACTCCGCAACTCGTGCATAAAAGCCTTACGTGTAACATAAATAATTATTTGTTCTATTTATCCCAGTAATTGAAATTCTAAATGTTTAAGGTATAGTCATTATGTTTTCCTTTTCACTATCCTTTCAAAACTGATTGCATTTATCAAACTAAATAAATTGCGGTCATCGTATACTAATTCTAAATTTGATACTCCATTGTATGTGACTGTAATCCCTAAAAATACGGTTTTTATTCTATTTTCATTGCGAGTTAAAAAGCAATTATAAAATACAATAAATTTTTTTGTTTTGTAATTGATATGTACAAGTAATTACAATTTTTTAAACGGAGTTAATTTAAATGCAACAAAAGTTGGAGCACAATTAAATTACAAACAACTTTTATATAAAAAAATGTGTAAAATGAATATATTTGGAAATACTTCAAAAATTCGACAATCTATGTAAGCTAACCGCTCTTTTGGTTCGACACCTATTGGTCAAGTATAATAAAAATGAAAACTAAGTTACTCTGCATACATAGACGAAGACCTACACCTATAAGCCGATATGTGTTAGTACCTATTGACTTGAAAACGTAAAATCGAGAAAAACTGAGAAATATAAAGGAAGATACATGAAATATTAATGAAAAGAATTTGGCAAAATCCGACGAAAATGTGTGAACCACAGTATTGTAAATTTCATTTAAAAGCTACGCAAACAAAGAAGTATTACACTGACGGGTAGTCAATGCGCAGTCAAATCTCAAAACCTTGCGAAATATAAACTGCACCGACCAATCATATGTCAGCTTACTCTCCATCTGGTCTATTTACATCCGTGACATTTATTGATTTAGCAATATCTTCAAGAATATTAATTAACTACTTCTTTCTACAATGCATCGATTTGTTCTTTAACAACAAACAGATAATAATAATAATATACATACAAGATTAATACGAAAAGCCTATTTAGTCAAGATAAAAAAACTACATATACAGTCAAAAGCAGAACGAAGAAAAATGAAATAAATTAGAAAAAAACTAAAACATAAACAACAGTGGACATTAGACATCAATGGAAACAAATCCAATAGAATATAAAGTAATTATAAAAAAGAAGAAAGAGTTAAAGTTGAAGTAAGTAAAACATAAAAACAATGGTAAAACGCAGAATGACCGAATGATACAAAAATAGAAGATGTTACATGCAAAAAGAAGTTAACGACAAGTTTTAATTAAAAACGTAACATAAATGGGGTTGGCTCCGTAAGTCAGTGGGAAGGGGGTGGGTTGCAAAATCGTCACTAACAATCGATAAATTCGGGAGGGCGTCAAACAAGGACACGACGTTAATTAGCTTCAAACCTTGTTCACTGAACGCCTGTCTAGTATGGTACTTTCCAGTTGGCTTACCTTAAGAAAGTACCGTTACAAATGTGTTAAAAGTTAACATAACACACAAAAATTGACTAAAATATAAATAAAAAAGGCTCGTTACAAAGGAAAATCTACAAGATTTATTTCATTTAAATCAAGACATAAATTTACCAATATTAACATAGTGTATAGAAAATTAACTTTACTAAAATGGTGAAAATCGTTAATAAAACAACTTACCTAATTAAATGTTATAAAAAATCTTAACCTTTAGCGTCTTGCATTAATAAGTTAAATATACGCACAAAATATCCATTCAATGAATTAAAAGCGCGCCGAAAGTTAATATGCACATAATTACGAAAACATTTTGCGACATTTTATAATTTACAAAGTGAAATTCAAAACCCTTTTTAATTTCGGTATTGTTCCCATAATGTATTTAAAAAAAAATAAATACCTGGAGGTCACCGCGGGTTTGCTGAGATGAACCAGAGATTGGTGTGGCGGAACGGACAACGATGGAAACGAAGACGAAAAGTCAAAAGAACGCAAAAAATTATGAATATCCGCCAACTTGCGAAACGAGGTAAAACACCACTAACAAACTTCAAACCCGAAACTTATTCATCCCGGTGCGTTACGCACATAACTAAAATTACCGAGAATCAACTGACTCAAAACACAATTGAAGCATTCTTATGATTCCTTGTGCACGTACCCCTTATAGAACTTAATAAATGAAGAAATTTCGAACTACATCAAGAAAATTACAATAGAAAGGATGAAACAACAAAAATTTATTTTATTTCAATGGTGAAGTCGATGAACTAAGGTAACTTGCAACCATGCAAGATAAGGAAATGGGACAAATGTCACGTAATAACACGAAAAACAATTTTTCCATGTGACTGAAACTCAATGCAATTTAAATATGCACAATAAAGATTTAGCGATTATTTTTAAAAGAAAGAAAAATATCAACAGATTACAAAGAAAGTAGATACTTTTACCACGAAATACACATAAATTGTCACTTTGCACTTCCCTTGTATTCTACCAATAATAATGATAGAGCGGGTTTTAGTTTCTTAAGCACCCTGTATTCCCAAAATTAAGAAATATTAAGTTTTATCAAAATCATATTCTTTTACGAATCATAACTCGTTCCAAGCTAAAATGTAGCTTTTTTTCCTGGTTATTTTAGTGCATAAAATGAGATGCTTTGTTTTAACCAAATACAAAGAACGACAAGTTTGTATTTTTAAAAAAGTTTCTCAACAGGATTATTAATGATGGAGAAGTAAGGTAAAAGACCATACCTTGTCGACAAATTTTGGTTTATAAAGTATCACGACTTTTTAAAACGGTTTCTCCTGTTAAAACCTTGGTTAAAACTAACACAGAACCCTCACCAAACCTAACCTAATAATAACCTCATTCGAAAAGTAGTTATAATAGTACGTTGCTGTAACTATAGTAAAATTCACGAGGCAAAATAGCTATCACATTTTAAAGATACAGTGTGCACATGACTAGTATTTATACAAAGAATATGATTGCTAAACAAACCATCATGGAAACAGAAATAAAGTGATACATATTCAGTGTGGTGTAGAACAGTTTTGCGATGTCCTGATCAGCTATGAACAATGCACGTCATTGTAGAACTAATAGGTTGGTGACTGTTACTATAAACGAGATATGCTCGCACGTATTTATAAAGCCTATACTAAGTGACGTGATTCCGTGGCAAATAAAAATTAAATGCAATTAAATATTTTTACCGGTTTCAGGCTGTAAGAAGGCTCTTAACATTCACAAAAGTTGGTACCTTATTGGGTATTGGGAATGTAAAATCTAAATATGATATATAGGTGATGTAAAAATAACTAGTCGGTATGGTAAAAATGACATATTGGTAATGTTATATTGTTACAATATATTTATAATTATTACAATATAAAAAATGACCAACTGGAATGACAACTTTGATTTTTACAAAAAAAGCTGCGAATGAGTTTTTTGCTTTATTAATTTTTCAAATTAAAGTCATAATAATCAAAATGCAGAGGTGGTTGCCTGAAACCGATGAACTATTGAAATAACCTTAATGTTATGACACATTACAGCCTTAGATGTCTTAAAATTTTTGTTATACTAAATATCATAACATTTATCGGTATGTTAATAGCTATTTTAGGTTGTCGTATTGTAAGAAATGTTTTAAGTTAACAATCTAAATTGTTATCAAAATTTGTATTACATAGTTGAACTTTACCAATAAAAACTTAGGTAAAGATTAAATAGCACTGACATCCTCCTAAAGATTAGACAGATTTTAATAACATTTTATTGTGTGAATTTAAGTAACCTCGCAAATAATAATCATTAATAAGATTGACACGGAGAAGTCAACAGAATGAATTATAATGAACAAAAAAACAAAACACGAAAACTACACTAACGTGTCTATTCTATAAATAATCGTTCGTGCACGATTCGTTGGATACCGATTATCGTTATCGTGTTGCTAACGATCCACTGATCGATTGTCGGTAAATTCTTATTTTGTAGCGTATGTCGTTTTTTTAAACAAACAAGCTTCCATTTTAGGATGGATAGTACATATTTTTGTACCATACTGTCACCTATAATTGTCATTTAGTGCAGTAAATAGAGATACATTTTTGACGAATATAATAGTAGGATACCGCATGTGCCATGTAGTTGTAAATAGTCACGTTTTAACCATTGAAATTGTCATTACATTGTTTATTAACATTGAAATGAAAAAATGTGCTTTTTTGATTATTTTTTCAGTTGAGTAAAAAGTAATGAACCAATGTTAATAGAGTCAAAAAAATTGTAAAGGATAAAAATACGAATAAAAGGATCGCTAACTCGTCTCGATCGGATAATAATTTTCAGAGAAAAATCGGAAAAAGTAAAATATTTACGTTTTTCTTTATGGGGCAATTAGTTTATTTGCGATTTAAATTTTTTAATGCAATATTTTCGATGTCAGAAATAAAAATAGTTTTAAACGTGAAATAGAAAGGAACAAAACGTATATTCTGATTTTCGGTAAAATAATATTTGACACGCGAAATATCGAAATATGCATGCAAAGATGACTGAGGTGATGGAGTAGTGGGGTTACCCGGCCGGTATCATCACCTTATAATCGCAACCCCCCGAAACGGTGGTAGCAGCCAGGTACCCGCACCACTCCACCGTTTGCTCGTTCTCGGTCAATTTCAGTCATCTTTGCATGTATTTTTCGCGTGTTAAATATAATTTTATCGAAAAATGAGAATATACGTTTTGTTCCTTTCCACTTAACGTTCAAAACTAATTTTTATTTCTGACAATCGGACCACCACACGAGCATGCAGCTTCGGTTAAAGATATTGCATTAAAAATTTTAATTGCAATAATGCATAAACTAATTACCCGACAATTTCAGGATTTTCCACACATTAAGTTAAGTACTTATAATTACTTCCTATTTCTCGAAATATTTACGCTACATCTCAAAAAATGACCGATCTACGAATTTTTAAAGAAAAAGATCGAGACGACTTTGCGCTCATTTTATTTGCATTTTTATCCTCTACAACTTTTCTTTTTACACCATTAACGATGGTTCATTACTTTTTATTCGACTGGAAAAAAAATGAAAAAAGCACATTTTTGCAATTAAATATTAATAAACCATATAATGACAATTCTCGGTATAAAACATGACTATAAAGTATTTTATACTACTTACAATTACATGGCGCAGGCGGTATCCTACAATTACTTTTTTTGTCAAAAAAGATTAAAAACTAAAAAATAAATAGTGGTGGGGGTCTTTGCAAACTAGTCCATTGGAAAACACTTAGTTGATGCAAGGAACACAAAAAAACCACTAAGTCGACTTGACCTATAAAGTTTTCTAAAATTTTCTCCTGGAAGGGCCCTAAAATAAACTCAAAGAAATTACTTAACTATCAACGCATTGATTCAAATTTATTATTATTATCTGTATAGTTCGACTAAAATTTGTTGTAAAAGGAGTCGATCCATGTGATAAATTTCATATTAAACTCACAAACAAATTTCGTACGTCACAACCGATTGGTAAATGGCTCTCGTTCACCAACGATCCAATACTAGTGAATTTACCGTTCAGGAACGATACGTAAAATTTACAGAATAGGAGTTGTCGGAATAACTGTTTAGTGAACGATAGACTCATAAAACAGCTATTCCCAAGGAATTAGAACCTTTTCAACTGTTCAACCGTAGACATTTTTCTAAATAGGATTTGTTGAGAGTAACTGTAAAAATAATTGCTTCAAACATTTACATACAGATAGTACAGTTAGTACTTTATAAAAAGTCAACTACTGCAAATTGAAAAGTAGTTCTTAAAATATTTAAATTTAGAACTAATTACGTAAAATACTGTTGAAACTACGGTAATACCGCAATTCAACATATTTTATTAAAAATAAACCCCCTTCTAAACAACACCTACGCCAAAGAATCGGGTTCGAAAGACCAACAAAATAAAATAAATTGTATAGATCGAAATAAATAAATCGGTAAAGTGTACACTAATTCTAACATTATGACGCCTACAAGCAATATTGAATTTAGTTTTATTTTCAATGTTGACGATCTAATCAATGTTCCTCCTTAATGCAAAACCACGTAATAAGCAAGCGTCAGGCAAACGCAAAATATAATGTATGACAGTGACGATTTAAAACGAAAATTAGCATTCAAATTACATTTTTCAAATGAATGCATTGTAAAATGTTAAAAGCTCCTTGAAATCGTTAGCATAAATAAAGTATTTTAAACACTGTGCTCTCATTTGTGATTTAGGTGTAACTATGATGAGCATTATACATGGTCAAGATGAAACTTGATTTTTGCAATGTGGTACTTTGGTAATCTATGTCTAGTTACTAAATTATAAATAGTTTATCACCTGGTACGTTTCGGCTGTTTCCGAATCGCCGAAAGAGGTAACGTAAACCTTCCCGTTGATACCAAACCCTGCGCTTGTACCAAATTCTCAAGACTCGTACTAAGATCACTTGTTTCTACTATATTCTCCAGCAAACTTTCAAAAAATACAAATAAACACATTTAATTTACCATCAAATCTAATTACCCACAAACATGGCCGCAAGTCAACACATAATTAAATACACTATCCCAAGCATCAAAAGCAAAAGCAAAAATTTAACACATTAACATTTTACACTTACCTTAAACTCAAATCCGGACTGGCACATCTTACAATCGGATTAGGAACAGAAGGAACCACTCGAAACGCGAATGTTACGTAGTTCTTCCAAAGATGTATGTAGACGTCGCGTTCGTTGACTGGTTTCCTGACGGTGGTTGAGCTACGTAGCAAAGAAGCTCTATTGTCATTGACTGGACTGAAAAAAATTAAGAATGATAAACGAAACCAAAACGCAACTGCGAACTCACGTTGGATCTATAACCGGAAACAAAGTATTCACTCGCGTAAACACAACCGGCCAAGAATGATTAATAACCGTCGGACACAAACTTAAAACTCTGTCGCGTTCCAAAAATCCAAACAAACAAGCACTCCACGGGTCGAAAGAATTCAAATTAAAACTGGAACCGTTTTTCAAATTTCCATCTTCATGAAGTCCCGCGGTCCATATGCACGCACTTCTATCAGCCAACCATTGCAAATCTATCGAAGACATGGCTTGAGCCGCCGACTTTTCTGCAGCGGGAAGATGTGGTAAGCATTTTTCAAGACGCGAGAACAGCATCTGTCGATGACGTCAATCACAGGTGTATCTTCCGAACAGTTTAACGTTTTTAACAAAATCTTAGTATCTTTCAGAATGTGAACTGATAGTCTTCTCGGAGACAACCGTACATTCGAAAGCATCACTAGAGCGTAAGCTTCCACTAGATGCAGTACGGAAGATAATGGTTCCGACTTTTGCGAATCGGGTTTTTTTGAATTTCCCAAATCGCGAAAAGTTGGCTTTGTATGTTCAGATGTGTTTGAATCTTTACCTATACGCATAGTACAGGGTGATATAACGTTGTTACCGATTAAGGTATTCTTCCAGGCAGTTAAAAGTTGTAAAAGCATGCGTAATCCATTATCAACGAGCTGCGGAAAGGTATCCAAAACATCTCGCGCCAAAAATTGAGTAAATCCCCAAACAACATCTTGCCTCCAATCGGGGAAATCGATGACTAAAGTTTGTAAACTTTGGTAAGCTAATCCTCGCAGTTCTTCATCCATGTGTACTGTTAGACGCGCCAAAAGATCAACTAATTCGGCTCCGGTCATTCCGTCTGGAATAAGTCGAGGCACCGCTGCGACGCAGGTACGGAATAAATCAATTCGCGGTTTACGTTCCCCGTTATCATTTCGTCGGGTTCCTTATTTACGTTTTGGGTACTGGTCATCATTAAAGGTCGCCCATATTGCGCGTCCAAAGCCCTCAAAATGTCAACGAATACTCTTCGCACATGAGGAAAGTACGCACTCATTCCAATGCTACGCGCGGTATCTTCGGTTAACATTTTATTAAGAAAAGTTTTTCGAACTCTCAAAGTATTTCCACTTGGAAGTACTCCCATTGATCTGGGCATGGGAGGTTCGCCTTCTTTTTGTTGCAAACTATCGGCGACTACCAGAAATGCTCTTAAACCAATACTCATACGTTCCGGTGTCAGAATGATTTTAATGGGACGCCCGACGGAGAGTAAATCGAAAACTATTTCCCTCATTGCGAAGTCTAAACGTTCTTGTGCGATAAACTGTATGATTTTAACGAATATGTTTAGGGGGGTGTCTCTTGGAACAACCGCTTTCGAACCTTTAGGAAATAATGAATTGACGATGCTTTGCAGTCGAGATTGGGTAGCTGAATTGCTTTCGCATTTGATTCGGATCATGTAGACCCATAGCAGTCGATATAGGGATTCTAAAAAGATCAAATCAAGTGTAAATATAAATATTTCTAAACTTTGGCTTGATTTCATAATAAACTAAACGAAACTTAGTAAAAAAAGATAAATAATGAACTTTACTTAGAGTGCGAGTGAAATACAAAACCGGCTTGGAAGTTAAAGTTCCTTTAAGTGGATTATGAAACTATCCCTTAGCAAAAAACTAATGAAAATAGACACCAACTATCCTACTTCGTTATAGTGTTTCAGTGAACTGAATTATTAACACTATTTCCAAAAATATTAATTAAAAAAGTTTTGAAATTTAGAATTTTTTACCTATAACTTTCATTAGAACTATTTCTTTTTCCCATTTTTATAGCATTTCGGGTTTTAACGTGTCCGCTTTGGTTGAAGAAAACGAATATAAAAACTGATACCTACGACTTTTGTGTCTAAACAGTGTATTTACACTTTTATTTTTTAACGGCCAAAGTTTGTTAAATGAATAGACTCAAATAGTCCCAAATACACGGAATTGATCGTCAACTTAAAATTAAAATTCATCATAGACGATACCGTGAGTAATAAAAATTTATTTTTATTACAACCGAGTTGATTTTGTGCTGCATCCACTTCCCACTTAGTAGGACTCTATTACAGTATACCTATGAATAAATAAATTTTGGAAGAAACATCTGTTGTTAAACTTTCTTTGCAGTAGTACTTCCCAAATTTTAAAATGATAAATTACATAATATTTTAGAAAACAGTTATATGTTTTTTTTTTCCTACAACGTATCAACACTACCTATCAAAATTCGTCATTTCTACACGTTCTTACACATTTATTAGTATTCTGTTTATTTTATGTTCATCTTTCTGCTTTTTACCTTCTTGCATACTTAGAGCGAGAGTATTGTAATCGCGCTTTTTTCCTACCCCTAAAATGAAGGGTGTAAAATTAAAAAAATGGATTTTCTCGGAAAAGCTCTAACGATTTTCCTTCAAATCTGCACACGTATGTACATTACAAAATGCCTAACGTCATTTTCCAGAAAAAATCAATTAAAGAAGAATTTCATCATTTAAGTTTTTCTTTTCAAAAACGACTGAAATATATTTCCATAAAATTAGTTCTCTGGACAATAAATTATGCTGTAAATAAACTATTTGGGGAAATTCAACATTTAAATTCGAACAGGGACCCGGTTGTACACTCAAAGGTACAATGATTTCGTAACTGTTGGTTAATGAAAAGAGAAATCGACCCGAAACATTCTTTAATTTAATTTTTAATTATTATGACGTCGTTTCGCTAATTGTTATTAGCATAATTATGCATAAAAGATGTTAATTTCGTAAGATGCATTGCAACATTGGCAATTAAATATAAAACTTACCTAATAATAAATAAATTAAAACTTAGAATTATAACACATAGTTAGTTTCCAGTTACTGTCCTTTATAATGTGAAAAATAAAACAATAATTAAGTCCGTTGTTAAGTAAATATCCTTCTAATTGGTTAAAACTTAACCAGAAAAATAATAAATTATAGGTAACTATAACTATAATTTATTCTGCAAAATTGTATTATTTGCTAGTAATATTGTATATTGCCGGTACACGCCTTGAAATTCAATCAACTGCTACATTTAACCTGCGCAAGATTTTCAAGCTTCAGTCCATCAGATAGTTTTTATTTCTATTTCGTAAAAATGTGTGTGTTACAATGAAATTTGCCATTCATTACTACTTTCAATGTGGATTACAAAAACACAAAAAAAATCTTTGAAACCATTACGTGGAAAAAAATCAAGTAAAAGTTGTAGAAAATCTAATTCAAATAATTAGATAATAAGTGGAATCGAAGGTATTCTTAATAAACATTTTTAAAATCTCTGAGATTATTTATCTTACAAACTATAAATGAATGAATGAATAAAAGGTCTTTATTAACATAATATAGTTTTATATACCTATACAAAATCTGAATTCTTTTCAAGGCGAGGTCCAGTAAAATAACAGAAGTTATTCTCTGCTCTAACCTAACCTTTATAAAACTAAACCTACGTAATTCCGATAAATTTAAGAAAGAAAAATTTGCACTACGTTTGCACAAGAATTGTATCTGCAGAGTAAGTGTAAAAACACCACCTACATACAGATACACGAGATGTTATTATATTAGAAATAAATTCACTATAGAAACCTATTTTCTGTTTACCCAAATACAAGCCTTATTTTTATAGTTCGATTTATGGTTAAATTTAATTAGAAAATTATAAGTTTTCTGTATAAATGTAAGTACTATTTGTTTAAGGAAAATGTAACTGGTGGAATCAATTGTGTGGAAATGACACGTGCTATTCTATTTATTTTATTATTTGTTTATGTTCACCAGAGTACTCTATCACAGAATAAATATCGGTCGAAACTTTACATTTCATTTAACGATTTTAATTGATTTAACAAAAACGTATTTTGTGTGTACAAGAAATAAACCTAAAACTCATATATCGGCGAAAAATGAGTGGGTTACTCTGATTCACAGCTAATTTTTTCACTCATAAAATTGATTTTTCGTCGTTGATTTATTTTGTAAAGAATTTCAAACAATTTTAGGGTTACACTACCCACAATTCATTTTTTTGTAGGTGTTTGGTTAGTGCAAATACAGGCGTATAGATTTCCAAAAATGATCAAAGAGCCTGTATCTCCAAGAAATCTTTTTAATAGAAACCGCATACAGAGTGGCCAAAAGATGTAGATTTCTTCTCTTACGAAGAAACAAATGAGAAAAAGAAGAATAAGATGGAAAAAAGAGAACATATTATGTAGAAAAGTACAAAATATTGAGGAGAAACTATACCGTGTCCGGAAACTCTGAAGCATTCTGTTTAACATATTATATTATGATATGATATTTCCAGTATGTATCAGAATACATTACAATGTTTTACTAGAAACGTTTTGTGTTATAATTTTTAAAATTTAACCAAGACAAGTAAAGGGAAAACTAGGGAAAGTATTTTGGACGGAGAAGGGGCTAAAACAAGGTTGTCCACTAAGCCCAATGTTATTTAATCTGTATATACAAGATTTGGAGGAGGAACTACAGAAAGGTCAAGTTGGAGGAATAACTGTGGGAAGAAAAAGTCTAATAATCTTAGCATATGCAGACGATATAGTACTCTTTACAAGGAATGAAAAACAGATGAGGAAGGCAATAAATATAACCAAGAGATATTTAGAGAAAAAAGAACTGGAGGTAAACGTAAAAAAAAAACCAAACAATGATATTCAAGAAGAATAAAGGGAGGAGACGAAGGACAAATGGTGGTGGGGAAGTGAAGAAATCGAAAAAAGTAGATAGATATAAATACCTGGCATACGTCGTAAGACATGACAATAAAGACAATGACCAGATAAAGATTTAAGACAAAAAGGAAACAAAATAATAGGGCAAATATGGGGGACAGGAGAAAAAGTATTTGGGCATGATATAGAAAGGAGAAAATGGTTAAAAGCGTAATGATGTACGGGGCAGAAATTTGGGGGTGGAAAGAATGGGAAGAGTTAGAAAAAATACAGGAAAGATATTGGAGATGGACACTAGATCTGGAAAGAGAAACACCGGGATACTTAATAGAAGAAGAAATGAAATTAGAGAAGATAAGAATAGAAACAGGAAGGAAAGCGTTACGGTTTGAGGAGAGGATGGAGGAAAGAAAAGAAAATGAAATATTATATGAATGTTGGAAGAAGATGGAATTTCAAAAAATAAAACATAGAGAAGAAGAAAGAAAAGTATATTATAGAAGAGGAGGTTACGCGGGGGAAGACTTAAGAAGATTAAGAAGAGAAGGAAGAAAGTTGGAAGATGAAATAACACAAGAGACAAAGATAATCAGCTACAAGAACAAAGAATAAAGATAAGAGAAGGAAGATACAATATGAATTACAAGGATATAATGGGGAAAGGAATACCACAGTACATAACAGGAGGATTGACAATACAAGAAAAAGGACAATAGCTAGATTTAGATTAGGAAATGAGAAAAAAGAATATCAGTATTGGAAGAAAGATGAAGAGAGATTGTGCAGAATGTGTGGAAATGACTGGAAAAACATAAAACATCTTACAGAAGACTGTGTGGAATTGAGAGAGGAAGAAAGGAGAAATAAAATTTTACTTGGGGAAAAAGGAGAAGGTTTAAACTGGATGAAAGAGGTAGTAAAAGAAGGAAATGGTTGGAAGAAAGAAAACGGAAAATAATGAAAATAGGATAAAAGTTAAATTTAATATAGAAGAATAAGTTAAAGGACAAAGAAAATTTTAGATTTTTATGTTTGTTCAAATTTAACTACTGTAAATATATTGAATATTTGTAAATCATAGTCCATAAGTTATGATAGAGATAAAAACCGAATTCATTTGTTAATCTTTAAAGGACAAATAAATTGATTGATTGATTGACACATAAGCAGCATTTGACAATGTGGATAGACAAATGTTATAGAAGATAAAAATATACACGTAGATTTGGTAGAAGCAATCATAGCAATGTACAGGGTATCCCATTATCGATGATTTTTAGGGGTATCTCAAAAACGGCTAATCGTATAGCGGTGCGGTTTTCACGAACCTTGGCTATTCTTCAAGAAACAATTGATGATGCATTCGAAACTTTCGTCGACTTCTTAATTTCTGAGTTTCAAAGCGTTCTTGAAAATTTGTCAGCAGTTTCTTTGCTTAGGACAACAGGAAAATAGCACCTTAGGTAAGATTCTCGTGAAAGTAATTCTCAAGTAGAAAAAAAAAAAAAAAAAAAATAAAAAATAATATAATTTAAAAATTAAAAAAAATTTATAAATTAATTTAAAAAATAATAAAATTTATTATTATAATTTATGTTCATCTCCAGTACGCTACTGAGACCAGACAACAGTCGTGACTCTAAGAATTGCATCTACAAAGTCCCATGTAAATACGGCCAGTCATACGTAGGAAACTAAAAGACCCTTAGATATCAGGTTGAAGGAAAATAAAACCCATACGCAGAGAGGAGACACTTTGAAATCCGGCATTGCCCAACACTCATGGGAAAAACATCACAAAATGAAATGGTCGGAAGCAAGAATTTTACACCGAGAAGAGCACTGGTACAAGAGAAAATTTAAAGAAGCAGCGTTTATCGAAAACAACAAGAATGTCTTTAGTCAACCCAGCGTAGAGATTAACAATGTATGGAAACCCTTAATTGGACGCCTGACTAATCTTAGTCTAAGATAACGCCTCCCTTCATTAACTTTGTATCTTGATCGCTTCACTAACTTTGTATTAGTATATAAGTTACAGTAATCTTTAAGTTTGTTAATATTCACCTGAAGATGATTGCAGATTCAATAGCAATCGAAACGTGTTTTTTTTTTTAAAAAAAAATATGACAATTGAAGTCCAGAATAGTGTTATTATTTCCAAACATAACATCTGTTTCTAAGCCATTCAAACGTAAATATACAGGATGTCCCACCACTAACGGCAAGAAGTTTCACGTTCACGTCTTTTCTTTCCAATTTATTCAAACGGGATATCATGTAGGTTGATAAGAGCTACAAACTGAAAATATTTTCAAATATATAGGGTGCTTCAAAAACGAGTGACGCATCAAAGTTATGTTTTTTTCTCATGGAAACCCTGTATTTGACAACGATTTCAAATTCTACGGAAAAAATAAGGGCTAGTTTCTTCCAGTATCCCTCTACCTACGGTTCTTCAACTATTTTGAAAAAATTATTCTCCGATGCAAGATAAAATCGAAGAAAAAAACTATTGGTTTTCAACTAACAACTCGTCACTTCATCAACCACTGCAGTAAACATTTCGGAATACTTCACAGGGTGTTCAAAAATTCAAGTACCATTATGAATATATTCAAAGTAGATCTCGCTTATCACGAATAGAACACCCTGTATTTTGTTAGCCCATTTCATAGAGAAAATAATTCTCTTTCATATGGTATTAGGGTTTCCTTACCAAGTTTTTTTTGGTAATTTTTATTTATAATTTTAATATTTTTTTTTTTTTTTTTGAGAAGGCAAAAAAATAATTAAAGTTATAGGTTTTTAAAAAAATTTTAGTAAAAATCTTATTAATTTTTTTTTATATTAATGGTATTGTTTTTATATAATTTTTTTTTAAATTTTTTTCTTTTTTTTTAAAAAAAAAAAGCCTTAAAAAATATATATGGTGTACGAAAATTTTAGAGGAATAAAACCGTTTGATTTTGGGGCTCTTCTTCCAGGAAAAACAAACCAAGTTCAGTTTTTTTTTGCGCTAATTTTATTGATTATAAACGATGTATTTACATTGAAATAAAGTTTTCCAACACAATCTAGTATGTATGGTTTGTTACAAGTGTGCTCAAAGATAAACAAACGAATGTGACATTAATTTTAATCATTGTTTTATGTAAGTTTGGCTATTAGCGTATGCAGATGATATAGTGGTCTTAGCTAAGAATGAAAATGAAATGAGAGGTGTAATTAAAGTGATGAAAGGATATTTACAAAAAGAAACTTATGGCAAATGTAAATAAAACAAAAATAAAGATTCTCCAAAGAAGAAAAGGAATTAAAAAAATGGGTAGTGGGGAGAAGAGGAAATCCAAAGTGTGAATGAGGCAGAGGAAGAATGTTGGGGAATGATATGGAAAAAAAGTTGATCTTTGAAAAGCTGGTGATAAGTGTCACGGAGCGGAGTTATGGGGATGGAAGGAATGGGATGTATTAACAAGGGTTCACGTGAGGTACTGGAAATGGACACATGGACTAAGAAAAGAAACGCCAAGATAAAAAACAGGTAGAGAAGAGGGCAGTGAGGTACGAAGAAGGGATAGAAAGAAGAAAAGAAAATACAATTTTATATGAGTGCTGGAAAGATGTAACAAATAAAATAGTACAACTGGGACAAGAGGATAGTAAGTCATATTATGAAAGAGGATGATATGCAAGTGATAAGGTAGAGGTTAACAAAGGAAGGATGAAATATGAAAGAAGGAGGGATATAAGGATAATCAGATGCAAGATAAAAAATACTAGCAAGGTTCAGAAGTGAAAATGAAGAAAATGAAAACAAAGTACTGATGGGAAAATTTAAAAAGAAATGCGGAATGTGTGGAAATAGATGGGAAAATCTCAAACACATAAGAGGGGAGTGTTATGAATTGAAAATGAAAGGAAGGGAGATGAGAATGCTATTAGGAGAAAGAGGAGAAGGAATAGATTGGATTAAAAATGTTGAAAAAAAAGTTAATTTTATCAAATATTGCTAATTGTTAGTTTGGAAGTTAGAAAATGTATTGTTTTAATTTTGCTTTGTTATAGTAAACCAAATTGTTTTGTTAAAAAACAAAATAAATAAGATTCATTCAAAAAAAGAAAGTTTAGACATTTTTTTGAAACAAAAGTGTAATAATAAATACTATAATTTCAAATCTACAGGATATTGCATAATACCTATCGTTTTTCTCTTTGTTATTTTATTTGAAATCCAGTTTCTTGAGAAATGAATCTCATATCAAAAATTTTTAAATTTGTCTAAATAGTATTTAATTCATTTGAAATCGAAAGTCAGATTTATTTTCATTTTAATATAAAAGGGCAAAAACAGCCATGTTTCCAAATTTTCGAAAATTATTGATTTTTAAAAATTTTTTTAAATTTCAATATAACAGCAAAATATGGTATATGACGGTGAAACTAAAATAATCCACAAGTAAATGAAAAACATTATACCACCAATTTTCCCTATTGAAATTATCTAGTGAAATCAATACTTGATTTTTCAGATGAGTGAATTGTACATACGTAATAACAATAAATGTAATTTACTACAGCATGTTTAGACACAACAATTTTTTATAATTGAAAACTAATATGACGTTCGAACACTAAATTGTATGGCTCAAATAGTAAACATTTATCAATGTGAATTAGTTCTGCGTGAACGATTTGAGATAAATTGCAGAGTCATCGCAAAATCTGAACTTTAATTAAGTAGCTTATAACTTTTACAACATTTAATTGCAACATCCATCTTCCATTAGTATTAAACTTTTTCAATAGCATTTGGGACAGTTGTGTAGATGTACATTCAATGTATTTTTAAATAGCAATTAGAATTTTTAGGTATTTTAAAATGCTTAAGCTTAATGCTATGTATGTATATTGTAAAAATTACTGTTTTATTTATAAAAAGTAGAAATTATAATCTATACAGGGTGTTCACGAAATAGGGGGACAAACTTCAAAGGCTGATTCCACTTTCAAAAATATGAAAAAAAGTTTTTATAAACATGGGTCCGCAAAAGCTTTCTAAAGGAGCTACGGTCCTTTCAATTTTGCCATAAAGAAATGGTTTTTATTCAATATCTCAGGAACCCTTCGAGATAAAGCGATGCGATTTTCCGTACAATTTACTATTAGTAAGGGCTACTATTTTACAGTATTGGTCAAAATTAATTAAAACTATAAGCGTGTGAAATCTGTGGAGGGGGAGGGGGGAATTTATTCATCATGTTTTTATCCTTTGACTTTTTGACAATTTCACACCAAAATGTGATTTATTATCTAAAATTAAATAAAAAATGTACTCTTCATAAAATGTTGTAGGACCAACCATTTAAGAGATATGCCGCTTTATGATTGTTGAATTAGAATATATTGAATTTTTTGTAATACCTTCTTCATATTTTAAGAAAAGTTGACATAATCAGAACACTCTGTATTTAGGTATAGGGATCCTTTCTGAAAGTATACCTTATTATTTACGGGTCTAAAAAATTGATTTTTTAGCCTCCTGAACTGTAAAACACATTTTTCAGTTGTTCGGAATTGTCTTGAAACTGGATTTTTGCACAAAATGCGGTAAAGTACGGCTACTATGCGGTAAAGTGGTGGCTGATTTATCTGCTTTTTTTGAACGTTTTAAAAATAAACCAAGTACAAAATCCGATAAATTGATTTTAAAAACTTTCTTTACACCATGCTTGACACGATTTTCATGTACAGAATAAGGGCGCATTTAATTTTTTTATTAATGATATTGATGGCGCCATCTATACGTCAGTTAAACAAATGTACTGACACATAATAGTTGGTGTATGTCAAAATGGTTAAACAGCCAGGCCTACTTAAAATCAGTAGAAATAATGTTGTTCTTTTTTACTTTTTGATGATGATCATCGGCCAAAAAATATACAAATTTCGTGTGTAAAGTGATTTTACGGCACTCCAGCAAATGAGGAACAAGCCCTAAAGTTGTAGCACCGTAAAATCCTACTTACCACAGTCTACGAAAAGAACTACCCCTAAGACACTAAAAAATCCTAAACATAAAATTTGAATGGAATTGTTCTATTCGTTTGGCCTCTAGGTTTCTTAACTTAACCTAATTTGATTTATAATACTTTTAATGTTTGTCTAGGTGTACAGGCTGTCTATCGTAAGCTTGGAAATCTCGCGCAGGTGAAATGTAGCTGTTCAAAGCGTGTACCGGAATAGTACACTGTGATAATACAAATTGGATAAATTTTAATTACCTATAATTTATTACTTTTCTGGTTAGTAGGTACACACTACTTCGCAAGTTTAGACACAAATAGCTTTTCCCGGTCTTAACTTTAACATTTTCTTAATTTTTTTTTGCTGGCAATGCAAGTAAACTGAAAATGTTCAACTAATACTCATTTACCCGGTTGCATAAAACATAATAATTAGTTAACAAAGCTATTAACAATTTGATAACCAATCAGAGAATTTAAATTTTAACCAGTCAGAAGGACAACAGACTTAATTATAGTTTGTACAACCAAGCTTTTATATTCTAAATTAGTCATTGTTAAATGAAAGTTTTATATTCCAATGACATCAATTTATAGCCTTAGATGTAGTTATTAAATTAAAATTAGAAAGACAAAAGATAATAATTTAAATTTCTCATTATAAAGAACGGTAACTGAAAAATGTGTTAAAAGTTTAGTTTTGATTTATTTATTATTAGGTAAGTTTTATATTTAATTGTCATTGTTGTAATGCACATTACGAAATTAAGATCTCTGTTCATTACCAAATTCTTAGTAATTGTATTTTAATCTATAATATAAAATTCTCTTGTCACAGTGTGTGTCCTCGAACTCCTCCAAAACGGCTCAACCGGTTTTAATGAAGTTTTGTATATATATATTCGGTAGGTCTGAGAATAGATTTTTATCTATTTTTATGCTCATAAATGCAATTGTTTAATAAATATTAATAATTGATTAATTTTCAAGGTCGGTCGATAAATGTGTAAGTGATAATTGATTAGTTATCACCACCATCTGATATCATAATCATTCAAATGTAAATAACATATGAGATAAAAAGAATATTCTACCAGTGTTTGGCCCACGGTCCGTATAGTAACAGCCGGCCCGCCAGCCCTGGCCAATGGGAGCACTTCCTACCCAAGCCACGCCACGTTACTGACGGGAGAAACTGACAAGTCTCCTGAAAGCGTTCTATGGATATCTTGCCAACCGGTGTAAATAAGAAGAAATAATAGTATTGTTTACTTAACGTACATACATTATAGTATTCTGTAAATATTATAACATTATGTAATTTTACCGGTTTAGAAGGTGAATAAATATGAAAATGTTATAAAATTGTTGAAATACAACAAAAACGCGAAATTTACCACTTTTTAGCCGTTTTTCGTCGCACAGTGGTGTGCATGTTTCTGAGGAGGTCGAAATGTACTGCTAACAATTCTTTAATTTGCCGTAGCGAAGCGCGGCGGGACGGCTAGTTTTTTCATAAAATTGTAATATAATATTTGTATTACAAGAAGTATAATACATTGTTGTTGTGAATCAATATTTTAAACGATCTCCGGTGTTCGCTGTTCTCTTATACCGCCAGTGTCGGATGCTGCAATAACCAACAGTTACGAAATCATTTTACCTTTGAATGTGCAACCGGGTCCCTACTCCTTTACATTACCTGCGCAACATTTAACTTTTTCCACGGTTACGATGGATTGCCTGTACAAACGTCCACATTTCATAAAAGAAAGGTTCCTACACGAATTCGCAATTAAACACGTTGTGGTTTTTATTTTTAAAAATCATAAATCAACAAGCGTTTTTGATTTGCCTCCTTAATAAGTAACAGCAACAATCACTTACCTAAAGCAACACGACACATTTTGGGATCTCTGTTCTTAAGATGCGAAAGACACATAGCCAAAAAATAGTGCCAGTTTTGAAGGAAGAATGTTTTTTGACTGACGCATAACAAGCAAGTTACAAGAGGAAAAAGTGCTAGTCTATGTTTCGACTTTGTGCTAGCATCTAAAGTTTGCGAATACAGCATTTCGACAAAATTTTTCAGACAAGGTACGTTAACTTCATTTTTAACAATCTGAAACAGTAAAAATGTAGATTTTGTACTAAATTAGAAGTTATATTACGTACAGCAGCTACAGGTACTAAAATTTCGACAAACAATCCCGCTAGTGCGTGTTTGATATCTTTATCTTTCACTTCCAGAAAATATTGAGCGCATTCTTGCATAAATTGAAAAGAAGCTTCAAATTCCTCAATGGGCACCATCTTAACTCGAAAGAATTTCATACCCATTAATAAACTTATAATGCTCTGAGTCGTATGAGTTGATGGTTCTTTAGAACGCAGTTCTTTAAGTTCGGTCATAAATCGTTTTCGTACAGACATAAATCGTGATTGCGCAAGCGCGCCAATGACTTCCGCATATAAGTCCGCTATTATGTGGATGTTTCCGGAATTGGGGCCCATTTGGGTGCTTTCGCGATATTTGAAATGTTTGAAAGCCAGATTTTCTATGTATAGTACTAAGTCTTCGTGTCCAGGGTGAAAAGACAGTTGCCTCAGTACTTCAATTAAAACTAGGCAAAATATAAATTCGACCGCTAGATCTCTTCTCTCTTGTTGGATGTCTGCGTCGCTACGTTCTATAGTTTCCGGTGCGCTTCCAGAAACGATGTACATGATACTGAAAATAAAAAATAATTATGTTAATAAATTTTCAATAGTTATCAACTGGAATGTATAACAATCGAAGTTATTTTTTGATAGCCGAGGCACATACCGAGGCAATTAAATATTATCAGATTAAACAAGAAAATCGTTACTAGACTAGATACAACGATGCATAAATGTTTTACATTAATGTACACTAACGAAAAAAAAACCGAAGCAAGATTTTTGTCCATTAACCACGAACTGTTTAACCTACTTAGTGGTTAAAAAGGAGACTATTCATACGGGATAACATTAAAAACTAAATTTTAACCCAAGAATCTTGTTTCGTTTTTTTTTATTTCGTGTGTGTGTGTGTACAGGGTTATTCACTATAAGTTACCCACCTTTTATTATTTTGAATGTAACGAAGTTTTTCCGCTTCACTATAAACCATTTTGGTGATTTAATTAATAAACTATCAATTATCAAACACAACATTTGTCATTTACATGGCCTACTTTGACAATGTTAACAATTCCGTATTAAGTAACTGTGTTATTCTACGATTAATAACTCAATAACGGCTCAAGATAAAGACAACATATAATATATTTTTGAAATCAGAAAAAAAAGATCTGTTAAAAAATGTAATAATATACAGGGTGTTACATTAAAAAAATATATCATATATTTGTTTTGCCCTGTAAACGGCGAGTAATTCAACTATTGATAGCATTTTAAGACGATTCAGTTAGAACCATATAAGGTATAACTTTTTTTTACTACAAGCAATAATAAAAATAATAAGGGGTGGGTAATTAGTGAATAGTGAATAACCCGGTACATATAAAAATTTTGCTACCTCAGTTAAGTCTTTTTAGGTTTAGTTCCTTATTTATAAACAATTCCTCACGTAACACTAACCCGTGATTGAAAAAATTTTTCATCAAAGTGGACCATGAAAAAATTCACGTACGTCTACTCTAAATGGATGTGTTGAAAATAAATCTGTCAGAATTGACAAATGTACAAGCTAAGCTAAGATACACCTGTTATATCTTGATTTGTCGTTCATTGCAAAGTTTGACGAACAATTTTTTTAATCACGTGGTGGTGCTTTTGAAAACGGGTCATACGGATTTAGCATTATGAACTGGTTTTTTTCGAATTCCTACTCGCCCTTTCAAGTGACAAAAATGGTTTTTGTATCAAAATGCAGCTAAAATTGTTGCGCATAGCGCTCGCTATCAGAAATCAGCTGAATTGTATGGTGTTTTTGAAAAAAAAACCTTCTTAATTAATTTAGTTCTAATATCATTCGAAGCTGCTCCTTGGGAATAAAGCTTTTTATTTGCTTATTGATGACTTTCCTTTCAGCCTTATTGTCAAAATGTAGGAATGTTGATTGTTTAGGCAATCCAATACTATTTTTCTTTCATTATCAACACTTACTTCTATTTTTATTGAAAAAATTTTGAAAACAACGTGAAATTCAGCAACAGCTATACGGACTAATTTTAGCTTCATTTTGATACCAAAACCATTAACATATGACCCGTTTTCAAAAGCACCACCCTGAAGAATAAATCCATTTCAAAAAATAATGTGTTTTAACGTTTCATAATGTCTGTAATTTTCCTGTTATTTGTATATTGATAATCAATGTATTACCAGTCACCCAGACAAAGACAATAGGGAACTAATTCCATTTCATCAAACTTTTAAACTTAACTAAATTTTGGAAAACAATCAAGAACTAATTTAATAGGTTCATCGAGACAATCCCTCTTACTTCACTTCAATTGTTGTCCGCCCTAAAATTCCGAATAATATATTATTTTTCCAGTTTTTATATTTTATATATAATTCTTTTACAGTTCTGGTGATTAGTTTTGGGGCTATTCTACTGGGTATGTGATTGGTACTACTTAACGTCATCGCCAATTTCAGGGGACTTTCATTTATTATTTGGATGTCAACTTGTACGAATCTCGCACTAGGTGCCTTGCACTTGGATCGTTTCGAAGATAACAAATACGAGTAACTAGCCGCTGGAGCTTTAATATTAATCGCATTTGGCGTTAGTTCCATTTTCGTGAATGAGATTAAATTCTCTATAACATAATTTTCAAATTCTGCACTCATATAATGGTAGCGGTATTCAACTGTTTTTCTTCAAATAGCATAATACACTTTTTTTAATATTTCGGACAGTACCTTTTATTCTCTTTACAACCATATACAAAAATATGGGTCTTACATAAGAATTTTTGTTACAAAAATACGATTAATAGTTGAAGGTAGGCTTGCCACGGAAATAACTGATTTTTGTCATTTTTATCTAGGAGCCTTTAAAAACAATGCGTAAAGTTAGTTGTCAAACTGATTTCCCTAATTTTTAGTGTTCCGTTTATCATAATAAATAAGAATTATACCAATTCCGAAAAGTGCAACATGATGCTAATGTGATTATTATTATTTTTGTGATTATGTTATAACAGAAAATTGCATTTGACTCGATAGGGATAGGAAATGCTTAAGCAATCTACCCTAAAATTCAATTTTCTCTCGAATGATGTAAAAAAAAAGCAGAAGGTGCAATTTGAGAAATTGACTTTTTGATAATTTTTTATTGTGATATTTGAAAATTGCCTGTGTCAATATGGTACAAAATAGAACAACCAGCAGGACATCAGGAGTAAGCCTGGATTTTCAACCAACTGCTTCATAAATTTAATTTTATAATTTCAACTGATTTGCGAGATACAAATTTTTTCGTTAACTACTAGAAAGACCATTTTTGGGAAAAAATTGACAAATGTCAGAAATGGTCAAGGATAGGATAACATAATTTAGGTTATAAACTCAGAATTATATGGCCAATCGACTCATGAAAAAAAAAAGAATTATAGGTTTGTATTTAAAATAAGAAAGTTGATGGCAATTTTTGGCACATCCTGTATAGCTGAAGGTCTTAAAATATTGTAGGTAGAACGAAAATGATCGATTATGGCCGCGTACTAAATTTCAAGTTTCTGATTTATATGCAAGTTAAAAAACTTTTAATGCATGCTCTACGCAGATCACCCTGTATAGATGATGACATGACACAGAAAGAAAGAGATAACAGGGAAACATAAGGATTAAGGCTAAAGAGTTAGGAAAGGAAGGGAAAAGAGTGCGGCTAGGGTATATAAAAATGTGGGAAGGTAGGGAGGAAAGAAGATGGTGTGAAAGGAAAGGAAAATTTTAAAAAATGATCTCAAAAAACTAAGCATAATGTGTGGAGAGGGGAATAAAGATAAAATGGGACATCAACACAATGATTTTAAAATGGTGGGGTTGATTGAAACGTGGATGGAGGAAAAAGACTAGGAAAGATGGAAAGAAACGATGTCAGAAAAGTTCGAATGGATACAATTTGCAGTGAGGGAGGAGAGAAAAGGTAGAGCAAAAGGGGGAATAATTACTGGAGTGAAAAAGGAATGGAAAAATGAAGAAGTAGAAGGAAAACGTGCATGGAAGTATAAAAACTGAAAGAGGGGAAAAATTCAATCGAGGCTGAATGCTCGTGCGGTCGTCCGTTGTCAGAAATTAAAAAAAATGTGAAGTTGAAATAGAAAGAAACAAAACGTATATTCGTATTTTTCGATAAAATGATATTTAACATGCAAAATGTATTCTACTATTATTTTTGTCTACTTACTGCACTATCCTAAATTGATAATAACTCCCAACTACACAGGTTTTAGCATTACCTGTATGTCGACTTTGTTTAAATTCAGTTGACTTATCTCGTAACCAACGCCTCTGACCGTTCATCATTTAACAAAAATACAGAACATCAATAAGAAATTTGACAGTTCTGTAACCTCACCACTGACTTAGATTAACATAGAGAAGACAACCTGTGTTATGTAACTAGGGGCTATGATAAAATAAAAATTTGGAAGTTATGATGAACTCTTGTTTTTTTACCAAACTTTGAATTTTGTAGATTTGACAATGATAATTAGAAAAGTAATTGAAAAAAATTAAGTTATTACAAAATTAATAAAAAGTAAATGTGAGTAACATGAGTGATTCTCTATTTCATAGTATAAAATGTGAATTGTGATTTATGAGAATAAACCAACCCATGCAAAGCACAGTTTTTGCAAAAATTGTTGATTCATTACCTTTTTGCTTTTTGATCAGTTTTCTTTTGTTCAACCCCTGGAACTTCAGACATCTGTCGCTCGTACCAAGAAAATAAAGCTCTAAGCAATGAAGGTAAGCAATGTTCAGCTACAGAACCGAAAGCACTTAACAACTGATCGAACTGTGCATCTTCTCCCCTTTGCAACGTCTTAGACAGTGGCTTTTCCTAAAAGATCCAATTATAAATGCTAAGAATAAAGACCAAAACATCCAACCAACCAAAGACTCAGTCATAACGCCTTCTATTTTCTTCTCAGCTTGCACAGTAAAGTCAGCAAATAAATTGCGCATCACAAATTCACCGGGGCGAATATCCATGTCGATTGAAAGCATTGATGATTGATGACTACGATCTTTGTGAACTCCCCAAGGTAGAAATGCACCTCGAATATTTGAATTATTTGTACTTATGCTACTCGAAAACTTGTCAACATCTGTAAATTCTTGATTACATTCATGAATGCACAACTCTTAAAAATGTATGTCACCTTGAATAGCTAAATTCGTTAAAAGAGTGGTGTTTGAACATTCGGTAGTAAATGTCGATGAGCTGAAGTGAGCTGATACAATTGATTTTTCAATAGGACATGATAGAGACGTATGACCACTGTGTGTATCGGAGCCTGAACAGGCACTTTGAGTCGAATCCACGTCCGAATCTGGTCCACTCGAAGCAACATCTACGGAAGTTTATTTAAATAAATGATGACAAGCTAAGACAAAGTGTTACAATACCTGCAGCACTATCATGCATTAAACTGTACTCAATACTATTATCAGTCATGATTATTCCGCTTTATAATCTTATTAAAAAATTAACTGTAAGAAAGAAAAAATACATTGTAAGGTTAAGCTTCTATTGATTTTTCTTGTTGCGATTCTTTGGTGATACTTTTTAAGCGTTACATGATGAATACTTGAGAATTTTGTGTAAATTTATGCGAATTTAAAATTATTTGTTAATTGTTGCTTTGGTTTGTTTTGGTACATTGATGTAGTAACTACAGTACCGTCAACGGTTAATTATTTTTAGTTGAGTGCAACCACAGGTGCAACTAAGCAGCAAGTGTTGAATGTTTTCTTGTGCGTCATACGAACATTATTTAGACAAAATGTATCTCCTTTTTTAGTAATTTTAATTTAATATCTTCAATAATTTAAAAATAAAACAAAAACAAGAAAATAGGTCACTTTGTTTTTTGAATAAATAATTATTTACTAGATGTGCGACGTTTCACCAATATTTGATTACTCCATGCCTAGTTTTTAAAAAATTTCTGTATTAGTTAGTAAGTCGATTTTATTAATCAAATTTGTTGATGCAATTAATAATTTTAAGCATGGAGTAATATCTAATAAATGAATTTATTCAAAAACAAAGTAGCCGATCTTCCTGTTTTTTTATTGTTAAAATTGTTCGCCTAAAAAGGCAAATGTAGAGGGAGCTATTTAAAATCAATATGGCGGTTCTATGATGGAGAAGAATATATCATATTTCATTTGTGTTTGTTTGTTTGCTTGGTGTAGAAGTTAGAATAAGTGGTTTATTTTCCTTATATTGTTATTTATTGTTATTCAAGCAGAATGTTTGAAAACAAAACAGCTAAGATATTTTTTTATTGTTTTAATTAAAACGCTTCGCTATAAAGCTTCATCAGTTATTGTCTAAAAATTTATAATTAAAAAATACACTTAAAACACTAAATGGTAAATTGTTAATACGCATTAACGTCAGCAGAACAATTTTTTCAAGCTTCAATTTTAATTTTGGTGAATCCAATTTTGTTAGTCCTTAAACTCCGCTTAAAGTTTGGTTTAATTTCTAGGCGTTAATTGTTGTCACAATTGTATCCCCAGAAATTAAACCACAGTTAACTTTAAGCGGAGATTGTACATTCGGCCCTCAGCAATACAAAATTTTGAATCCCATAGTTAAAACTCTGAGTCTGATACGTCACATTTGTTGTATTGTGCTGACTTGCACTTCTTTATCAACAATAGTATATTAAAGAGCTAGTTTCAAAAGACGTATTTTATAAGACGAGTACGAGTCGCTAAAATGCCTTCTGAATCGAATTCTTTATACTATTTTTTCTATTTTGGGCTTTCAGATTGATTTTTAAATAAAATTTCGCGAGTTTTTAAATTTAGGGAATTTTGAAGCGTAATTATTACGGTGGCAATATTTTCATTAAACTTTGGTTTAAATGCCAGTTTAAGTTTAATTAGTACATTTATCATATGTTTCATTTAAAAAGAAATGGGTGAAAATAAAAATAAGTAGATAAATAAATCTACTGAACATTAATTATCATTTAAATTAATGCACACCGAACGTAATGACAGCTTGGACGTTATCAGTGTTACCACCGTTCACCGTTCGGAATAAAAATTGTTCTATTTCAATAAGAGAACTCAAATTTCTATAAAAGAACTCATTTGGATGCTTTTATAGCTCTGCAAGCGACTCAAAATAGAAAAATACTATTTTTCGTTTGCCAGACATTTATTTTGAGAAAAATCCAGCAAAATACATACTAGTTTTTCTTCGGTCTCACTGTAATTGCTTATTAATCAATTCCAGTAAAATTTTTATTGTCCTTCTTAAATCTTTTTTCAGTTTCCCTTCTTTGTTTTCTTTCTTCATAATTGCAATTTCATTTTTACGCATTTTATGATTATATGAAGGTAAATTCATACTTGGCACTGTATTCTTTTTTAGCTTGTACACTTTCTAAGAAACACGTGAAGTGATTTAACGTATGTTAGATAATAATAATTAAAAGTACTTCCATACTATAATATCAAATTAAGAGTGAGGTATATTTAAATAGATATTCACGTTTATTAAAAAAATAATCTTCATCTTTACAGTGTTTGCTACACACTCTCATATGGAGTTACTTTTATTCCGATTTATAATGTATGAATCCATTGTGCTCGCAATTTTTTATCACTAGGAAATATGTGAAATGACACATTTTTAAAGTAATAACTGTTGCACTGTGGCACTTAACAGTTCATCTTACCTTTACAACGCCTTTCTTCAGTCACACTTCACTGATATAATTAGTTATTATTTCAACACTGCACTGAATCGTAAAAGTTTTAAAGTAAGTCACTTTCAAAAAAATGTTTGTTTAAATTTCAAACCATCAGAGAGCACTTACATTTTTATCCAACAGAGTGCGTTACTGTTTATTGTTTAGGCCAATTTAAAATGGTAATAAAATGGTTGACAATTATTTTACGTACATGTTGAGTATGAGTTAGTTTTGGACAAAACGCGAAGATCTATAAACAAAACAAGGAACATCAAAACAATGTTTTGTAACTTTTGAACAAAGTAACAAAATTAACATTGGTTCTACATCACATCAACATTGTTTATAAAAAATATTTGAACAAGGAAATACCATTACAAAAATATAATAACTTGAAAATGTATTAAACATTATTAGTACGACATTACAGTAAGTTATTTTTTTGTGCAATATAGTATAAACAAGCTTTTCGCGCAGAACTCTACATCGTGTACTTACAAACCTTTGAAAGAGAATCAAAAGCGTAACATAAAACATTTTGCTCGACAGATAAAAAAATGTATAACAGCGTTACAACTAACAAAATCTTGAGAAAAACAGTTCAAAAAATCAACAACTTTCCTTTCACGACTGTTTTTGTATTATTTATGTTCTTGGATATATCGTTAAAACAATTATAATGTCACGTGATCTTCATGTCTCAGTTATTACTTGGGGAATCAAAAAATAGTTTATGCGAAAGTTGTGTATAACTAAATTACAAAAACTTTTATTTGAAGACGACTTTGGAAAACAAATGTATGTTTATTGAACGATTAAATGACATAGAGTTTAACTGATAAAGCTAGTTGTTTAGTACTTTACTTGAAATTTCACGCACGCTACGGCCAGCCGCTAATTCCGAAACAATCCGCGCTTTCAAATCAGCACCGAGATGAGGTGGCATTTTCACAACACTTGAAATTTTAAACTAAAATGGAATTTACATTTCTTACTTTATTTATTGGTTCACACTACCCCTTTTCAAACAGTAGGTAATTGTTTATTTATTACATACTTCTAATGACCAATGTAACAACCCTTAGAGCAATATGACTCAAAGGAAGTAAATTAAACAAGCAAGGATATTCTATTGTTATTGAAACTTATTCATAAAGTAAAAGCCATTTCCTTATAATGCTAATGGACAGGATTTTCTTTTAAGTATTAAGATTACAATAGAGGACTTATAAACTTTCGAAAATATCTAATTATAAATATTTACACTGCAATTGCGCTTTTTCCTTAATAATTTCTTAGCAATAACATACACGTTCTTGGTTTTAAGTTGTCATAAATTTGATATGATATAAATTTGTGTTTCTAATATTACATCACAAACTAATCTTTATTCGCCAAAAATTGTTGCTTAAGTTGTAAAGCTTCGTACACACCTGAACAACAAACCGAGCAACAAACATAACAACGAACCGAAAGTCAAACAGAACGACAAACGATCTTTTATGATTTCCACAATCCGAACAACAAACGGAACGTTTGTGCTGTTCCCATAATTATTTTCAGTAGTTTTCAGTTCATATATATTTATTATTGAGAAGAGAAAATTGCGGAAAACAAGAAGATAGTGCCAACCAAATTTTTACGCACAAAGAAGAGTAAAAATTATAATTTACTTTGCTTTTTTTTATTTTGAAATTTCCCGCCCAAATGATGCTAATAGGGACATCATTTTTTCTTGCATTCTTAAACACTGATTAATTTAAAACATTTTTCTTCTGTCAACTCCATAATATTACCTAAAACACAACAAACCCACAAAAGGGAGGACAAAAATAAATAATTTAATTCTCCCGCATAAGTTTGTTCGCCGTTTTGTTTAGATTCGTCCAAACCTGCAAACGCATTCGCGCGCATTTTCTTTGATGTCGGAAAAAACCGACAAGTTGCGGGAACGCCGCAAACCGTTCGTGGAACAATCAGGACTTGCGAATCTGTTCTAAAATTCGTACGTAGCACCGTCCAAATTAATGTTCCGATTGCCGTTCGGTTCGTTGTTCTGTTTGTTCCTCGGTTTGTTGTTCAGGTGTGTACGAAGCTTTACAATAAGCATATTAATATGAACTATATCTTATGAAAGGAGAGTTATGTAACTATAATTAACGACTTAACGTTACGTTAGTAGATTCCATTTACTATTTACACATATTTTCTTGGAACATTCGATAATTAACTATCGGGATATGATGACCCTATACTTCGCAGGTTGTGCGCCACTGGATACAAGCAAATAACTTGGAGCTGTTACCCTGGCCAGCAAAAGCCCAGATTTTAACATTATCGAAAATGTTTGGGCTCGAATACTTGCTGTTATCCGAAGACAACAAGGGCCAAATTTTATACTAGTAAACCGTAATGCACTAATTGCATTATTATTATATTGATACCTTGATAGCGTCAATGAGCAGACGCCTCCAAGAATGTATCAATAATAATGGAGGTCACACCCATTATTGATTTCTTATATTTATTTATATAGTAATACCTTTATTTAAAAAAAGTTTTCATTTAATTTTAAACTATAACTTGGTATCTTAATTATAATTATGTAATAAATTCTTGTCAAAAACTAAATATATACGTTGACAATAAGAATTGCCTTAGTTTTTATTTTCACTTTTTATATTAACTACAGAAAAAAATGAAACGTCATAAAATATACATTTTGTAAGGACTAAATATTATGAATAGAGAGTTTAATGATTTTTTTTAATAACTTACAATAATTAGTAGGTTAGATTTATTTAAAAATAAGTAATAATCAGTCAACCCAAATAACCATGTTTAGTTTTTGATTTAATTTAAAAGTTATTGCTTGTAGACGTTTTTAAATCAAAATTATTTCTAATTTTATTTTGTAAACATTTCCTAAACAAAATTTTGATTCGATAATTAATCGAGCTATGGTGTTTAATTAGCGATACCTTCAAATATATTCTTTAAAAAAAATTAAGTAAGCAACGTAAATTACCTATTTTCTAAAACGTGCTTAG
The DNA here is from genome assembly GCA_030710515.1 of Abscondita cerata. Taxonomy (NCBI): domain Eukaryota; kingdom Metazoa; phylum Arthropoda; class Insecta; order Coleoptera; family Lampyridae; genus Abscondita; species Abscondita cerata. The sequence goes on along the minus strand of JALBCR010002611.1, from coordinate 17,487 downwards.
TGTAATGATTAATTCTACAGTCCTTCTATAAGATAACCCCTGCTGAGACTACCTGCTGTTAGAATTGTAAATGATATCCTTAAGCCCGCTTCACAATGTGCAAACTTTTGTTTACAGAAATTGTGGTGTCCAAGTTTTAAATCTCATGAGTGTACTTGTACATCATTAATAATAAGGGTTAAATGCTCTAACTAAATCTTGAATTGTACAAACGTGGATGTCACAATTAACACAGAAATCATTAAATAATCTAGTACACATTAAATGAATCGGTGCTTTTAACAACAAATTAGATTTTGACGTATTAATGTAAAATGTTAAGGGAGAACGAGACGAAAAAACAGATACAGCAAATTTCACTGACGTTAACAAGCATGGACAACATCTTATTATGAAGAATATTGTATAAGAATTTAAGTGCACTACACATTTGTCTAGATTCAAAGAGAAGACGTTTAAAACCGATTCAAAAGATGGTTTTGGGGATAGCTTCTACGTGGATAAACTCCATCAAGCTAAACACGACGTTACTTAAGAAATTTCCTGTGAACGCTTTCAATGTTGTCAACATGTTACTTATATAAGGGAAACCATATTAAACTGCAATACTCTAATTTATATCATACCAGAGAATTAAAAACTGATATTAAAGAATTTAAAGTTCTAGAAGATTTACATGTAGTATACAACTTATAAAAACCAGGTAACTGTTTCTCTAACATGGTTAGCAAAGCTAAGCCTAGAATCAAATATTACCCTTAAGTCTTTAACCAACTCAGTACGTTGTAGGCTGTAAGAATTGATAAAATATCTAAAAACAGGATAACAGTTTTCACGAAAATGGAACAATTTTACATTTTGATATGGTGAAATGAAGGTAATTATTAGACATCATTGTGAAACCAAAGTAAGTTGATTTTGCAAAAACTCACAGTCAGAACTAGTTGAAATGGAATTATATAATTTAAGATCATCAGCAAAAATCAGCTTACAAGAAATAATATTGAACAAATCATTAATAAATATATTAAATAACAGAGCCCTTAGATGCGAACCTTGTGGCACTCCCGATGCTGCTATAAAGTTACAGGCAATCCATTGTAACTGTAGAAAAAGTTGCACGTTGCGCAGGTAAGGTGTTGGAGTAGGGACCGGTTGTACACTCAAAGGTAAAAATGATTTCGTAACTGTTGGTTATTCCAGCATGAAACACTGGCGGTATAAGATATCAGCGTAGGTACACCGTAGATATTTAAAATATTGCTTCACATTCATTTATTCAATTTAAATTTTTATATGATTATAATGACCGTCCTTTATAATGTGAAATATAACATTTTATCTTTTATCTTTCTAATTTTAATTTAATAACTACACTTCGGGTCAAAATTCATATCATTGGAATGTAAAACTTTCTTTTAAAAATGACTAATTTAGAATACAAAAGCTTGGATGTACAAAACAAAATTAATTCTATTGTTAAGTAAATGTCTTTCTGATTGGTTAAAATTTAAATCTTAAATCCTCTGATTGGCTAACAAATTGTTAATATCTTTTGTTAACTAAAGATTATGCTTTACGCAACCGGGTAAAATGAGTATTAGTTGAACATTATCAGTTTACTTGCATAGCTAGGTCTATATATTTAGTTTTAAATTAAGAAAATGTCAAAGTTAGGACAGGGAAAAGCTATTAGTGCTCAAACTCGCGAAGTAGTGTTTAAAGTTTTTCAATATTTTAAAAATTGCCAACAATGAAGTGAACATCATAGATGCTTCTGAGGTTGAGTTAAAAAGCCATTTATCAGCGGCTACAGGTGTTTCACAGAGTATGCTTTACAAAATTATCAAGGAAGGGAATGACGCACCAAATGATCCTGAAGCTGAAGAGGACGCCAATGTTTTTAAATCTCCAAAAGGAAGCGAAAGAAAAATTTCCAATTACTGACATACATGAAACAGAACTGCATCACATTAGGCGTATCATTTATAATTACCATAAAACAAACAACCAACGGGTAACTCTTAAGAATTTGTTACAAAAATTAAAAGAAGATTTAGATTATGTCGGTGGCAGGTCTTCACTACACAAAATTATTAAAAAATGGGGTTTAAATTTTCTTCGGCTGAAAATAATCGAAAATTATTACAAGAGAAGCCCGATATAAGACACTTAAGAATTGCTTTTTGAAAAATTAAAATGTACCGCAATGACAATCGACCAATCATTTACATGGACGAAACTTACATCCATGGCAGCCATACAGTTTCAAAATCGTGGACCGACAAAACAAGAAATGGTTTATTTGGTAATATTTCTAAGGGACAACGATTAATTATGTTGCATGCAGGAGGGATAGTCATGGTTTTGTGAAGAATGCACTATTAATTTTTAAATCTGGAACCAAATCAGGAGATTATCATCATGAGATGAATTTCAATAATTACGAAAAATGGCTCACCGAAAAGCTGATACCAAATTTGCCAGAAAAATCGGTGTTAGTGATTGACAACGCGCCATACCATAATGTCCAAATAAATCCAGCGCCCAATTCAAACAGCAGAAAACAAGTGATGATTGACTGGTTAACGCAAAACGATATTCCCGCATCATTGGATTTGACTAAAGCTGAACTTTATTTTTTAATAAAAAACAACAAAAACAAACTTAAAAATTCAAAATAGACACAATAATGCAGGCAGCTGGTCATACTGTGTTAAGATTACCCCTTATCACCCCGAACTTAACCCAATCGAGATGATTTGGGCTACCGTAAAAATTTTGCAGCATCCCACAATGTAACTTTTAAGTTAGAAGATGCGAAAAAATTAGCGGAAGAAAAATTTGCCTCCATTACGGTAGAAGATTGGAACAAGGTGTGCGCTAACGTCAAGAAACTGGAAGACGAATATTACGAAAACGAAGTTTTTATGGACTTTGTTACAGAATCGTTAATTATTAATGTTGGAATTGAAACTGATAGTGATGATTTCGGGTTCAGTTGCAGCTCAGATGACGATTCTAATACTGCGTCGTTGTTACCCTGAATTGCCGCAAATTTAATTGTGTTCATTAAATATTTCTATTTTTTATTCGTTCAAAATTAGTATAAACTTAATGATTTATAGTTTAGGTATTCAAATCCAAAATAAAAGATCGCTCTGTATTTATTTTATTTATTATTGTATTTATTTGTTTATTTGTATTTACCTAATTATTATTATTGTAAAAGCATAATTTGTTAATAAAATGCTTGAATTTTTTTGTATATTGTTGTACCTACTAACCAGAAAAGTAATAAATTATTGGTGTAATAATTAATATTTATCTTGCACCAATTTGTATTATATGCTAGTAATACCTACTTCTGCCCGGAGTGTACTATTGTCTGGTCACGCCTTGAAATTCTATAAACAGCTACATTTTCCTGCGCAGATTTCTTAAGTTACAATGGATTGCCTGTACATGATTGAAAACCATTAAAAGTAATAAATTGCGGTCTGTTACTTAAATAAGAGACAAAAGAAAATAGTAATGCATTACTAAATCCAAAATCCTTTAGTTTCTCGGAGAATTATAGAATGCATTGTCAGGTCAAAAGCCTTTCGAAAGTACGTGAAAATTACATTAACTTAACCATGAATGTCTAGCACAGGAGTAGTAAACTGTGAAAAACAAGCCAAATTAGTTAGTGTAGAAAGATACTTCATGAAACCGTGTTGATATGAAGAAATAAAGAACATACGGAAAGATTTCATTATATACGACTAGTTCAAATACTTTAGAAAAATTGCTTAAGACACTAATTGGCCTATAATTCGATACACTATACGAAAAAGTATACATGGAAAAAATTTTTAAATTTGGAGAATGACTAAAAACCAATAGGTCATACTTAACTAAAATATTTTCATTTTCTGGCACTTCCGGTTGTACCGGAAGTCTACATCCACTTCGTTATTTTAAATGGAACACCCTATATATTATTGCATGTTCGGATTTTACTTCAAATGTTAGGGTCACTTTGTACAACATTCCCTGTTGCCAGGAGTTATAAGATTTCAAGATATTAATTTTTTTAGTAAAAAACGAAGATGTGCCCATAGATTAAAAATGTAATACTAAGTGTTTCATATTTTGCTGTTACATTTGACATCTTCAAAAAGCAATAACTTTTTTAAGTCAAGATGGAGCACCCTACATTTATTTACTCTGTAGTGTGCAGGTTGAAATTATCTTTCAAAGCATATAAGGATTGTTACCGTTACGGCTACTACCTTTGGAGATATTTGCAATTTTCGATTATTGGGGCGTACCAGATCTGTTATCAAATTGGCCATGATTAGTATTATTTGAGAAACATAAAACTGTGTAAATTTGACATAACCCAATAAATTTCGAAAGATTGTTGTGGGTTGTGATTCCAATCATGCCGTCACGTTAACAGTTAACATAACAGATCTGGTACGCCCTAAAAGTAGAAAATTGCAAATAGTATCTCCAAAAGTAGTAGCCGTAATAGTGACAATGCTTATATGATTTAAAAGAGAATTTCATCCTGCACACTACAGAGTATAAAAAAATACAGGGTGTTCCATTTGACTTAAAAAAGTTATTGCTCTTTGAAGATGTCAAAATATAACAGCAAATGTGAAACACTTATGGTCGGTTCCACCAACACGACTTAAGGTTGTTTATACGTTTTCCTACAAGTCAAATTTTTAAGGTGGTGACAAAAAATGTACACGCTTGTCTTAAATTTGCAATAACCTGATTGGTTTGAACACTTAAAATATTGAATGTGTGTGTCAGAAATGCACACGTGTTTTTATGGTCGACGTGGCTGTTTTCCAACAATTAAACTAACTCGAGCCCAGTTTCATTTATTTTATTCACATTTATCATAATTATCACCACACTATACAGGTTTATACTGATCTTCACATAACACTTACATCACAATACAATATTTAAAATGCACCATACGAATAAATAAATAAATAAATCTTCAGAAATGATGTTTTTGAGTATATGTTCAAACGAGATGTAGGTAAACGATGAGGGACGGTTTGTTTTGAATTAGTTAATTAGAAACAAAATCAAGTCATGAAATTATCATCAAAAATGAATCACTCCGGACAGTACCCAGTAGTATAAATAATGATTAGAAATTATAAAAAGCATAAATGTGTGCAAAATACGAGTAATATTTATTGAAAGTCCAGCGGATTTTAAAACTTTAAAAATTACGGCAGTACCGCTCCTAAAAATTAATTTTTGGAGTGAAATAAGTACTCGTAATTCTGGAAAAAATTATTTATTTAGTACATAATTTAACATGTTGTTTTTAAAAGAAAACACCAATTTTCGCAACATTTTCTGTTCCCAAAAGTCTCTATCTTTATTTATTTCCTCTATGAACATTGCTTTCGTAGTCCAGATGATAAAATAACATAGATCTCTATTTGCTAGCTAGCTGCCCTTGTATCTGATAAAAGTATTTGTCATTTCTACGTAGCATAATTGTTTTCATTTTGGACGGTCATGTATTTCAGGTTTTTGTTCTTAACTGCTTTTTTAGGGAGAAATCTTTAATTAAACTGGGACACTTGATTTCTATTATGGTAGTGTCATTGACTAACCCATTGGGACTTTCAGCAAGAAATTGATGTTCACAATGCACAAATAGACCACAGTCGGTCTTTAACTTCAAATCCTGTGAATTTTTCATAAGATCTTTTTCCCAAATCTTCATTATCACTACCCCAACGTGTATGTTTGTTACCTTTGAAGAGGCAATATACAAACTTTTAAACAAGGATATCGTATGTGTTGGGATTTTGACAAGATACAACAGGGCCAAAATTAGATGCAGTTAATCTGTATGGTCGCTCTTCAAACCACCTTGGATTAGCTAATTGTCCTATGGTATTTTTTTGTATTTTCTCAAGTTCTGTTGAAGTTTTTTGGAACATTCCTTAATTTGGTAGTTTTTGTAGTCCTTATCATTTTTATCCGCATCTCTGGATTCACTATTGATTTGTCCATAGTCTGAGTCAGGGCCAGCATACCTCTTATTTCTTTTCAAACAAAGTTTATTAGAATCGTTGTTCTGGAACAATCTTCGACGAGCTCGAATTTGTTTATTCTGAGAGTTACGGGTCATGTATTTTTTGGTGTATTTTCCTTGTTATCTTTCGGCAATTTTTCATGAACAATGCTATAATAATTCTCATTGCTGTTAAATGACAGTGCAGCGACGTTGCATCGTACAGTGTAATTGCCTTTTACTCAAAAATTTTCCACCTATAAATTTGTTTACAACAGAATTGTTCGTTTCAGAGGCGTTATTATTCATGTTTAAAAAAAGACTGTAAACATTTTGAATCAATCTTTTTAAGCACGCTAATAAATCCCCGAATAAACCACTCTCTTCCATTTGAGAGATCAAGTTCTCTTCGTTTGGTTTGGTAATGTTCACAATTTTGATGGTCACCAAAAACATGTTTTGAACAATTTTCAATGTCTTTAAAGAATCCTGTCAATTGTTCATCAAATGATCATCTGCCTTCCTAAAATTTAATGCTTTTTTATTCCTCCTCTCATTCGCTCGATGTTAGACTTTAAACATTCACCCAACTTGACCGGTACAACTTTATTTTTTGATAAACTCAAACTAGTTTTTGCCAATTGATGTAATTTCGATATATAGTTTCTCAGCAGATGGTTTTGTGATTTCAATTTTGCGAATTAGTTGTTGTGGTTCATAAGGTTTAACCGTCAGAAGTTTTTTTAAAACGTTGCTATCGCCGTTACCTACCAGTTTCACATACTTCAGTCCATGTATACCCATACTCTGTTTGAAACCTTGAACTATAATATTGGACTCCATCCTTATCAATATCGCCTAATTCACGAGCTAATGCAAATTCCTCCTTTCACGATTTGTCAACGAATTCCAATGCAGCTTCTAAAATTTTACTTGACATTTTTGGTATCTGCGTTGTGAAATCAAAGACATGTTTAGTATAGACATCTGCTGGTTAAGCTGAGAATGACCAATGCCCATTGTAATATTATTGAAAACTAATGACTTGTTGATTTATCGTATTCAGACGATGACATTTTTTCTTGCGAAGTGTTGATTGTTTTTATAATATTGCACTTAAATTGAGAAAGCGCCTTTTTGCTGATCAGAAATCAATTCCATGTTGCCAAAATTGCAGGAAAACGGTTCGTGGTATTAATTTCATTCATTTGTTGGAAAAAACCACATCTATTATCCGTGTCCCACTTAGACTTTCAGTGATTTTGTTATATGAGGTATTGCCATTATTACTTTTTTCAATTTCTACAGGCAACCTAAAAAAACAAAATTGGTGTGTTACACAACGATATTTGGGCACTCGATAGAATATTCTTGCAAACTGACAAGATCAAAAAATTTAACTACTAAAGTGATTTTTGACAAACTCTTACATATTGACATCATCATATATTCCTCAGTAATTGGCATTGTGATGTGCATCTGAAGCAATTGTTTGAATGCATTCTCTGACATTTTCGTTGCAAAAAATTAACCCGATATAGAGTTTTCGAATATTTCCATGAACTTTTACAACCGTAAAAATTTTACTAAAAATTAATATCTCGAAATCTGTAACTCTTAGCTACAGGGAATGTTGTACAAAGTGACTCTAAAATTTGACTTAAAATCCGAAAATGCAATAATATAAACGGTGTTCTATTTAAAATAACGAAGTTGATGTCAACTTCCGGTACAACCGGATGGGTCAGAAGACTAAAAATATTTTAATTGAATTGGCCCTATCGAGTTTAGTCATTTACCATATTTTCAAATTTTTTCCATGTATACTTTTCCGTATACGGCTAATGGCGGTTCCCGGTGAGACACTCTGTATAACTTATGGATGTAGCATTGCACATTATTTTAAAATGATGAGGTTGAAGCTCAATTCTGAAACAGAAAATAAAAGCAATCGTATTGATGTAAGTGAGATATATAGATATAGAAATCCCATAAGCTAACACTGCGCAAGCTTGAAAGTTGTTTCAGCATTTGAGGTTAGATTTTTTCTCGATAATATTAGTGATTTCAAATTTAAAAACCAAAATCTTTTGCTACATTTGTAAAGAACATAACAAGCTTCCCACCTTATCGCCTGTAAGTAATTGTAGTTTACTTTTTTCTACTCGTTCGTGACATGAACATGCGCGCGTACCGTAAATAAACTATGCGCAATGAATATCGGTCGGAATTGTATCTCTTTTTTAGCTTCAAGCATTGTATGTACATCCAGAAGTCATATAATCAATGATTTAAACGAAGTTTATATAGACTATAGAGAGGAGGGGCTAAAACTGAACAAGCAATTACAATAATTCGTCTACTGATTCTGATATCCTTTTGACGTTTAAAATAAATATTTATAATTAAGACAATTATCTTTTAATTAAGAATTTAAAACTTTACAAATACAGGTTACCGGGATTTGTCGCTACTAAATTGCTAATGCAACGCCACTGCTTTTTTGAAATACCATAACCATAAAAATATGCAAATATATATATTGCGATATTAATAAACCATAAACCCAAACGTATTAATTAACATTAACATCTAATTAAATACGTAAGCAAACACATTTTTTGAAAGAGAAAACAAGTAATAAATGGCAACACGGCGTACGGTAAAATAAAAAAAATAGCGCACCAAGCGCTATTGGTGACAGATGGAATCCGAAAATGTGAAAGAACGTTTGAATTCCTTACTACAAAAAAAATTGTCAGAAAACGAGCGAAAATCGAACGAAGCGGAAAATTCGACGAACGCACCGACGCAACAAGAAACTTCGGACGAACCATTAAATAAGAGAATAAAAACTAAGCAAGATCGAGGCAGCGTCGCCGAAAGGAACACCAAAATGGAAGGCAACGAAGACTCGTTATCTCATTATTTATTTCCAAGGTTTTTGTTGCACGACGTTTTGGCTGAAAAAAAACGGGCCCTATTAAAAAACAAACAAGTTGTCGAATTTATACAAAACAAAATAAAATCTGATAATTGAGTTGACCGTGTTTTATTTTAGATTTCTTTTTATTAAGCAACGCTGTTTATGTAAAATGATTATTTATCTCTTGTTGTTAAAAGTACGATTTCGGTTTTATCTACGTATAGACGCAAATGGTCGGCGATAAAAAGAAAGGTACGATGTGCGACGTATTTTAGCTCAGTGGCGTTTTTGGGAGAACTTTTCGAATGTCGTTTGTTTTTTGACTGGCCGCAGCGTGGTTTGACATTTTCATTTGTACGCCACTGTTTCTTTATCCCCTCTTGTTCCCGTAAAGAAGTGAAATGATGGAAAAAATATAATCGAGATAATGTGAACTCAACCAGCTTTTGTTTTGGAAATACGTATGTAATGTCATATGTGAAAATTTTTATACTTTTCCGTTGATCACGTCAAAGATTATATGCGTGAACGTATTCGGCTCGTAGTAAAAAGTGGTTATTTTTTTAGTTTCGCATTTAATTGTTTTGTGATAATTTTACGGTTTTTTAACACATTTCCCGTTTTATTAAAGACAATAAATTAACCCTGCCACTTCTTTTCAGTTAATAATACGGCGAAAATTCGAAAATTTAACCTCAATGTATTAGTATCTTAAGCACATCAGTCCTACACATGTCTAATACCAAATAATAATGTCTTTCCACCTGCTGATTTTACAGAAAAACAAAATGGATCACCCCATGTATGTGTTTACACCAAACGGAGTGCCACAAGAATCCAAATTGGCAACATACATGGTACAAAAACCTTTTGTAACACCACAAACAAATCAACTCAAACCATTTCTTTTTAGAACCGTCAAAGTACAAGTACTCCAGTGGCAACCAACATTACTCAATCATTCGCCAAAGTTGCTATCGGATCTCCAGTTAATTCTAAAAAAGTTACACCTCAATCACCCGAATTCCTACCATCCAGTCGTATAGTAGGTGGTAACTCATCAGGTAAAAGTTACTGAGAAACTAAAACATTTTTTTATAAACAATGTTGTTTGATAGCGTCTCCAAATTTCTTCAATTCATTCCCCGGATTATCAGGTACAACCGTCGGACCTGGTTATCAACGTACAATTGTTGATTCACCCCATAGTGGTACAGTATCGCCCCATTTAACTCCACAACCTTCACCGCCTCTTACTATCAATAATTGTTCGCCAATACCTCATGTTCCTTTAGAAAAACCTGTTGGTACTGTCGCTGTGGCTGCTTATCAGGTTTGTTTTCAATTTCCCCTTTTTAATTTATATACCTAATTTAATCAAATTATGTGCACTTATTTTGAATGTCTTTCACATCAGGTTTTTTATGGATTAGTAGAGCAAATCATATAAGTATAGTGTTGCTCAGTTTTGATTCTACCGTCTAATGTAATTCATGAACTGAAAAAGGGCACATAATTAAGTAATTTAAAATTACATGCTTTTGACACACAGAAACTCGGTAAAGATGATCGAAATCACAACTATTTATATTTTGTTTACTTTACTTTATCAATACAAAATTATATAATTACTTTTATTCAAAGTTATTAGTTTGTAGGCGCACAAACAAGTTGCGAATGTGACAACAACGTGGTTAAGTCAGGGGTTCTCAAATTTTTTGTCACTTCTAACTACATTAAAAACTTCAAGCGACAATAAAATGGCACATTATTGAACTACTAGTAGACGCTAAAAACGCTTTTTACTGTCGAAACATTAAAATCAACAGTTCTTTTGTTTTCAAAACTATTTAGAGGTTGGTACCGAGTTATTTCATATATGAATGTAACAGTAAAGTACCAACTTGATTCGTCGAGAATAAAACTATAACACTCGAGAATCTCGAAAATTTGAAAATAACACATGAAAACTAGCAATAAACGCTTGAAGAAAAGGAGTTAAAAAATATAATTGTTTCGCTTAATTTGTTAATTATATTGTTTAACCCATTAAAAAATAATCTACTATTTTCTGTAACGCTATATAAATATTATCTATATTGAGTTAAATGTTTATAACTACTAAAACAACAATTAATCAACACAACTGATTCGTATTTTAACATTTGTTTATAATAAAATTGTTTAAACAATTTGCAAAGTACACTTACCCCTATCGAACTTTAAAGTTTAGTGTTGGTGTACTTTAATTCATTATGCAAATTTAATAATTAATAGTTTTTTTCTTCAAGCGACAATAAAACGTCATATTATTGAACTACTGGCAGACGCTAAAAACTCTTTACTATCTAGACATTAAAAGCAAAACAGTTATTTTGTTTCCACAACTATTTAGAGGTTGGTACCTCGGTTATGTCATATTATGAATGTAACAGTAAAGTACCAACTTGATTCGTCGAGAATAAAAGTCACTATAAGACTCGAGAATCTCGAAAATTTGAAAATAACACATGAAAACTAGCAATAAACGCTTGAAGAAAAAATAATATATTTCACTTGGAGTTAAAAAATATAATTGTTTCGCTTAATTTGCTGTCTCGGCTAACACCTCGCCAGCAAACTTTTAAGCTCAACAATTATATTGTTTAACTCTAGTAAAATAATCTACTATTATAATTATAAATAACATATCAAAGAATAAAATTGCTAATATTGTTTAAAACGAAAATATTTGATGTCAAAGTCATGGCTACGCGCTACATTGAGTACATACGTAGTGGACGTTCGAAGGTAAATATGAACGTGTTGGCGTGGATCAATTTTTAGGCAAATTCAGCAATAAATAGATTTATAATTATAAACAACATATAAAGAATAAAAATGCTATTATTTTTTTAAAAACGAAAATTATTTTGATTTCAAAGTTAAGGCTACGCGCGACAGAGTATGTTCGAGGGTGAATTTGAACATGTTGTCGTGGATCAATTTTTAGGCAAATTCAAAAATAAATAGTTTTTATAAATATAAACAACATATCAAATAATAAAAACGCTAATATTTTTAAAACGAAAATATTTGATTTCAAAGTTAAGGCTAGATCCAGTGGCTGACAATGGGATGTAGTGTTTGAGGGTAGAAAAACAATGTTTACATTTTCAAGAGTCACTTTGGGATGGGACGTGGCATTATCCAGAAATAATAAGACTTTTCTATTTCCTTTTTCATTTTTTCATCAAATTTTTGTAGCCAGGAAGTCATAATCTCCACCGTCATCCAAGCTTTTTTATTAGATACCCATTCTAGGGGCAATTTGTTGGCTTTTTCCAATGATTAACGGATTTTCCTTATCACCTTCCATATTTGTACAAAATAAAATTGTCAATCTTTGTTTTGCAACAAAAGAGAACGTTTTGTTTGGCATCGCAAGGTAAAAAAGTCCGGTCTCGTTAGAATTGTACACATTTTTGTTGAATACTCCTTCAATATTACTGACAGCTTTGCTTTCCTAGCTTCAACAGTGTCCACGTTAATATCAGCTGACTCCCCGCAAATTGTTTTAAAGGTTATCTTATGTCATTGCCAAAATTTCTCAATCCAACCATTTGAAGCTTTAAAATCCGTCATTTTTAAATTTTCCGTAACTTCCAATGCTTTCTCTTTTATTAAAGGTCCAGATATTTTTATTCCTAGCTTTACAAAACCAATTGTAAACTACTCGGTCAATTTCTGAACGTTCAGTTCTAGGAAATTTTCTATTCTGCTCTGTATTCGAACCTTCTTCAAATAGCTTTTTTAAATCACATTTTTTAAAAAATATGGTTAACTTGTGTTTTTCCAACACTAAAATTTTCAGCCAACTTTCTAGTACTGGTATTGAACTTTTCACTTTCCACAATTATGTCAATTTTCTCTTTAAGAGACAAACGTTTTCTTTTTAGCGACATTGTAATTTTTCTGTACGTCTATATGTAACAGCACTGTTGAACATACTAACTCAAACTATGTGCGCAAAATACGATTTTTGGGGTGAGTTTAATGAGCCTTTTAATTGCATTTTCTCTGTAATGACTGTCTAATGTCTTTTTTCAGTAATTTAAAGTAAAGATTGAATAATTTTGAAAAGAGAATTAAAGTCTGTTTATGTTAAGAATAGGATGACGTCAAACTTAGTAAATGATTGCGCCCAATATAACATTGAAAAAATTTTGTTACCATTAAGTTGGCAAAACTTCATGTTGCAATAATGGAGGCTGGGGATCATTACTGATTAGGAATGTATATAAAAAAATAAAAAATCGTTCAAATATTGTGATAACGTCCAAAATAGACTTAAAATTAAATGTATAAATTTTAAAGAACATGCAATGTAGAAAAACTTAGCAAAAATGTATTCAAATGCACAGAACACTGTCATTGTCTTGACGTCACAACCTTTATGGAGAAGATAGCGTGATGTACTGTATTGCGATTTTATTTTGCACATATTTTGGGAAAAAAACATTTTTTGGGGGATTTGATTATTATTACTTAATTCTATAACGTGAACACCATGTGTTTTTCGGATTACTTCACACAAACGGTGTTGAAGTTTGTAGGCAGTACTCCTTACTGACAGTTTAACTTTGTAACAAGTATTCATGATGCACTATGGCATTAAAATCGAAGAACACAGTGAGGATAACCTTTACGTTCGGCCGCACTTTTTCTGTCTAGCCGAGCAAGAATGTCTCCACTGCTACGATTGAGCCTTAGTTTTGACGTGATATTCGTAAACCCATGTTATTTTATGTTTTAGTACTTCTGATCGTCGTTGACTTGATTTAGTGACTCCTGCACTTCAATTTCCGCTGTTTTGTTCAAAATTCAACAACTTTGGAACACATTTTGCAGCCACGCATTTCATACACACAACATTCGAAAAAATTTCATGGCGAGCCATACCAACATCATCAGCGACTACTTTGATTGTGATTCAGCGATCATTCATAACGATTCCTTTCATTTTTTCACGTTCTTATCGGTATAGGGGCGTCGTGGCCGTTCGTCATCTTGATCGTCTTCACGGCCATTCTTTAAACTGTTTATACCACTTTTGTTTTACTCCATAGCAAACTCACCATACGCCTTTGTTAACATTTCACACACTTTGTTGCGCTTCATTTCGTTTTTACTGAAAATTTGTTACAAATTAATTGATTCATTTCTTTTAACTAACGAAAATCGCCGAGCTCATAGAAACAAGCTTAATCTTACCGTCTGAAACAGAGAGCTGTGGCGATATCGACGAACAATAGTAAAAATAACACTTGACAGTTGGTAATATGTCAGTAGGAAATTAAAGGAAAGTTTCCAGAGTAATAATTGAACGCTACCGTCGACTAGATCACACCCCCCTCTAACGAAAGGGTAACCACGTTTGTAACAACGCTCACTGTATCGCTAATCAATAATAAACGTAAGTCGTTGGGTAGAGATTAGCCTCCTAGTCTAGCCAGTTTTGATAGTAGTTTGGATGGACGACCTTTCTAATATTCTTGAGTTAGAATCCGAATGGGTTTCTACTAATTTGGTTTGGTATTTCGGTCGATCCAAGATGAATTCGACTATTTGAAATGAAATGAAACTTTATTTAGCATACGCTATTGAAATACAATTTTTTACAGATATGCATTTTGTAAGAGACCTATAGCGTTCACCACGATTGAACTTGGTTTTGTCCAATGTATTTAATTGAAATTGTGGCACACCACCGGTTTTGCAGAACGGTGGTGCTTTTACGGTCACTTTATCGATATACGATTTCGCCACGTGGTTCGTTTTTGTTTTTAACAATTCGGGGTCACCAGTATTGGTATATCATCGAGTCGGGGTCACAAGAAACGGTTCAAGCTCTGTTCTAAAATCGTGGAAAGTCTAAAGCATCTAAACGAGGTAAACTGTCTGCGATTACATTATTTTTTCCTTCAATGTTCTGTATATCAGTACAATATTGTGCAATGAAATGTAAATGTCTAGCTTGGATGGACGTTGCTTTTTCATGTTTTCAGCGAAACCGAGGGGTTTGTGGCGAGTAAATTTTTTGCCTCTAATATGTGTTTAAATATTGTATATTCGGACAGATTTCTTCACTGTGTATTTTTGAACAGATAGCGCTCACACGGTATTTTATTTGATGAATAATTTAAATTTGTTTGAAATTTATAACTTCATGAATTATTTGCTTACGTATTCACACGTCGTTAGATGCAATTTAGTTTTGAAACAAAGTGTTGTGTAATAGTAGTGTTAATAACAACTTGTATCGTGACTTTCGTGTGGAAGTTAAAGGTAAAAAGCTACAAACTTCAGGTATTGCTACTGCTGCCCTATGAGTCAAAATGTACTAGTTCATACTGTACAGAAGGCCTTAATCCAAAATTTTCGACTTTTTTACATCAACAGAAACTTCTAAATAAAATCTCTATGTGACAAACATCTCGGTTTTTTATCAGTGCGATATATGTATTGTTAATAATTCAATACATAAATCGCACATCTAGGTTTTGTTTAGAAGTTTCTGTTAATGTAAGAAAGTCGAAAATATTGAATTAAGGTCTTTTCTACTGGACGACCCTTTTACGAACTAGCACACATTGATCCTTAACCTAAATGTAATAATTTTTGAAAAGTACAGATTTTTGCAAGTTAATGCGGGAAGAGAACTCTACTATAAGCAATTTAAGATGAATAATGAAGGAAACAGAAAAATTAAAGCGCCAATAAACAAATATAAACAAATCTCTCATAACTAAGCATGTTCTTAATTCGAGACGTACTTTTCTCACAGTTCATATTCTTTGTAAGGACGACGTACGTTTCTAATTCTATGAACTAATGGTTTTAAGATAATAAAATAAAATTTACGAATTAAAAAAAGAAATAAGGGAATTGAAAGAAAAGGAGAAGATATAGGATGATGAAAACAAAAACTAGTAAAATGAATAGAAAATGGAAGAAATAATGGAAAAACAAGAAAAAAAAAAGGAAGAATAATATAGTAATAAAAGGATTAAGAACTGACTATAAAGGAACAAATAAATGATGTTATTGAGCAATTATTAAATAATGAAATAGGGGTTCGAACAACTGAACATGTAAGGTAAAGCAAATAGAGAAAAGTGAGCCGTAATAGCAACAATTGAGACATTCGAAAAAATGATGAAGAAAATGGTCAACATAAAGAAAAAAATTATATAGAAAACGACTTAACCAGGAATGAAAGGGAGAGAGTAATATACTACAGAGAGCTAACGAGGGAATCAGAAACTAACAATAAATAGTCAGAACAAGGAGCAAAACTGAAATACAGTCAAAAGGAAACACAACTTCACAACCAAAAACTGTCGATGATAAAGCTATGACAGGAAAATAAGACGACTAAAGCAATGGACATGGTCACGAATACTATGCACTTTAAAAGAAAAAGAAGTAACAAAAATGTCGAGAAAAGCGACATGGAATATAAATTATAATAACAGCGAAAGTGATGCAAGTAACTGAAAAATTAAGAAGTATAACGTAGACATAGCAGCAAATAAGATCAAAAGACAAAGAGAGGTTCATAAACTTCACAATGTTATATTGTGGCAAAAAGCATGGTAGTAACGGCACAGATTTATAATAAATAAAAATATTTAAATAATGCACTTCAAGTCTATAAGTCTATTAATAGTAGGCCATGCTGTGTAAGAATACAAGGAAAACCAACAAATGTGTATTATATGTATATACGCACCAATAGAAAAGAGTGCCCAAGAAGAAAAGGATGAATTTTACAATGAATTGGAGATGGCTTGGGAAGAAATACCAAAAGACATTCTTTTTATACTGGTAGATCTAAATGCTAAAATTGGAAAAGAGGTTTATATAAAAGACGTGGCAGGGAAGTATAGAAAACATGCAAAATCAAACGACAACGGACATAGATTATGTAACTTTGCCATATACTAATTAATAAATATTAGCAGTTTCTAACAAGTTAGGCCTTCACTGAGGAGGTGTGCCGAAGGATTTACTTCAGACATTCAAGCATCTTCTAATCCGACTTTTTGGTTGCGTGTGTGCAACCTTTTCCAAGGAATCAAAGATTTAGAATGCCAACGACAGGCACCGATTAGAAGATACTTGAATGTCATTGAAGTAGAATCCTTCGGTACACCCTTCAGTGAAGGCCTAACTTTGGTTAGAGACGCCCTAATACTTAATAATTTAAAGATGAGTCTTTTTAACTAATTAATAAAAACAATAGTAAAATGATCACAGAGGACCATAGATACGGATCATTATGTCGTTATGACAAAAGTTAAATAAGAATACAAAAGAATCAACCAAACGCAGGAAAATAGAGGATCGAATGTAGAAAAATTACAGACAAAAGAAAGAATGAGTACAGAAGGCAAATTAAAAAGCAGATAGATGAGTAGGGATAGATAGTAAAAATATTAAATAGATATTAGTAGAAAGTGCAATAAAA